>JAULKM010000013.1:6838231-6890949 GCA_032355605.1 Rubia tinctorum
ATAATAAAAGGTAAAAGGTCTTAGTTGCAATATTAAAAATTTATTATGCAACGTGTAGTAGTTATAAAGTTTATAACGCGATTCATTCAACCCGAAAATATTATCTTCATTTCTTCTAATTTGCACTTTAAACCTTGGTATTTCCATGACTTATGTAAAGACATTCTTTCAAGAGAGGGACTCATACATGAATCTACACAATACATCGTTAATGGTTAATTCTAACAAAGACAACTGTATATTTTATATACGCAGTTGAAAGTGTTGGTACATTTATACTAATTAACGATATTATCAAATAAATTTTCTTGAAAACTTACATAGACTGTATCCCAGTTTATACGTTATCGTTTGTATGTTCGACCCATGTAAACAATATTAACGTGTTTAAGAATAACCGTGAGCGAAATTTGATAAAAACAGTATTCAAAAATCAATTTGAAAATTTTCACAAACCCAATATACGATCTAACTATATATTATGTTAATTGTTTTTACCCTCCCACTATATACTGTATTGGGAAAATTATTTATAGTAAATTTCACAATTAAAATTAACGTATCATCTAATTATCATCGCATTTAAACGTATGGGAAAGCGACATTTTTTATTCTAAGTCAAACAAGTGGCGATGAAACTTTTTTCTAAGTCAACCTATAGCTTAACTTGCTAAATTATAACTAAATGGATATTTTTATATATAACTTTTGAAAATTATAATTCAATGCACTCACCAACGTTATAATTTTACATAATTTTTTTATATTTTAAATTATATATTTTTTAGTAAGAGTGCATCTCTTGAAAAGTCGTCTTTCAATAAGTTAGAAAAACCAAAGTTTAAACTACAAAGTAGAATAAATAAAAATGAAAATTTTGGGTTGCATTAATTGAATCATAAACTTTATAACTATTATACGTTACATAGTAAAAATTTAATATTGTAACTAAAATCTTTTATCTTTTTATTATTCTAATTAAACTCATTCTTTCCATAGGTTATAAAAAAACAGTCTTTCTCAAGACTTTGCATTTTTATAATCTTTCACATTTATAAGTATTGATAAATATTATCCCTTCCAAAAAGAAGTTTGTTTATATAATTCGTTTTAATACTTTTAATATATATATATATATATATATATATTAGACAAAATCTTGGGAAAGACGGGTTTAATTAGAATAATAAGAGGTAAAAGGTCTTTGTTGCAATATTAAAGTTTTATTATGCAACGTGTAGTAGTTATAAATTTTATAACCCTGTTCATGCAACCCAAAAATTTTATCTTCATTTCTTCTAATTTACACTTTAAACCTTGGTCTTTCCATAACTTATGGAAAGATCGTCTTTCAAGAGACGGACTCTATATATTAATCTATTATATTTATAAATATAGGTAAATATTATCCCTTGCAAATATAAATATATGAGAAAAAAATACTCTCCCTGAAATTTGCACAAAAAAAATTCATCTCCAAGAAACATGTTTGACGGTAAATATGTACTAAAAATATTTCATGGTCTCCAATAAACATGTTTGACTGTGAATATGTATAACTACGTACAATAACGATACATAAAAAAATTAATATTTAGAAACTACATGTTACCACCCATAACAATTAGTATTCATACGTTAATATTATTGTTCATATATCTATTCAAATATATAGTTAAAGTTATACCATTTTAACTGTGAAATATTAAGTGTGCATATTCGGTAGTTACTGAGTATTAGATTACTATGGTTTGAGTTTGGGATGCTATCAAACACCGGGACTGCTTTCCCTCAAATTAGATAATTCTGATTCTAATTTTAAAAAAAAGTAGTCTCAACCATAAAATAAATTATACAATATTTTTAATTACACTGAAATTTAAATTTATAATGTTTAGTAAATATTTTTTTATCAACAAACAAACAAACAAACTCTCATCTAATCTTTCGGCATACTGATCTGGTTCCGGATTAGGAAAAGCCATCTTAGTGAAATATTCCAGTTTAAACCAATAGGCATAGTTATCCCTACTATAATTTGTGTACTAAATCTCCCCAAATTCCAAAATTTGAAGTCATTTCCATAACACATATTCTTTTCAAAAATTGAGTATTGGACTAATCGGACGTGGATGTGGAATGGATTCACTATTATCCCATCTAGCCTTCATCGAAAGCTGCCATGCTCCCAATCTATGATGACACTGTTTTCATTTAATGGCTCTTTGATCGCTCCCAATTATTCTTTCCACCTACAAAGAATACATCCCATTCTAAATCTTCGCTCTCACTAGAATCGATAATCTTCGTCACTCGATTAACCTCGTCGATTTTTCAACATTTGCCCCAACAGTTGAATTTCCGATGCATTCACCCATCTTTACCTTTTCTTCAAAAGTACAGATATTTTTGTTCATTTTATTCCACCAATCCTCTTGTATTAATATACGTTAGCTGTATCTTCTTCAGCCTTCCGAGGCATTCCCTTTTCTTATCGGATTCCGTATCTCAGCTCCAAATTTGCCCCATAATCTTTTTCTCGTCGCAAAGAATTTTGTTGATTCTTCTATCCATGTTCTAACATTAATACGGGATCATTTACCCCAGCCTCCTTATCAAAATTAGAATAGATAGCATCGGATCAGTGTAACTGATCTTGATTTTGCTGACAAATGTTTCAGAGGCGAAAGGCCATGGGGAGATACCGTCCGTGATCGATGGATCTCTGATCGGGAAACCTTATCCAAGCTACGTGGCTAGTCTGCGTTCTTTGGATTTTTCAAACTTAGCGAACTGAAACATCGTAGTAGCTAAAGGAAGGGAAATCAACCGAGACCCCGTTAGTAGAGGCGAGCGAAAGCGGATTGGGGATTTGAAGAAAAACAAACACGAAGCTTCGTTGCTCGGTAAAGTGTTAACTTCTTTTTCGCCAGGTTTCATTTGATTTGGTGTAGATTGGATGATGGAAAACTCAGCAAGTTACGGCTTGAAAGTTTACCTTCTTATATTATTACGAAAAGAAGAAGATGCTTTTTATAGAAAGAGAGGTTGAGTAAGTGGCGGAGCTTGAAGAGCGAAGCGATCCGCACTAGCCTCTCTATGAGAACTATTATTATGAAATTGAACATATTCTGAACGTAAGAGGATATAAAACCACAACATACCAGTAGATATAGTAGAAGATACTAGTGGCATAAATTCTTAAGATAGGCAGATAATGAAAAATGTCAAATTTTGGGGGAAAGACCGTCTTTCCATAGCTCTATGGAAAGAATAAGTTCAATTAAAATAATAAAAGATAAAAGGTTTTAGTTGCAATATTAAAAATTTATTATACAACATGTAATAGTTATAAAATTTATAACCCGATTCATGCAACCCAATTTTTTTATTTTCATTTCTTCTAACTTGCACTTTAAACTTTGGTTTTTCCATAACTTATGGAAAAACTATATTTCAAGGGACGGACTCATGAAAAATATACCTGTCAAATCGCAAGGTTTTAAAATGATTTTTGTAATATTTTTTAAGTTTGAAATGATAATCTGGTATTACAACATATTAAATATATATTTTTTCTCTCATTGGTTGGTTAATATTCAAAATTTAGCATAATTATTCGAGTAATTGAAACTGAATTACACAGTCTCAAATAATTTTTGTTATTAATATTCAAAACTGGGCGTCATAGAATTCGAATGGTTAGAACTGAATTATAATATAAATATATAATGACATAGTAAAAAGTTGCACACCTAACATTAAAACGGTAATATACGATACAAATATATTTCAAATATTCAATTTTCTAGATAGGATTTATTTAATAATTTGAAGATGTATGGCAACCTTTGGAACCAAAACCAATTATATTACCCATCATCAATTGAGAAATTATTATAGAACAATTAACTCTGACTATATAAAATGGTACTCTCCTTCCCTTTTAAAGTTACAATTTAATAATTCATTTCATAAAAACTTCATAAGTTTTCAAGTTATAATTTAACTATTCATTTCTTGAAAACTTCATAACTTGACGTTATAATTGAACTGGTATATAAACATAAATTCTATCGTGTGATACATGGTTAGATTCCTTATAACACATATTTTCAAATATTAAATTTTTTACATGTTCTAGGTATTCTTATTATCAACCATTTTTCAATTCAACCATTAAAAGTAAAAAAAATAGTGAAGGTTATAATGGTAGGTATGATGAATTAATTTTACCAGCTAAGTCCACATCACATCACGATACATGAATCTACAAAATACAATGATGGTTAATTCTAACCACGACAATGGTTTATTGTATAAGCGATTGAAAATGTTATACATGAATCTACAAAATATATTGATGTTTAATTCTAACCAAGGTAATGGTATATTGTATAAGCGGTTGAAAATGTTGGTACATTTATGCTGTTTAACTATAGTATCAAAACAGTAATAGGTAAGAATATATTTTTGTGAAAACTTACATAGATCTGTACTCTATTTATAGAGTTATCGCTTTTACTTTGACGCATCTGAATAATATTTACATGAACAACAGAAGTGCAATATGATAAAAAAAATCAAAATTGAGTTAATTTTTTTTCACAAATCCAACTTACAACCTGACTATATTAAGTTATTTGTTTTTAGTTGACCTTCCCCTATATAAAAATGATTTGTAATAAATTTCACGATTAAAACTAACGTATCATCTAAATATCATCGCATTTAACGGATGGGAAGCCGACATTTTAATTCTAAGTCAAACACTGAGTCAACCAATAGCTTAACTTGCTAAATCCTAATTAAACGTATGAGAAGTTATCCCGTGAGACAACCTAAACTTTAGGGAGAAACCTTTAAGTAATTGTAACTATATTCTAACTCAATGGACCTATCTCTAATTACTTTACAAGGACCTAAACCTAATATTTTTCACGAATTTTTTGTCCAATTTTTTCCCATCATTTCCCCGCCATATGCATCTGCAAAAAAAAAACAATTTTTTAAAAATGTTTAAAAATGCAAAAAATCAATATGATTAGCGAACTAAAATTATAAACATCAGCAAAAAAAAAGCAGAATATCAACAAAAAATTATAAAATATCGACTAGAAAATTTTAAAAAATTATATAAAAAATCAAATAAAAAAGCAAATAAAAATGAAATAAAAATAAATTAAAATTAAAAAAATGTCGACTATAACTAAAAAGTTCATTAAAATATCAACAAATCTTAAATTATTGATTTGTTTAAAAAGAAACTACAAACATCAAGATATATCACCCAAAAGATAAAAACATCAATTATTATCATTTAAAATTCACCCAAAAAATGAAAAATATCAATATAAGAAAAAAACATTACAAAAAATCAACAAATCACCAAAAAAAAACTATAAACACCAACCCCTATCACCTAAAACTCATCTAGAAAATGAAAAACATCAACATGAGAGGAAAAAGAACTAAAATCATCAACCCATATTTCCAAAAAAAAACTACAAAACATTGACTCATACTAACTAAAACTCACCAAAAAAATGAAAAATATCAACATGAGAGAAAAATAACTATAAACATCTACCAAAAAGCTACGATATCTCAAAAGTATAAATTCTTCACTATGAAAATTGTAAAACATCTCTAAAAAAAACTGCAAATATCAACATATATCACCCAAAAGTTACAAACATCAACGCCTATCACCTAAAGCTCAATTAGAAAATGAAAAATATCAACATGAGAAAATGCAAACATCAACCTATATCACCTATAAAGCTACAAACATAAACTCTTATCACCTAAATCTCACCCGAAAAATGAAAAACATCAACATGAGAGGGAAAAAAAACTTCAACTAACAACTAAAAATAATACACATCAACTAAAAATTATAAGACATTAGCTACAACTAACAAAATATCAACATCAAACTGAAAATCATAAACATCAATTACAACAAGCAAAATATGAACTGAAAATTATGAAATATCATCAAAACTTAATTTGTCAAATTAAATATCAACCTAAGCATTACAAAGCAAATACACACATTGCAAAGCAAGACCTGCAATATACTTTACAAAGTTCATTAAAAAATAAGTCATCCGCAATATACTCTGAGGATTTCAATGTGCATAGAGTAAGGTATCAAGTACCGTGCATAAAGTAAGGAATCACGTGATAAAATAATCAAGTGCATAGAGAAATGAATTCATTACCTGAAACAACTATTCACGCATATCCTTCCTTTACAAAATTATAAAGCAACACAACCAGAGAGGCTTCGCCAAATCACAACTGGAGAAGTTTCGTCAAATCACAACTGGAGAAGTTTCGTCGAATCGCAAATCAAAGAAACTTAGTCAAAATAGGAGAACCTCGTCGTGAATCTCGAACAAGAGCAAATCAGAGATTGTCCTCAATAGAGGTCGCAAATTGGAGTTCGTCTTCCGCTGCGCTGTCGCGGTGTTCTGCCGATAACCACCGTCAGGAAGCAGAAGAAGAAACGCAACATTGACATCGAATTGCAGAGCCCGGGGTTTCGCGACGTCGAATTGCAGAGAATTTCGGCAGACAGAGAAGACTGGCAGATATTGATGAATTTTCGGTGTAAAATCGTCGGCCGGTGGCAGTTTCCGATCGGCAAGAGAAAAAAATGAAAAATCTGAGTTTTTGTGTGATATATATGGTATTTTGATAATTGCACAGTTGGTCCCTAAAATCTTCACCATATTTTTGAAAAAATCCATCCCAAATAAAATTTCTTATAATTACACAATAATCCCTGGTATTTGTTTTGTAAAAATAACTTTTGAAAATTATAATTCAATATATTTACAAATGTCAAAATTTTATGTAATTTTTATGCTTTCAAACTATGAGTCCGTGTCTTGAAAGATGGTCTTTCCATAAATCAGGAAAAAACCAAGGTTTAAATTATAAATTAGATGAAATGAAGATATAATTTCAGGGTTGTATTAATCGGGTCATAAACTTTATAACTACCACACGTTGCACAAATAAGTTTTTAATATTGCAACTAAAACCTTTTACATTTTTTTATTCTAATTAGACCCCATCTTTCCATATTACGGAAAGACAGATTTTCCCTAGACTTTGCCTTAAACTATATATTATATTTTATAATCTTTCATATTTAAAGAATCGATAAGTATTATCCCTTCCTAAAAGAATTTTTTTATATAATTGTTTTCAACACTTTTAAATTATTATTATTTTTTGATAATCTTTCATATTTATAAGTATTGATGAGTATTATCCCCAGCAGATAGAAGTATACTAGATAACAATTTTTTTTACTATAGTTTGAGTTGGGATGTTATCGAACACCAGGCTTCTTTCCCTCAAATTAGATAATTCTGATCCTAATTTTAAAAAATGAGTCTGAAGCTTACAAAAAATTACACAATTTAATTACACTGAAATTTAAATTTATAATACTTGATAAATTATTTTTCATCAAATTACAGCCTTCGAAATCAGTCCTAATGTGAAGGTTTACCATCTTCAACAAACAAACTCTCAACTAATCTTTTGGCATATTGATCTGGTTCCGGATCAGGAAAATTCATCATAGTGAAAGATTCCAGTTCAATCAAATCCGCATAGTTATCCCTACGATCATTGTGTGCTAACATCTCCCCAAACCCCAATTGTTTCAAGTCATTCCCATAATGCATATTTGTTTCAAAATTGAGTATCGGACTAATTGGAGGTGAATGTGGAATGAATTCACTATCACCCAATCTAGCCTTCTTGGAAGGCTGCCATACCCCCAATTCTCTGATAACACTGTTTTCATTTAATGGTTCTTTAATCGCCGTCGATTTTTCTGATAGTTTTTCGACATACAAAGAAAGCATCACTCTCTGAAACTTCTTCAGATCAAATTCTTCGCGATTAGTAGAATCGATGGTCTTCGTCAGTCGATTAACCTCGCCGATTTTTGCAACATTTCCCCCGTCAGTTGAATTTCCGATACCTTCACCCATCTTTTCTTCAGAATTGCGGAGATTTTTGGTCATCTTTTTTTCAGAATTGCGGAGATTTTTGGTCATTTCATCCGACCGATGTCGAAATTCCAGCTTCTTGACTTGATATGCGTTAGCTGCCTCTTCTTCAGTGTTGAATGTTCCGAGCCATTCCCTTCTCTTGTTGATCGGGTTCCGTATCTCAGCTCCAAATTTGCCCCATAATCTTTTCCTCACTCCAGGGAACTTCGAGGATGAAGAACACTGCATTTTCTGATTCTTCTGTCCATTTTCCAACATTACTACAGGATCATTTACACCAGTTTCAGTCGGGTGTTTATGCAAGATGACAATCTCTTTACGCGGATTCCGTTCGCCATCCTCTTTGTGAGAATCATCAGAATCAGAATCGGTAGCATCAGGATCCGTATAACTGATCTTGATTTTGCTTAGGTGCATTAGAAAAAAAACACCACCATAACCACCTATCATAAACCATTGACAGAAACACGGCCGTTAAAAAAATCAATAACCTCAAGATACAAGTATCACAACTATTATCTTTTGTCAAATTAGTTCTGCATTTTAGGACAAAAACCGAAAATCATTCATAAAATGGTTCGGAATAAGATATGATTTAGACGGAATTAGACAAAAATGATAAGAGAAAATTTTGAACTATAGAATGTACATTCAAACGTACCTTTGCTTTTTGTCTGAAACGGATGAAAGGAGGAAGATGTTGAATTTCTAGTCAACTTACAGGATTAATGAGCAGAACAATTTCTAAGACAAATTGACTTTACTTACTCTACAATTTCCACTGCCAAAATAACATATATATAATACAAATAAAATTACACTTCCAACTGGATTACCATTTTCAGAGAAAAAACGGAACGGTCACCGACTCGCCGTTCATTCACGCGATGGTTAATGTTTGGAAAGAAAATCAGCTTTCAAGTGCAAAAAAGAGGCGATTACAAACACGCGGATTTGGTTGTTTAAACGAAAATTACTGGTCAATCTGTGACAACGCATACATTAACCAAGATTTTAATGTTACAAATAGTTGAAATTTAATTGATAATTGTTCGAATTCGATTATATTAACGTAATATTACAAAAATGTACAGTTGGTAAAGTAATTATAAAACGAATAGGTAGCCTGATTATTTACGGTTAAAATAAGGCAAAATCATGAGAAAGACTGTCTTTCCATAGGCATATGGAAAGACGGGGTTGAATCAGAATTATAGAAAGGTAAAATGTTTTACTTGCAATATTAAAAATTTATTATGCAACATGTAGTAGTTATAAGTTTATGACCCGATTAGTCCAACTCAAAAATTTTATCTTGATTTTCTAATTTGCAGTTTAAACATTGGTGTTTCCATAACTTATGAAAAAATTGTCTTTCAATAGATAAAATCTTTTTAAAAAAAAAGTAGAGTTCAAGAAAATATTAGTGAAACAAAGTATTGATTATAGAGTTGGCCACTTGTTAGACATACTAAATTTTAGGTATATGCTTTTATGCAATTCTAACTCTTTTCTAGTTTCAATGACCTATCTCTAATAATTTTTAAGAATCTATCTTCAATATCTTTTCAGAGACCCATCTTTAATATTTTCCAGTGATTTTTCTCCATTGTTTTCATCATTTTTCCTCCACCTGCAATTTGCAAAAAAATAGAATTAAAAAAATTAGAAAATAATATTTAAAAATTGAAAAAATAATATGATCATCGAACTGAAAATCATAAACATCAGTTACAACTAGCAACATATCAACTAAAAATAATAAAACATCGACTAAAATTTGCAGTAAAAAAATCAAATATCAAATAAAAAACAATAAGAAATTGAAAAAAAAAACATCGATTACAACTAACAAAACATCAACTGAAAATCGGACTCACCCTCACTCTCTCTCTCTCTAAAATTTACTCTCCCTGCTCTCTAACTCCCTACAAACCTTAGGACAGTTGTGGAGGGGGCCGCCACCACCGAAAACAGCCTACTCAGTCAGTCCCCTCCACTCCAATCCCACCCACATCACCCCTACCCCAGTTTCCTATTATCACAGAGTTTGTTTTCGCCGGATCTACAAAAAGGACAAATTGTTTTCTCCTTTTGGACGTCCCCGTGGTTGGACCAATGGCAACGACTAATGACGTCCTAGTGGCGTCCCTGTGGTTGGACCGACGACGGCGACCAGTGGTGGCATTGAGGCGTACTTTTGGCATCCCTGAGGTGAAGGTGTCCCTCAGACCGACAAAATCCTTCACCCCGACAAAGTCCCTAATGGTGCCGAAAACTAGAGCATAGCGACAGGTTCAATGAAGGTCGGTGGTTCACCGGAGTTTTCAATGTTGCCAGAGTTTCAACGTCCCCATCAGATGTGCCATTCCACCGGCGTCTCTGTGGCGGCAGAGACAAGTGGTTTTCTAGGGTGGTTGACTACTCCCGTGGCAGCGACAATATTCCTGCTATTCACAACCTAAGACGGGAAATCGGTGGCCTATCCTCTGGTGGTGAGACGACGGGAGGAACACCCAATTCTTTGTTGAGTCAACTCGAGTCAACCAGTTCAACTCGGAGAGCATGTCTTCAACTCAAAAATGAGGCGAACGGTCCAAATCGAGTCAGCAAACAGCTGATTCTTACTCCGCCGGTAGTAAGGTTACAAGGGGTAATTCTCCATTTTAAATTTTTTATCTACTTTATTATTTGTTTTTTAGGTGGGAGGCTTATTCATTTTTCAATATTTAATTATTTTCAATTTTTTCATAATTATTGGGGTTGTGGATCAAATTAGGTTTCTTTTTGCTAGAATATTTAGTCGCGAGAATTGTCTGCCAACCTTAGGTTTTTCCGACGGCTCCTTTTGCTTGGTTAAACCTACTTGGATTTTGAACTGGTCTTGTCTATATGTTGGTATAGGAGAAATCCGAGTCAAGATAGTTATAACAACTTACTGTTGGCGATGCCGATTATAGTTTACAGACCAGATTTGCAGACAGAGCAAGTTGACCTTTATCGATCAACTTGTGTCGTGTTAGAAACCTTCGTACTTTTTAGTGAGTTCACTAACATTTACAAATATTTTTTGAACCAAAATGACCGGAGTCATTCCTACATTCTATAGAGGACTTTAATTAAAATAGATAGACTGGATCTTTCACTTTTGGAGCTATTCATTTTTATTTTGGTTGATTTAGATTTGGTAGTATAATGTTTTGCAAATTTGGGAGAAGGTGATTGATATTTGAATTCTATGATCAACTTCTAGTGGTTCGAGCCGAACTGCTTGGATGTGTACGCAGTATTTGACCATTTATCTTAGGATGTACCCTCTTCTAGTACTATTTGTTTTATACATGAAGGCTAAAATTTGTCATTTGATTTACAGCGCCTTTATGATTACCTTTTGGGGAAACCAATGTAAGCCTACGCGCAATTCGATGTAAGCTTTCGGGCAATGTAAGCCAATTTTTGGCATCATATGATCTTAATGAAAAGGCAAGGACACTATCCAAACTCCGTCTATGACGGTTTGATTTAAAAAAAATGCTGAAAATCATAAACATCATAAATTGAAAATCATAAAAACATCAATAAAGGTTAAATTATCATTTTTAAAAAACAAACCGCAAACATCAACCGATGTCACCCAAAATCTACAAACATCAACTCCGATCACCTAAATCTCATCTGGAAAATAAAGAACATCAACATGGGAAAAAATACTAACCTATATCACCAAAAAAAGTTACAAACATCAATTCTTATCACCTAGACCTCAACCAGACAATAAAGAACATCAACATGGGAAAACAACACTAACCTATATCACAAAAAAAAATACAAAAATCAAATCATATCACCTACACCTCACCTAAAAAAATAAAAAACATCAACAAGAGAGAAAAAAAAGCTAAAATATCAACCCATATCATAAAAAAATTTATAAATACAAAACATCAACTCATATCAACTAAACCTCACCCGAAAAATGAAAAATATAAACATGAATTTTCATTTGTTGTTGATTGTTAATTTTAAACAAAGATCTGCATTTGTTTACTTATGTGTCCGGTTTGTAAGTATTCAGCGTGTACTGACTAGTTGTACTGTATATATTCATATTTGTTGTTAATTGTTCTTTTTGAATAAAGATTTGTATTTGTTTAATTATATATTTTATTTGTTAGTATTGAGTGTGTATTTGTTAGTCGTATTGCGTATGACTTCTTATTAAATTAGGATATTGTTTTGCTTACTTATATGTTGCATTTGTAAGTATTTAGTGTGTACTTGTTAGTTGTACTGTGTATGAATTTTTGTTTTCATTTGTGATTGTTATTTTAAACTAGAAATTGCATTTATTGATATTCAATGTGTACACTATAGGAAATTGGACCTTTCACTTCGCGTTTTTTACCCCGGTCAATTTTTTTGGAAGTAAAAAGTATTTTGAGTAAAGTGTGTTTTGACCCCTATGTTTAGGGCAAAAGTGAAGAAATAATCTTGCAAAATCTGAAAGTGCAAAAATAACCTTGGAAATCATTGACCAAAATGTCGATGAAAGAAATGGCTGGATCATTGAAAGGATTGTTTTATCCTTATGCTAATTTTTTTTAAAAACCAAAAAAATTAAACGACATTATTGCCTTCTTTCTTTCTTTTCTCCAGAATTGAAAAGAGAGGAAACTACCATCTCTTTCTCTTCTGACCTTATCAACAGGATTGACGCATTGAAGAAGGCATTGTCTGAGGCAGAGCTGACGGTCCAGGGGGACTGTTAGGATAAATCAGATTATTGATTAGTTTATGATAAGATTGGTGACTAGATTAGAGTCATTTCCTTATTTCACTTCTATTGTAATCTCTATATATTCATTATTCTAATACAGAAATATTTCACGTCAAATCATTCTATCATGGTATCAGAGCCTCTTCTGATCCAAACTTCTAAAACCTTTTTTTTTCTCTCCCTATTTCTCCTAGCCGCCGCCCAAAAAATTGTTTCTCCCCTCCCAACTATTTTCTCTACCTACCCGTACTCCCTCTCAAGAATTCATCACATTCTTTGGTTTGGTCATCCCAAAATTCATCACATTCTTTGGTTTGGTCATCCCAGAATTAATATCATAAACGAATCAGTAATCTGATTTATCCTAACAGTCGCATTTAAATAAGAATATAATTTTCATATGAACTGTTTTTTAATAATATTATTATTTCATAAATTTGGGATATAAATACTACGACATTAAGATTTTCAATGAATCGGCAACAAACTACGGAAATATAACATTTTTACTCAATTTTGAAATAATTTGAAAGAGAGAATATCACACTTTCACCCTTTTTAAAAACAATTTGGAAGAGGGCGCATTTGATAAATGCGCCCTCAAATTCTGTATTTACTTTCCAATTAATTCAACGATAAATAGACGAGAGCACATTTGCTGAATGTGCCTTCTAATAATCATAAAACAAAATTAAACAAAACACGAATTCGCATTTGCTGAATGCGACTTCCCCACATGCATCCGAGGATGGTTACTGTAGCACCAAACTAAAAATTTTCTCTTGGATCATGTTGTACCGTAAAAGTGTTGTCGGTGAGTAAGGTTATTTAGAAATGCAAACTTAAATAAGAGTGTCTATAAAATCATTTTACTAATTAATGAGAATCAATAATTGCATCTTAATATGGTATCAGATTAGTTTGATATTATACAAAGAGAATTAAGGTCCCTAAGAATTGGGTCTAGTTTTGGGGCAATCCACACCCTCTATAACTGAGAGGTCAAGAGTTCAAACCAGACTCTGTCAAGAATTGTGAATATTAGGGCAATTTCTTGATGGAGATTACTCAACATTGTGGAACCTTGTCGGTGGTGTTGGGGTAACATGCTATAATACTTGCATTTCAATGGAATGCTATAATCACACATGGATGATTGTGATAAATTTTTTCTTGGATATCGATGTGAGTCGCGTTACGTACGCTTTCCTAAAAGAGTAATTCGACCCTATTACATCCTTAAGTTACACGAATTCCATTCGAGGATAAAACAATCGAGAAACCCTCCTGTTCTAGGCTTGAATAAGGAGATACTTTTGAGTACCTGTGTTTTTGGTTGCTACGTATGTCTGAGAAATTCTATGAATTTCACTTGTGTTTTGTGTTTCTGTTTGTTGTCTTTGTCGTGTTTTATGTGTTCTTGTATATAATCACACTGCATGCGAATGCATGTATTTATAGGAAACAAATGTCTTGAAAAGGTGAGATCTTTTATGAGAGTAATTATATAAATGTGAGATCGTAGTGATTCCGGTTTCGGTGGTGGCGATCGTGGGTGGTGCAACGTTTGGGTGTTCTTCGAAGTGCGACTCTAGCTATTCAAATTAATGGAATTTCAGACTCCGCAGAGTTTCAATAGTTTTAATTGTGGTGTCTCCTAAATTTCAGAAAAAAGTCGCTAACCGTGTAGGTTTGAATTATTATGGCAAAGTATTGGGAAAAACCATCTTTCCATAGGCTTATGGAAATACGGAGTTTAATAAGAATAATAAAAGGTTAAAGGTTTTAATTGCAATATTAAAAATTTATTATGCAACGTGTAGTATCTACAAAGTTTTTAACCCGATTCATGCAACCCGAAAATTTTATTTTCATTTGTTCTAATTTACACTTTAAACCTTGGTTTTTCCATGACTTATGGAAAGACCGTCTTTCAATAGACGGACTCAACTCAATTATTATTGTCATCAAAATTATTGCTTTTATTTATTTGAAAACTTTCTCTACAAAATTTCTTTTGTCTAATATAAATGAAGCATTTGTACTTTTGTTCAAAAACTACGTTATTTTTATCATGTTCTTTTTTCCTAACTGTAAGTGCCAAATGTATGTGTAAAAAAAGAAGAAAGCCAGGTTTGTTGCATGTATGCTTATGTCACTAATCCCAGGTCTTGCGAATAATTCAACTTGGGCTACTATTGTGTGCATGGCTGTCACTATCCTAAACCTCCTTATCAAAATCTGTACTAGGGAGAACTATAAAATTGTTAATCTTTTATGAGAGTAATTATGTGAATATATTTTTTTCCTGAATTCGCTCGTACTTACAACTATATCACAAATAAAAAGAGGAATTAAATATTATCTGTGTTGTCTTTTATATAAAACTCTTATGTGGAATAAAAAAGGTAAAATCTTGTGAAAAACAGTATTTCCATAGGTATATGGAAAGACATGGTTGAATTATAATTATAGAAAAGTAAAATGTTTTAGTTGCAATATTAAAATTTTACTATGCAACGTGCAGTAATTATAATTTTATGACCTGATTAGTGCAATCCAAAAAATTTATCTTGATTTATTCTAATTTACAATTTAAACTCGAGTCTTTCCATAACTTATGGAAAGATCGTTTTTCAAGAGACGAACTCATAAAAAAAGTTTTTTTTGAAATGTTACATACAAGCAACCAAATTACATATTAATCTCATAATTTAGGAACTAACTAGGAGACACCACCATTGAATCTGTTGAACCCCAGTGGAGCCTGGAACTCCATCCATTTGATAGCTGGGGATGTCCTCCTGAGAACACTCAAACACTGCACCACCAACGAACCACTGTCACCGAAGCCGGAACCATCACGATCTCACCATCATCGACCACCTGCGGGTTGAAAAATCATAGCGGGAACAGCCGACACGGTCATATAATGCTGGATAATACCCATCAAAGAATTGTTCTAATATTCACAATTTTTGATAGAGTATATTTTGAACCCTGAATCTCTTAATTACAGAAAATGTGGCTTACCACCAAACCATGTAATTTACCATAAAAAGAGCAATTTAATTCTACATGAATAAATGAGTTTGAGTCAACAAAATTACATCACCTTACCTTTCTCAATTTTTACCGTTCAACAGAAAAAGTGGAGTAGTAAAGTCTTTCAATGAAAGAAAGGTAAAAAATAGTATAGGAAAAACCGAATGGGTTTATTTTTACACCTAGTGTGCGATGATACGCGTTTCATTGTGAGAATACGCATCTGAATGTGATAATAAAGAAATATGAGCACTCCTTCTATTGCAGCAAAATTAACACACTTTTTTTTTTAAATTTCTCATGTCATGTTTGACTAATGGTAACTTTGATCACGTATATTAATGGTGTGTTAAAATTTGATATTTAAAAAATACATCATACAATGAATCCAACAATATCTTACATGAAAATATTGATGTTTTTATACTAGTTAAAATTATGATCAAACGTGTTTTGAGAAAGTTGACAAAAAAGTGTGCAAATTTGATTGAGACGGAGGGAGTATAAAAACAATACAATGTTTAAGTATAAATTATTACGATATATAGAAACATGATATTAACCGCGATTAAACAAACAATTAGATGGTGGTTTTGATCACCGGCTCTCCCTGGATGAGCCGTATATTGATGAACCTCCATCTAACGCTTGTTCAGAATTCAAAACTTCTTACACAATTATTTTTTTTAAAAACACAACGGAATCTTGACATTCTTCCAACTGATCTTCAAACTCACAAATACAAACCCATGTCTTCATCAAGCTTAGAAAATAAGTATAAACAAACCATATACGCAATTCAGATACACATTCGATTTAACCTAGTATATAACTCAACAGTATAACTCAATTAATCATCGAAATCTTCAAACCTTTAAAATCACCACCACCACACCGATATCTATCAATGAACACATGAAAAACAAAAGGCAAAAAAACTTGGGTAAGTTTTAGAAAAGGTGGCCTATCCATCAGTTTATGGATAACTCACTTTAATTTTTTTACTTTAAAAATTAAAATATTTATAAACTAAAATACACTAGTGGAGAATAAGCGATTAAAGACGGTTATATTGTACCAGAGAAGGCACTTTAGAACCGCCTTCTCTGGCTCTGCCTTTAATCGATTCGATCAAAGGCGGTTCCGAGAACCGCCTTCTATTGGGGTTCGAAATAAGTTTCGAATTCGGAACCTATTTCTGAGGTGCCAAAAAAAGGAATCGGTTTCCGGCAGCAAATCAATCCCAGATCTGGACGGGAAAATAAATACAACAACATATGAACACACATAATACAAATAACAGAAATACAAATAAAGGAACATTATACACATGAACAAAAAAAAAATCAAAAAGTACAAAATCAGCAGTCAGCAACGGCGGAAGGAGGACTATGAGCGACAGAGTCGACAGAGGAGGTGAGCGGCGTAGGAAGATTTGACGGAGGGAGGACCGCGGTGGTGGAGGGCCGACGCAAATAATGGAAGGGTTTCGGCGGTGGAAGCTTTGCGGCAGTCGGACTTAGGTGTTGTTCAGGCGACGCGACGAGAGGGGGGGAGAGGGGCTTTGCGGTGGTTCAGAGGGAGGGAGGGAGATGAGTGAGGGAGGTGGTTGTGATGTGGATAAACCAGATCTAGGGTTTATTGTTTTAGGAGATGACAGAGAAAACTCTTTGGGAAAATAATTAAGGTGATTTGCTAAGGCATTAGACGGCGAAGGGAGTTAGGAGAAAATAGAATGGGAAGAAGAAAGAAATGAGTAAGGAAACCCTAATTATTTATACTTAGGCCCAAAAATAAAACAACGTCAGTCATTAAAGGCAGTTCTTTAAGAACCGTCTTTGATCAATAGAAGAGTGATTTTAAAATTCCTGGTTGGGACTTAGGAGGGAGTTCCGAACTCCTTGGAATTTTCATTAAAGGCGGTTCCTTAATAGAGCTGCGTTTAATTGATGCCAATTGAAAAACCGCCCTTGATCAATAGAAAAGTGACTTTAAAATTTCCGGTTGGGACTTGGGAGGGAGTTCCGAATTCGGAACTCCTTGGGATCTTCATTAAAGGTAGTTCGTCAAGAGCCACTTTTGATTGAATGTCTTTAATCAAGAGCTCTCCACTAGTGATATTGTATTCTATAAGTTAAAAAAAATGTAATAATGTGTATTTGAATATGAAAAATATAAACAAAAGTACAATATTTAACTTTTCAATAATTTTAAATTTAGTATGTAATTTAATAAATGCAGTTTATAAGTGAAAAAATACAGTGCACTGTTCTTGACTTAAGGATAGTCCACCTGTTTGGAGACCTCTTAAAAACACTCAACACCATCACCATCGTATCCGTCAAAGATCACCACTAATATAACTCAACACACCCAACAACATTTGACTAATTCATATATGTCCACTCACTTTCCATCATTTTTTCGGTGCTGGGAAACATCATTTTGCCTTTGCTAGGAGAGAAGGAGAGAAGGAAATTGAGAAAATACAATTTGGATTGGGAGAGATAAAAAATGAAAGGAAATCGATCTAAATTATTGGGAAATCGAATTGGCCAAAAGAAAAAAGAGATTTGAGAAAGAAGAGATAAGATCGAAAGATGATGGACATATCGGTGGTGGATCGGAATTCATGTGGAGAAGATTAAGGAATTTATTCGGGGGAGGTTTGAACACTTAACGGGGAAAAGATCGGAAGAACTAATTCGGGAAAAGAAAAGTCATATTAATGGGGAGATAATTAATTAACAGATATAGTTTTAAAAAAGAGAAGGGTCAACTGGAAAAAAGTGAAACTCGGGAAGGACGATGGTTGAACCTCCATTATTAATATAATCTAATTATCATGCAACGTTCACTAAATTCTAAAAAGAGAGGCTCCGACTTCAAAATCTCAATGGACGACGGTTCCGGAAAAAAAAACAACCGCTAAAATTACAGTGCCATCAATGAAGGTTTATGTAATAGTGAATATACGGATCATATTAAAATGTACAATACCAATTTTAAATTACAATATTTAAATTAAAAGTTGAGTAATTATTTCATAAATTTTAAAAAAGACATTCGCTGATGAGATTTTCACACATCTCTAATTCGCTTTTAGAAAAAGAAAATTTGAACCAAATAAAATCAAGATGAAAATGATGGATACATGCTTGGTTTCAGAAAAAAAGAAAGAAAAGTTGGACCAAATAAAATTAAGAGATGAAAATGATTGATACTATGCTTATGTCACTCAAATCACACCGGACTAAATAATTGTAAGAGTTGTACTCATGACTTCTTTTTTGCGAGTTAAAACTAAATTCAAAATAAAAACTTTCCAAAATAGTTTAAAAATAACGAAAACTCTCATCTAAAATGTCACTAAACCAAACTACTACATCAATTCATGTCACAAAATTTATTACTTTTACATATCAAAGTGTCACAAAAATGTAACAACACTTAAACGTGTCACAATATTTAAGTGACGTGCTGAATGACACTTCCACAAACATCATTCAACATTTTACAAACTAATTTTAGTGACGACTTTTAGTGTCACTAATGTTCTAAAACAAACGTGACTTTTTGGTAGTGTCACTAGTGGAGGAAGGGACCATTATATAAATGTTGTTATATCGAACCAGAGAAGGCACTTTAGAACCGCCTTCTCTGGTTCTTCCTTTGATCAAAATCGATCAAAGGTGGTTCAAACAACCAGTTCGGAACCTATTTCGGATCTTCCAAAAAATAAATAGCTGTCGGAAACCAATCAATTTCTTGGAGCGAGGACAACAAAAGCAAATAGGTTTTTGTGCTTCACCAAATGACCAAAAGCAACACCAAATGATCAAAAGCAACAATCGTTTCCAGGCTTCGACGCGGAGAACCTCAATTAAAAGCGGTACCGATGGAACCGCCTTCTATCGCTGCCTTAATGGAGCTTTCTTACTAATGTGTATTTTCACTCTCTTCACAACTAATACTTATTGTTTGACAGTGAAATTTAATCAAATACGACGTCTCACTAACATAAACCCAAATACAAATAAAATATGAAATTGTTTAATTGTAAATACACTAAACTTTCTCTGTGTATAATTTTTAGTTATTGCATAGTGTTACTGACTAGGCTTTATCGAAATTTGAAATTTCAACATAATTTTGGAATGAATGATGTATTTATATTTTCCGCCTTATTTGCATTTTAAAAATATTTTTATTCTCTCTTTTCTGAAAATGGATCGGGTATACAACACGCATGCATGGTGGAATAGGAGAAACAGTAATGAAAATTGAATGATAACTATCTACTCTTATTTTGATTTCGCAACACATTTCCCTATCATTTTCTTTTGCTAACATACAACAAAAAAAAGATTCTGCAATACCAAAAAAGGATTCTGCAGTACCACAAGGGTTACTTTCCAAGTAAATTGCACGAGCATTAAATTATGTTCATGTGTATATTATTATTTTAAGGAGGGTTCAATAAAAGCATGCATGATTAATTATGATTCAGAAAAATAATTAAAATAAGTAAGCAATGTGAATTGAGTGAGAATGAGCAACAGAAACAGTAAAAAGTGAACAAAATATTCATTAACCAATTTAATGTAGTTTGAACCATTGAAACCTGAACATAATACCATAATAATCCTAGGAAATACTAGTAGTAATTAATAATAGCGAGGAACATAGTTTATATATGATAGCCTCTACATCTTCCATGCACGATCACTGATTATGATGATACGGGCAGCTTTCTGGAACAGCCGGATCATCAAAGTAGCAAAGTCCAGTTTTGGAGAAAAACGGACATGCAGTATCTTTCTTCTCTTTTCCGGCCTCCCTCTTTTCAGTCACCTCATGATAAAACTGAATTTCACAAAACCAAAAAATTAGTAAATTACGTAAAGACCAACCAATTCAATTAGAAAAAAAAAATGTAAATTTTCATAGGAAAAACGGTTACTCACATGGCATCCTGGTCCATTTACGCACTTTTGATTTCTTTCATGGGCAAGACATTTTCTTGTCTTGTAATTATCCAAAGACTTGGGTGCTGCCCCCTTCTCCAACTCGGCATTAGAGTGGGCCCACTACAATTTCAGAGACATAAAACCGGTTCAGCAGCATCAAATGGTATAAATCACACTGTTACATGGGACTTCTAAGACAATAGCTCAAAACATCAATTACAAAATTAGGAGGAGGATAAAATTTAGACATGCAGGAAAAGGATTAGAAAACACAAGGAAAAAATTAAAGTAAGCTAACAATGGGGGTGAAAAAATGTAATGGGATGGAAAAAAGTAACAGATGGAGTGGAATCAAGAGATTATACCTTGCATGAATCATTCAGGCATGTTCCAGAAAGACGGTCATAGCACATCTTGGTCTTGTAGTTGAAGTCGGCCATTTTGGAACTTGTGATTTCAGTTTTTGGGTTGTGTGGTTTCGGAACTCAATGCTATAGTTTCTCGTTTGTGTCATTTCATACATCTCCTCATCCTTTATATAGCAGTAGGGGGGATACAACAGCACTCTCACAGCTTAAGGTACAACATGGGGTCAAAGACATTGAATTAATTTGGACCACAGGATGATGAAGATGGTTGCATCAAATACATCTCACGCCTTATTGCTGTGTTTCCGTTTTTGTTTTTTACCCCTTTCAGTTTGTTTTAATTTTATTCCTCTGATTAATTCATTATTTTGCGTTCATTAATACTTCATTTGTGTTAATCTCTGTGCACTCTCTTAGGGCCTGTTCTCTGGAGCCTACCTGCATATCAGTTCAGTTCAGTTCAGCTCAACGTATATTTAATTTGGTGCAGTTGAACTTAGTTTAGTCGTACATTACTATTTTTTAACATTCTTATCTTTAGTTCGATTCAGTTCACATCAGTCCAGTCCAGTTCAGATCAGCTAAACTCCAGAGAATAAGGCACTAGTAAGAGAATTAATAAATTCTTGCAACAATAATATAAAATCTTGAGTGTAATTGTAAGCTACAATTTTGATACACTGTGGAGACATTTTACTATTTTAGTTTTCAAAATAGAGAACGTCTCTTGAAAGACGATCTTTCCATAAATTATGGAATAACCAAGATTTAAACTGTAGATTAGAAGAAATGAAGATAAATTTTTTGGGTTGCATTGGCCGAGTCATAATCTTATAACTATTTCTTGTTGCATAATAGATTTTTAGTATTGCAACTAAAACCTTTTACCTTTCTATTATTCTAATTAAACCCATTCTTTCAATAAGTATATGAAAAACGGTCTTTCACAATATTTTGCCTTCAAAATAAACTTAAACTTTCATTTTAATTGATTTGTTAGCTTTTCAACGTGCCATTTTTAACACCGATATTGATGTTTTCTTCCTCCAATTATTAAGTTCTTATTTAATATATGCTTGACATTACAATAGTGTAATTTTTTTTATTCAATAGGATATTTTTTCCGATAACAATGCGTACATTTTTGTGTCCATGTTTTTATAGGTCTAAATTGACTGTTTTAGTAGTTAAAGCAACACTTTCAAAATATTACATGTTAGTCTTAGTTTGTAATAATAAGAGTCGTATTTGTGAAATCCACGAGCAAGTGAGTTCAGTAAAAAAAAAAAGTAAAAAAAGCGAGTTTTGAAATTTCAATCTATAGGTAGTTAGAAGGACCTCAAATCCGAGATTGTTATCCTCAGAAATAGCACATCTAGATGTTTAGTTATAAATGATTAAAATATATTACAGTTATAGTAATTGTAATATCATAATTATATAAGAATATATAAATAGTACGTAAAAAATCACGTAATGGAAATAGTGAAACTAGAGAAGGAAGTAATTAATTGGAATTACACCAATTCATGACTATAACGTGATATAGTTGGATGAAATTAAAATCAAGAAATATCACTCTGGTGTGATGTAGGGTGTTTGACGGAAAATAGTGACCGTTGTAATATTTGATAATTTTAGTGAAAATTTAGCATTAGGTGTATGAATGAATATTGTGATCGTATCTTTTTGAAAATGAAAATGAGTCAGTAAAGTAAACACACTTGTTAATTTTTCACCTTTTTTGACCATCCAAAATAGTTTCAGAACTTAAAACAATCTTAATACACACACACAAAAAAAAATTATATTCATTTTTTTCTGTCTTTCAGAATTTCCTTATAGGGATTATTGACACAGTATTTAAAAATAGATTGCTATTTGAAATTAGTTTCTTTTTCATTCAATAACATTCATTTCATTTAACTATAGTTTCCCGCTTGTCAACTTATTTTTTTTTGTAAATTCTATATTTTTCGACTGTTTCAAATTGACTACGCATGGAGTATAAAGAAACTTTAAATTGTAGGGGTCAAACTCATATTAAGAAAAACTAATCATGGTAATCACGCGAACGGCCGTAGGACCTTTCCTCCTATATATTCTCTTAAAATAAATATGGTAGAAATTTCTCCTCTCATTATGCGGCTGGAGGTGACGCTGGAAATGAAGGAGGACAATGGGTATGGTGGTGGGATGATTGAAAAAGGAGAATGGGTATGGTTGTGGGATGAAGAAGTTTGGGTGTGTTGTGAAAATCACTAACTTTGCACTAATTAAGAAAGTGATAAGCAACTTGATGTAGAAAATAAAATGAAGAGAATGGAGAAGAAGATAAGGATGAGATAAAGTGAGAAAGTGAGAATGAGAGTTGCGTTTTCTTCACCCTCTTAGGGGATATTTATAGAAGAATTTAGGAGGTAATTACAAAGTGTTCTCCTAGGGTAAATGAATAGTGAAATAATTAATTATCACAAAGCTATAATGAGCATTTCATTATTCATAACACTCCCCTTGGAATGCTCATTTCAATAATTACGTATTCATGCTGCCTCATTAAAATCTTGCTTGGAAAAACTCAGTGGGATAAAGATCACGGTAAAGGAAAAAGAGTACAACCATGTATAGCTCCCCAATGGTGACATTGGTGATTTCTTCATAAAGTTCGTAGTTTTTGCATCCCGATGTCATGAACATGTTTCATGAATACTGAAGTAGGAAGAGCCTTTGTGAGGAGATCCGTTGAGTTTTCACAGGAACGAACATACTGAATGTTAATAACATTACTCTCTTCTAACTCTTGAGCAAATGAAAAGAACTTCAGAGGGATATGCTTTGTTTAGTCACTTTTGATATATCCTTCCTTCATTTGATTACCACATGCAACATTATCTTCATAAAGTGTTATGGGATCATCATTTGATAGGAGACCACTTGTGGTTCTGATACGTCGAGTCATAAATCTCAACCACACACACTCTCGGCTTGCTTCATGCAATGCGATAATCTCAGCATGGTTTGATGATGCGGTGGTGAGTTTTTTCTTCTGGGAACGCCAAGAAATCATAGTCCCTCCCAGTTTGAGATCTCCCTTTGTGTGGATCTGACAGGTAACCAGCATCTGCATAGCCAATCAAATCCTGTTTTGTATTGTTGGGACAAAATAATCTCAGATCAATTATTCCTTGAACGTAACTAAATACATGCTTGATTCCGTTCCAGTGTCTTTTAGTTTGAGATGAACTGAATCTCACTAATTAGTTAGCAACAAAAGCTATATCAGGTCGAGTACAATTAGTGAGATACATCAGAGCTCCAATTGTACTGAAATATGGTACTTCCAGACCAAAGATTTGTTCTGATTTCTCACATGGATGAAATGAATCCTTTTCCAAATTAAGTGATATGACGACCATTGGAGTAATCAATGGATTTGATTTATCAATATTGAATCTCTTTAATATCTTTTTCGTGTAATTTGATTGATGCACAAGTATCCCACTTTGCAAGTGCACAATTTGCAAACCGAGACAATATTTTGTTTTCCCAAGGTCTTTCATCTCGAACTCTTTCTTCAAGTAAGAGATTGCTTCCAGAATCTCCTTATTTGTCCCAATGATAATCAAATCATCAACATAGACAACGACAATCACACATCCTGATGTTGTTTACTTGATGAAAACGCAAGGACAAAGAGGGTCGTTTACATACCCATTTTGTAACAAATATTCTCTTAGTTGGTTGTACCAAATGCGTCTGGAATGCTTTAATCCATATAATGATCTTTGTAATTTGATTGAATATCTTTCTTTGAGTTGTGAACTTAATGCATCATGCATTTTGAATCCTTCGGGGATCCTCATGTAAATTTCAGCATCAAGCGTTCCGTATAAGTATGCGGTAACAACATCCATAAAGTGCATATTAATTAGTTTCTCATGAAATGCTAGACTGATGAGGAATCTGAATGTAATTCCATCCATGACAGGGGAATACATTTCCTTAAAATCAATTCCGGGCCTTTGAGAAAAACCTTGTGCAACAAGTCGTGCCTTGTATCTCACAATTTTTTTTCATTTCTTTTTCGCAATAATACCCATTTCTATCCAACGGGTCTCACATCTTCAGGCGTGAATACTATAGGCCAAAAGACTTCGCGCTTGTTAAGCGAGTCTAATTCAGCTTCAATAACCTTTTCCATTAAGTCCAACCGTGTCTATTTTTACACTCGGTAATAGACCGTGGTTTGGGATCTCCATTATTTTCATCCATAACATCGCATGCCAAACTGTAAGAGAATGCATCATCAATTTTCTCATTTTGATTTCACCTTATACCTGTATTGGCATAATTAATAGAAATTTCTCGATTTTCCTCGTTTCGTATTTCTACAGGAATGCATTCCTCCATTTGAGGTCATCTTGTTTTCCCATTCATTTTCATTTTCGATTTTTTTATCTTTGGAACCGAGTGGTCTTCCAAGCTTCAGGCGTGTTATGATTTAATGAGTGACTTTGTTTTCAATTTGCCCTTTCAGGATTTCAATTTGAGCAAGAGTATTCTCAGCTGGTATGTGAGATTTAGTCACTCTCTCTGTGTCTGTGAATGCATCCGGAAGTTGATTTGCTATATCTTGCAAATGCAAAATCCTTTGGATTTTTCCATCACACTCTTTTGTATAAGGATCAAGATGCAATAATGTTGGCACAGACCAGGTAATTTCCCTTTCTGGCTGTTTTCTTTCTCCCCCTAATGCTTAAAAATTTTCTTCATCAAAATGGCAATCAGTAAAACGAGACGTGCAACTATTCCCAGTTTGAGGTTCAAGGTAACTAACAATAGATGAGCTTTCAAAGCCTACATAAATACCAAGACTTCTCTGTGGCCCCATCTTTGTTCTTTGAGGTGGTACAATAGGCATATAAACAGCACAACCAAAAATCCTTAGATAAGATGTATTTAGTTCTTGACTTGATGCAAGTTGTAGTGGGGAGTATTTATGGTATGCACTTGGCCTGATGCAAATCAATGCTCCAACATGTAATATTGCATAGCCCCATACTGAAGCAGAGACATTGTTCTCATTATCAATGGTCTAGCAATGAGTTGGAGACGTTTGAGCAGTGATTCGGCCAAACCATTTTGTGTGTGTACATGAGCAACATGATGCTCACAAACAATCCCAACTGACATACAATAATCATCGAATGTCTGAGATGTGAATTCACCGAAATTATCAAGTTTGATTTTCTTGATCGTATGATCAGGAAATTGAGCTTGCAATTTGATTATCTCAGCGAGTAATTTAGCAAATGTCATATTTTGAGTTGATAATAGGCATACTTGTGACCATTTGCGAGAGACATTTATCAAATACCATGAAGTATCGAAATGGTCCACATGGTGGATGGATAGGTCCACATATATCACCTTGAATACTTTCAAGAAATGCAGGTAATTCTATTTCAACCTTTCCCGGTGAAGGTCCTTCAATGGATGTCCATGTGTATTTTCAATAATTTTTCACATAATAGTTGAATCAGGATAACCCAGCCGACCATGCCATATGGTACATATTGAAGGTTTGATAACTACCGTATTTGATTCAATTGCATTTATATGCGTGTAATGCAATCCAGTATGGAGCATTTGTAGTTTTTCAAGTATGTATTTTTTTCCAGATTTATACATTGTGAGAAGCATACATTTCACGGTACCCTCACTTACAGATCAAGTATCAAATCCATGAGAATATATATCATTGAAATTCAACAAGTTTCTTTTGGACTTGGGCAAAAATAAGACATTATTTATTGTAAATATTGTGCCATTTGGCAACGTAAACTTTGCCTCACCAACTCCTTCAATCAGATCTACATGACTTGATATTATTCACAATAGTTTGTGTTGGTTTTATCTTTGAAAAACCTTTTATCCCTTAATATAGTGTGCGTTGTTCCACAATCAAGTATGCAAATTTCTTCACTTTTAATCCTTTGATTGGCTTCACGATTAGCTTTGTTCATTTCACCACTTTAACTAAAAGCAAAACAAATTTTGATAAGAAATATAATTATTTAGACAGTAGTAGACCTTTAAAGTAAAACCATTCATTTCTATATATATAAGAGATAAACATCGGACCATTTAGCTTCATTCTCAATATTAGTTATACAATTCTCTTTCTTTTAATTTCCACCATCCTCTTGTTCAGCGAAATCACCAACCGTGTCAATGAAATCATCATTGAAATCATATGCTTCAAGATGAGTGGATTCATTGAAGTTGACCTCCTTCTTCTTTTCCTTTATGGACTTCTGGTAGAGTTTGCATAAGCGCTTTGGGACTCTGCAGACTCTTGACCAATGCCCTTTACCGCCACATCTGTAATAAGAGGTTCCAGAGCCCTTTGATGAACTTGCATCTTTTCCCCCTTTTATGGGTACTTTCATGGTTCCTCTCGTATTGTTGCTTCTTGTGATGGTAGTTACCAAACTTCTAGGACAAGTTGTAACCACCATGACCGAGTCCGTTACTACCACCACGACCTCGACCTCGTCCATGACCTCGACCTCGTCCACGACCTTGACCTCTCTCTCGACCCTGAAAATAATTCTTGCGTTCAGGTTTGTCGGAGTTAACAACGTTTGCTTCAAGAAAAGCTTTTGAGCCAGTCGGGCGAGATTGATGATTCTTCATTAGCAACTCATTATTCTTCTCCGTAATGAGGAGACAAACAATTAGTTCAGAATATATTTTAATATCTTGTTGTTGCAAGGTCACATTTGATGCGTGGAAAGTAGAAAGATTATTTTCCAGCATTTCATTATCAGTTACTGCAACCCCACAAAAATTCAAGCGGGTTACTATTTCAAACATTGCAGAATTATAGTCACTAATTTTCTTATAGTCTTGGAACCATAGATTATTCCAGTTATCACGGTAAATGGGGAGCATTACATCCTTTTGGTGACCGAATCTTTCTTTCAAATTTCTCCACAACTCAATTGGTTCTCTCATAGTGAGATAATTATTTTTTAGGCTTCCATCAAGGTGTCGGCGAAGGAAGATTAAATATCTTGCCTTGTCTGTCCCTGATGAGTTATTCATTTCTTGGATTGTTTCAAGGAGGTACATTGACTCCAAGTGCATCTCAATGTCTAGAGTCCAAGGCATATAATTGTTTCCACTTATCCTAAGTGGACTGAATTCAAGTTTTACAAGGTTTGACATGATGATAACTAATAGGGAAAAATAAAATTATTCATTAGATTAAATTCAAAATACAGAAGTCTATAATGATTGTAATAAATAAAGAGAAATACAAGATTCTGACTATTAGTGAAGAAGAAAGAAATTCTTCCGGTAAAGCATCTACGGTGAGAATAATAACATGTAAAACAAAAATCATTACAGCAACAAAGACTAATATTAGTCTAGACATTTTATCGGCGAATTTAGTGAATTGAGAGTGAAGAAAAAATGAGGTAGAAGAGAAAATGTGGTTTTGTATCATTGGATATCTTCGTATTTATACTGTAAATATAGCCATTTATAATCGTTATATTACCGTTGAAAATATAGCCCTTATATTAATTAATTGTAGTTAAATGTTAAGAGTAGATTTGCAATTTAATGTCATCGAATAAGGTGTAAAAATAGACAAACATATTACATCATAAAAATATGAAAATGAAGAAGTTAAAAGATTGGTTATATGTAGATCATACCATTTTTATTATAAGGTGGAAAGTTAGAAAGTTAATTATTATAAATCGCATCACATTACCATTAGGTGGAAAATCCTTCTGTATACAGTAATATGGTGTTATGTAGTGAGAAAGTTAGAAAGTTAATTATTATAAATCACATCACATTACCATAAGGTGGCAAAGCCTCCTGAATATAGTAATGTGATGTTATGACACAATAATAACTATCATTAAAGTTTAAGTGCATAATAACTATCCTAAAATCTTTAGTGCACGGTTTATTATAACCGTGTTATGAACTTACTTGATGAAAGCGGAGAGTGATCGTGCTATAACATGTTGTGAAAATCACTAATTTTGCACTAATTAAGAAAGTGGTAAGGAACTTGATATAGAAAATATGATGGAGAGTATGGAGAAGAAGATACGGATGAGATAAAGTGAGAAAGTGAGGTGTGTTTTTTTCATCATCTTAAGGGATATTTATAGAAGAATTTAGGGGGTAATTACATAGTGTTCCCCTCGAATAAATGAATTAGTAATAATTAATTATGACAAATCTAGTTTATTGCTAATGAACATTTCTTTATTCATAACATGATGTTATTTATTAAGAGCTTGGGTTTTAGGGCTTGGGTATTTGAGTTTTTGACTTTGTATATGGGCTGAAACTAACCCCATTGAAAGGTCATGTTTACAAATTTTAGGTACTCCCTCCTCCGTTTCACCAATAGTGGCACATTAGGTTTAGACTCTTGGATTTATAGTGAGAAAAATGAGTGGATGAAATTGAATGTAGAAATTAAAAAGTAGAATGAGTGGATGAGATTGAACAAATCTTGCTAAAAATGGAAAGTGTGTCATTTAAAAAAAATTCCAATAAGGTAAGTGTGCCACAAATAGAAAAACAGAGGGAGTGCCAACTTTTGTTTAAAAATTTTATTTTGTAAATTTGAAATTTGAAAAAAAATGTTAGTATCAAATATTTTAATTATATTACTATCATATTTATATTTATTACTAAAAAAAATTATGTTCTTGTATGGACTTTCCTAGACGTATGAAGATAGTTTTTTTGATAAATTAACCCTTTATTATTTAAAGTTACAATCATTCATTAGTATTTATATATTAATTTTATTAATAATTGATCACTAATTAATTAAGATCAAACCATTTTTTAGTGTTTATATAAACTCTAATTAATTAAGGTCAAACTTTAACAATTAAAGTTTATATATAGACTATGAAGTATGGATTTACCGTTGATTAGTTAAATTCAAACATTTTCATTATTATTTATATATGGAAAGTCAAGTAAGGGTTTACCGTTGATTAGTTAAAATTTAACCATTTCATTAGTGTTTATATGTGGAAAGTCGAGTAAGGATTGACCATTGATTAGTTACGGTCTAACCATTTGATTAATGTTTATATATGGAAAGTTGAGTAAAGGTTGACCGTTGATTAGTTAAGGTCAAACCTTAGTTATCAGTGTTTATATATAGAAAGTCAAGTAAGGAATAACCATTGATTAGTTAAGGTTAAATCTTAATTATTATTATGGAAGTCAAGTAAGCGTTGACCAATGATTAGTTAAAGTCAAACCTTAATTATTAGTGTTTATATATGAAAAGTCAAGTAAGGGTTGACCGTTGATTAGTTAAGATCAAACCATTTTTAGTGTTCATACATGGAAAGTCAAGTAAGGGTTGACCGTTGATTAGTTAAAATCAAACCATTTTATTAGTGTTCATACATGGAAAGTCAAGTAAGGGTTGACTGTTGATTAGTTAAAATCTAACCATTTTATTAGCATTTATATATCGAAATTCAAGTAATGGTTAATCGTTGATTAGTAAAGGTCAAACATTTTCATTAGTGTATGTATGAAAAGTCAAGTAATAATTGACCATGGATTAGTTAAAGTAGAACCATTTTATTAGTGTTTATATATGGAGAGGCAAGTAAGGGTTGACCATTGATTAGTTAATGTCGAACATTGTATTAGTTTTATATATGAAAAGTCAAGTAAGATTTAACCGTTGATTAGTTAAAGTCAAACTATTTTATTAGTGTTTATATATGGAAAGTTAAGTAAAGGTTGATAAAAAATTAGTCAACGTCAAGCCTTTTCATTGGTGTTTATATATGGAAAGTAAAGTAAAGATTAACCGATAATTAGTTAAGGTCAGATTTTAGTTTTTTGTGTTTATATATAGAAAGCCAAACCTTGGTTATTCATTTACTAATAATAAAACAATAAAATTAATAATACAATACAAAGGATGCATGTAAATTAGTGAATGTACAAGTTTGACATTTCATTTAGAGTATTGAATATTATTTTTTTACATTGAATATATATTATTTTAAGATGTGGAAGGTCTAAATATTATTATTTTAGGAAATGAGTCTAAATAGGAATTGGACACATATCCATGAGAGAGACATACGACGTCGATCGTAAATATAACTGACGTCGGTAAAGTGAGACATATGTGCGACGTTGGTCATCCATATCCGTGAGAAAGACATGTGATGTCGATCGTAAAAACAACCAACGTCGATAAGTTGAGACAAGTGTACAACGTCGGTCACTCATATTGTGAGAGAGACATGCGACGTCGGTCATAAAAACAACCAACATCGGTAAGGTGAGACAAGTGTGTGACGCTAGTCACTCATATTTGTGAGAGAGACATGTGACGTTGATCATTAAAACAACCAATATCGGTAAGGTGAGACAAGTGTACGATGTTGGTCACTCATATTTGTGAGAGAGACATGTGATGTTGGTCGTAAAAACAATCGACTCCGGTAAGGTGAGACAGGCATGCAACGTCGGTCCCCTGTCAATCATACTTTTTACTTTGATTTTTTAGACTTTTTACCTCGACACTAGTGGAGAACAAGGCTATTAAAGGAGAGTGACTTCTCTGGTCATGCCTTTAATCTTCTGCCATCAAAGGCGGTTCCGGAACCGCCTTTGAAAGGCCACCATTAAAGGCAGTTATGAACCGCCGTTGTCCCTTGTTCTAGAATTGCCTTTAATTAGTTTCGAGCTCGGAACTGTTGATCTGTGACTCGGACTCCCTATGATGTTCAAAGTGCGGAACTTATTATCTGAATCTCGGACTCCCTATGCAGTTCCGAGTGCGGAACTATTACTACGAGACTCAGAGTGTATATTCAGTTACGAGCTCAGAATGTTGTACATGTTTTGGGTTTGGAACGTCGTTCTGGGCCTAATAATATGTTCCTCCATCGGGCGTCAAATCCAGACATGTATGGGTATTATTGGCTAGGAATTGTATTTATTACATTACCAGTTCCGAGTTCTAAAAGTGGTTCTGCAAGGGAAGTTCCAATGAAGTAACTCATAATCGTGTCAATGTTAACTTTTTCTATATGGTCAAAATTGAGTTCCGCACTTGGAACTGGGATTGGAAAATATGGTAAAATCAACCTCTTCCATTATAAACCGGCTTCTAAAAAACCCTCTTAAAATCGATCCAGATTGTACAAAATACAAGAAAAGATGACACTAGATAATAAAAATCTATAGACTATGCTGGGAAAGCAACAATCTATATATTGGAATAGAATTCACCAAAAATCTATTCCACAAAACTATTTCATCATATACTAGTTTCTCATAATACCATATTTGGATTCCCAATTGAAGAGGAACGAGAGTATACAAGATACCTAGTGAAGCAATTTCTTGCCTTGTTGATATCAATTTGTGAATACGGCTTGAGCACTTTTTGAAAAATCCGTGAAACAAAAATAGTACAATATTATAAAAGGAGCGACATCCTACGTTGCTTACAAAATCTAGAAAGAAATCTCAGTACTCACTTCATTGATTTCTAGGTAATCCTCACGCACATGTTGGTGACATTACATTACGTATAGCATTACGTAATAGCCGCATTCCCATGTATTTGCTTGTTTCTTGTACTAATAAATAAAATTTAAATTAGTAACAATTAATTATAATAAGTGATGAATAAATAGTATTTTGCAACATGAAAATAGAATCACACCTTGATTTGTATTAGGCCCAAACCCTCATTACCATTATTCTCTGGACCATTGATAGAGTCACCCAAAATTTTTAACGAATGTCTCAGATGGTTGGAAGTGAAGAGGATCCATCTAGTAAACGAGCTTCTTGTCGGGGACAATAAATATTAATCTCCAATGGTCTCTAAAACATATATAAAAACAGTGCATTAATGGATTAGTTTAACTGATATGAGTGTGTATCCATCATCTTTCAATATACGGTGAAACAAATTTTTTTTATCCGTTCGTCCTAGACTTTTGCAGATGTTGTTGACCCTTTCTTGAACAGTAGACCCGATTTCTTGATTAAACACCGGGCACAAATACCCTATCCAACCCTTGTCCTTTTGGTTTGCAAAATAATACATGTACCTTCCAAATGAAATCAGATATGTCAATTAGGAAGTGATCAAGAATTATTAAAAATTGAACAAAGCGAAAGGTACCATGACTTACAATAAGTATAGGGTCGTTTGGTTCACTTGGTCACACCTCCATCAGTCTTCAAATTCAGTCCATGATGCGATGATTTCTTACTTTTGACTGAATACACAATAATTTCCAGAGAATAAGTATGTTGAGTTCTGTTGGTGTTTGGTCATGAAATCATACAAGACCCTCATAAAATGCTGTGACTCCTTAATAACCTACGCCCGAGTGATAGAGGGTTTTGTATTCTTTCCCGCTTCAATGTTCAGTTTAGATGTTGTAATTGACATCTCCTTCAAATGATTATCTTTAACCAGGTCCACATAAATGAGGCAACGATGCCATAGAGAAACATTCCCCGAGCGGATCCCACTCGCTTGTAACGGCCATCCAGAATTGGTAATAGGGCTTTGAGTACCTTGAGGCTCTCCGTACTTTAAAAATGTCATCACCAATTGGAATAGAATGATGATGTCGCATTGACTCGTGTAAAATTCCATCGGCAACGTGTAGTGGCCTCCTACCCTTTTCACCTTGAATAATGTATATCTTACACAAATGCGATGTCTAGATTATGAGGGAGATCATACATATATAAATTAATATGTAGTCAAATACTTATCTATGAAATAATTTAAATCAACCAACCTTGTTTTTGGATGAAACGATGGATTTGACAATGTTATTGTCTTCATATGTTGGGGAATCAAGAATGGGTTGTCGGTTCATCTCAACTTCTCCTGGCGAGCATTGTGATCCTCTAGACGGTAGCATCCAACCGGTGTCAAATTATCCAAATTATAAGGTAGTGTGCTCGTTCAACCTTCGAACAAAAATACACCTTGTTGCTCTATCCGCTTGTATCTAACGAGGACTTCCTTTTGCAACATGTGGACTCTCGATGGTTTAGCCCGATCGTAGGATCACACTATCCCAAACGCCTCTATTTGTGACAAAAATTATCCCATTCCTCTGGCACGACCCCGGTGGTCAAGTTTACTTGTAACCTCACGAAGGATGTCGTGCTTAGCCGATGGAATGAATCGACCCTCCAATTGGTCTTGCTTTAACGTCTCCGAAGGAAAAAAATTATAGTTCCATGAACAATAATTAAAGAAAAAAACCAACCCGATTAAAATTAGAAGTGATAAATACCGTCTTATCACTCGTTCCGCGACTTCAATTACAGGAGCCTTATCGTATCCACCCTTTTTGTTTTGCTGAATCTTCAAGAAGAGATCACACCCATCGATCTCATCCATATCAATTGATGTGACCAATGACCTCGCCTAGTCCTCAGTCATCATCCCCTCGATGGCAATTTGAAAATCCATTTCAAAACGTTCTTTCCCTAATTCGAGGTCCGCTAATCCATATCCAGCGACTTTGTTTTTCAATGCGTTACTTAATTTTTCCGCCCTTGCACCCTATGTTACGATTTCATAAGCATGTAAAAGCTAAAGGAATGTAATATTAAGGAACTAATAAAAAATAGTTTAAATTACTTGCATTTTCCTCTTTATCCCAGGTTCTTCTCTTATGAATTTCCCAACTTTACGGTTGAATATGTGTATAAGTAAACCATGGATGATCACCCTTTGTACTAGAGAATATGTAATCTCTAGACAAGGTGTACTTGTGTTTATCTCCAACTCTTTGACATCATAACCATTGCTTTCTTCTTCAAATCATCCAAATCCGGACAATTGATCTCAAAGGGCCTATATAAAAATTAGTTCTAATCATTATCAAATGCATCTACTTCAATTAAATAAAACTTTAGACGAACTTGAAAATGGTAGAAGCATAATTAAATTAAGAAATTATAGTAGGTACCTTGTACTCCGTCCAAAGGACGTCTTTGTATTCTTTAAGGACCTCAGGCCAATTATCATGCTTGATATCTACCCTTGTTCTACCAACTTTCCCAACCCAACTCGACAACTTAGCAAGCTCATCGGAAAAACATTTTCCCAATTTGTTGAATATTAACAAAGTTGACTCCTTCCTAGCAATTCTACGTTCTAAAGTCTTACAATGTGTTCTAGCAATCACAACCTCCTCCGACCCCTCTTCTTCATCACCTTCATTGCCTAATGCATAGGAAATTCCTTCGTGTGTACTCGGTGGTTCTTCTCGAGTCCTTTTCCGTGACATTAATCTACCTATGGACAATCATTATATTCCACTTGAAAATTACTAAAACACAATAGATGACATTTCATACAAACAAGATAACATAAAAGGATCATAATATCACACACCATCTATATACACGATAGGAACAACACTCAAATAAAACAATGGAATTGAAACCCCTCACACACAACAACACAACACTTTAATATTGACCTTTTAAACAATATATGGAGATTACATGTTGAAATGATCTAAGTAGACCATATTCTTCAACATGTATAATTTTAATGAGAGATTGTCCAAAATGGTACCCGCTTCTAATCGAAATTCCTAGTTTGGTACCTAAAATTTGAATTTGTCCTTTTAAGGTACCCACCTTTTCAATTATGTTTCAAAATGGTAGCTTTCAGCAAAAAATGGGTACCAATTTGGATTAAAATTGTGCCATAATGATACTCACTTTTAACTATAAAATACCTTTTTGGGACACTATTGAAAAAATGGGTACCTCTTAAGAACAATTTTAAAAATAAGGTACCAAACTTTGAATTTCACTTAAAAGTGGGTACCATTATGGACATGTTGAAAGCTGCGGCGCGTAAGAAGAAAGATCTTCCATATGGTGGCTTGATTATGGCATTCGTCAAGAAGTGGAAGGTTTTTCCTGTAGACAAGCCATTGCGTTTGGAGTACTATGATGGGGCTTGGTTCAACCACACACATTTGGTCTTGGACGAAGTCAATAGATATGTCGAACACATAATACTCAGGTCATCCGCTGGGGAAGCGAAGAGAGGGAGGGACGCCGTAATGGGGAAGGGAAGAGACATCTTAATCTCATGAGTAGTGAAAACGTTTCAATTATAAGAAGCATCTTAGTTCTTTTACTTTCCATAATTTGCATTTCATAACTTGTGGTTATATTTTGTAGGTAGCTAAGGTTCGTGGATGACTACCTTCAAAAGGTACATATCGTTCCTTCGAAGTGAAGTTAGCGCCGCTAATGCAGAACTAGCAGCGGGCGAAGCTAGGCACGACAAATTCATCGAATCCATCGAACTCCACATTGTTCTTAGTGAAAACGAGGTTATGTCTAACTTATATCCCAAATATTCGGAGGATGGTGAGACCGAGGTTGAAGGTGAGGATGGAGATGCGGAGCCTGAGAAGACCGACTCCAAAATTGAAGAAATGTTTGTCAAAGATCCCTAGAGATGATATCTAGATGAAGTTAGGATAAGGATTTGGCAACTTTTGAACAATTATTTTGTGTTTTTTTGGATGTAACAAGTAAGAAATGAAATATGTTGTGTTTTGGATAATTATTTTCCATTTTGTTAGATCATCATAATCAGTAATTTCTATTTAAGATGTTATCATTTTGAAAACTTCATATCTCACCCAATTGGTTGCATGATTGGCATGACAAGTCCAGACATTTGATCAATTGCAATGGTTGTTTTTCATGAGATAACCAAAGTTAACGAAGAAGTTATGACAGAGGAACTCTTTCGTACTTCATAACTATATGCCCCACATAAGTTCAAAAATCGTAACCATTAATTGATGAGTTAACCAAGTAGTCCGAAGTAGGCACGTTGCGAGCTCGGAACTAAGGTTCCGAGCTCGGATATCATTTTGGGACTAAACCTGGTCTGTCAAGAATCTTTTAAAATGGTTTGTTATTTAATTAATATCAAAATTGGTTAAGAGTTCGGAAGGTTATCCTGCATAAATTGGAAAATTCAATTTTCTTGGTTACGAGCTCGAAACCTCAGTTCCGAGCTTTGATGTAATTTCAGGACTGGACCTGGTCCTCATTAGGAAAGGGGTTTTCTTAATTGATTTTTTTACTTACATTTACGAGCTCGTAACATTTTCCGTCCTAAATACAAAACCACGAAATTATCCTTTACGAACTCTGAACCGTTTCTTTTCCAAAAAGGAAACCACAAAGTTATCAGTTACGATGGTTCTGAGCTCTGGTGTATTTTCATCACTGAACCTTACCAAACGACATTTAGAATATGTTTTTTTAATATTTTCTTTAAAATCACGAATATTGGTTCCAAGCTCGTAACAAATAATCGAGAAAGTTTTATAATAGCGTCTAATTATAGTTTTGAGTTAGGTACTTTATCTCGTCTATATAATTTCAAACTCGGAGCTGATGCTTCTATATATAAAAAACCCCAAATCGAGTTCATTCTAAAAACCCTAAATCCATTTTGACTGTGGAACTCCAAACCTCACCCAAATTCAAATTCTCACTCACGTGGGAAACAAGATTGATGTTGTCTTCAAATCCTAATACATCGGTTCGACGACGTCGGTACAAATTGACGAGAGGGAGACGACCGAGAAATTCGGGCTATGAAGCAAGGCTTGTATCTCTCGAAGCCCCAACTAGGTTCAATGCTTTAAGGGATACCGTAAAATTTTTGGATAGTTACATAATATATCTGAATGTGTATTGTAGTATAGGGTTAGACGAGCCCATTCTCAAATTTGAAGGTCAAAACATTCTTAAACTTCTTAATTTAAACGAACCCTCTTACTCCGATGAATTATGCCAATTTTATGCCAATTTGCATGAGGTAGATGGTTCAGATAGTTATTGGACCAGGGTGAACGAGTATAATGTTGAGATAAGCTCATAGATTATCAACAAAATAATTGATTGCCCCTATAAGGGACCGGAAAATGTTTACTCCCAAGTGAAGGATAGGCCTTTAGATGACGTTTATCATAGGGGAAAATTGACACTTAATGAAGAATATCCTAGTATTGACCCAATTGCGTGTATCGTGAAATACTTTCAACGTAATTCTCATGATCTAGGTAGACCGGAATCCTTTTGTCTTAATAACCTCACCATTGACCAACGTATTGTGTACGAGATAATAGCTCATTCCATAGTACACACTCCCGGTCACATCACTGAGCCCAATTACTTGACTCTTATAATGTTCTACTATGTGGTTGAGGGGGTCAAAATTAATCCTGGGGCCGCTATCTTTAAGCACATGATGTGGATAGCAACGTCAAAGAGAGTAATTAAGAATCTGCCTTATGAGAACTTGATTACGTTGATTTTGCAAGGTGTGGATGAGTTGGCTTTCCATGGAGAGGAAAAACCATCCAAGTACTTTGACAAACAGTAATTTGGGAAGAAGAAGTGGATACTATATGAGAACAATTGGTGGCACCAAATACTTAATGTGACTGAGCCTCACAAGAGAGAAAGGGTCGAAAAAGGTACATTTATTGTTTTTAAGATATATTTACGGTAAAGTTTTATTTATTTTATTAGTTCTTATTTGTACAATTTAATTGCAGAGGAGTTTGGCCAAAAATTTATCATGAGCATGCAAAATTGTTACAAATGGGTTGTCGATAAAGTGGGCCAACTGAGTGAGCGTACATGGAAGCTATAAAAGAAGCAACATATGGGAGAGCCTTTAAAGAGCCAAAGACCACACGCCTCAAATGATGCTCTTCTGTGTGACATGTGTTAGGACTTGATTAGGAGATGATTGGAAATTAGTTGTTTTTTGGGTTGTCAGTGTACTCGACTAATTGAATTTTTATGACTCTTAAATTTCTACAATGTTAGACTAAATTTGCGCAAAGTCTATTGTTATCTTATTTAGTGGTTATTTTGCCTTTTAAAAATACTTGAAGTCGAAAGAGTGAATTATATTACCCTGAATTTTTTTATGATATAGACTTGCAAAGTAAAGAAAAAACAAGGGATTCAAGCAATGCAGACCACTTGTCCCGATCTAGCTCCTTTCAAATGGTCATTTTCTAAAAACACTAATATTTGCTGCTACCATCATTGTCCTAGATTTCTTCTTCTTTTTAGGCTACTTCCTCTTGGCGTTCCTTCTCTTTTTGGTCATCTTCCATTGGGCATCAACCCATATTACCTCATCATGACCTGACCATCTGAAATGTACCTGCAAGCTCGCCTCATCTTCTTCAAGCATTATACCATCGTTACCGCTTGCATCATTTGACCCAAAACCGATAAAATCTTTAAAATTATTTTCACCAACAAAAACCCTTTTACCCTAAACTACAATCTTCCACTTAGGGTCGACCGGGTCTTTAACATATAACACTTTATGAGCTTGTGCCGCCATTATCAATGGGTATTCTCTCCAAGCCAACAGTCTCCAGTTAACTAAATTGAATCCTAAGTCCTCCGTTCTTTGACCACTGTTAATATCCACCCATTCACACTCAATCAAGCTCACATGGTCAAATAATCAAGCTCCCATATTTCAACTATAGTTCCGTAGTAACACGTACACACATAAATCAGATTGTTGTTGCCTGACCTAGTAAAAAGCAGGGCTTCCGAAACAAGAGAAACTCCATTGTTTTGGAAAACACCCATATCATCCACTAATTTCATGGAAAACGTAAAACCATTAATGTCATACCCTCTACATTAAAAGACCGTACCAAGAGGTCTACATGCCATCCACCTAACCGTTCAGGGTATCTGCCACTCCCAACATGACTGCAAAGCCACGATGCAAATTTTCTAGTGTGTTGCAGAACCCGAGCTTCATTGAATGTAGGATGCTCCTTGCGTATCTTATTCATGTGAATATCAATATATGGAACAACATCAGCATGGTTTCAAAGTATGTACAGATGGGCAACGCATAAATCCTCCACACAAGGACTGAGCAATTTACCCTGTCGAGCCCCTTGTCCATCCAATCGCCCATCATGCCTAGAATTTGGAAGCCCCACCGAATTGACCTCCTTCAAATATTCGGTGGAGAACTCAATTACCTCCCCAGCCACATACCGTTGCACAATACTTGCATCAAGCCTATATCTGTTCTTTGCTTAAAATTTTTCATATACAGTTCAAAAGGATACATCCATCTCAAAAATACGGGACCACATAGCTTGATCTCCTAGACCAAATGAATATTCAAATGGACAATAATTTCAAAAAATGAAGGAGGGAAGTACATCTCCATTCGGCATAGTACTTCAACAATCATGGTTTGCAACCGGTCAAGTTTTGCCACAGTAATCCATTTGGAACAAATAGACTTGAAGAACAAACAAAGCTTTGTAATGCACAATCTTACACGGGAAAGGAGAGACGATATTATCGCAATGGAATTCTACTCCTGCATCAAATTGTGACAATCATGTGATTTAAGGCCGACCAACTTTAACTCCTTCTCCGATACACATGAACTTATGTTAGATGAGTAAGCCCCTGACACCTTCAAACTACTCAGGGTCTAACGAAACAATTTCTTCGTTGCATTAAAGATGGAGAAACATGCAGGGGGAGATAACACTTATCACCATCAATAACATGACTTAGACTCTCTTTAATACCCATCTCAACCATGTTGAGCCACACTTTCAACCCATATTTTATTTTCCCATGGGTATTTAACAGTGTACCAACCAATGAATCACACACATTTTCTCGATGTGCATTACATCAAGATAGTGTTTGACATCTAAATCCTCCCAGTAAGGGAGTTGGAAAAAACTAGAAAAAATCTTCCGACTTCCTTCGATGGAAGATTCCGGCTTCACCTTCTTAAAATAAATTTTAAATTCTTTAACTCTTTCAAAAACCTGATCACCCATTAGTGGTAAGGGTGGTGGACGTAACTCGGTCTCCCTATTGAACCAATTCTTCCCAGAACACCACGGTTGCCCCGAGGAAGAAACCGTCTATGCCTCTAGTAAACAGTTTTACATTCGTGCTTAATCTGACAAAATGAGGTTTCCCTTTCACACACGGGACACGTGTAGTCCCCCTTTACTGAATATCCTGACAAATATCCGTAAGAGAGAAAATCATTAATAGTGCAGAACACAGGGCCTTCAACATAAACTACTCTTCCGCAAGACCATCATAAGTCCGGACCCTATCCTTGAATTATGTCACCAAATCATCTATAGGGGGAGCACAATAAACATTTATAGCAATACCAGGTTTCTTGGGCCCCAAAATCATCATCGATAACAATGAATACTTTCATTTCATTGTCAATCACGAGGGAAGATTGTAGATTGCCAACATTACATGCCAGAAATTATTTGCGTTGCTCATATTACCAAATGGTTTCATTCCATCAGTCGATAGGCCAAACCTCAAATGTCGAGGCTCGGATCAAAACTCAGGGTAAAGGGCATCAAGTTTCTTCCACTGCTCACTACCTGACGTATGATTGATCACATCGTCCCTAAGTCTAATTCTATCTACATGCTAGAGTAATAAATTATTATCAGCAAACAACTTCTTCAAACATGGAATGACCAAAAAATACCATAAAACTTTAGCAAGGGTCTTATTCTTCGAGATAAAACCAACTTTCGCATCCACAAAAATTTCTCCCCACTTCAACTTGTATCGAGACTCATCACATATACGGTAATTTTCTCTATCTGCGTCCTCCTTCCCTATGTACAACATACAATCATTTGGAAAAGCATGGATATTTTCAATTCCAATCCCACTGGACAGAGAATCCTTTTCGCGGCATACGATATATTGGGCATAAGAATACCCACTGGAAGCAATTCCTTTAGAAATTCAAGTGTCTCAATCATCCCTATGTCGGTCTAGCCATATTTTGCCTTCAAATTCATTATCCTCAAGGTAGAACTCAACACAAAATCTTTGGACCTATCATACAATGACGTCTTCTTTTCATTGATCAATGTTTTTAGGGCCTTGGGTTTACCATAAAATTCTCTAGCAACATCCTCAACATCTCATCAAATCCATTGTCTCCATCTAAATCAATCCCTTCTTTAGTTTTAACATCTTTGCCAATATCCGTGACAACCTCCTCGTGCCATATCCAGAGAGTATTACTAGTTTGAAAATCTCACATTATAAGATGTTCATGCAACTTCTTTCTCCCCACATATGCACCAATATTTTACAATCTTTACATGATCAACATGCCCGCACCGCGCCGTTCTTCAAGGTGTGTTCGAAAGCCTACACGAAAAATGATTATACCAAGGGAATATGATCGGGTTAGTTCCTATGATCAGGTTAGTTCCTAAGATCGCTACCGTGATTTCAATTATATTAGTGAAATGCACTACATACGTACCTACAAATGAGTGTGGTTCAAACTTATTAGGTCACACAACACATTTCCATTAAAAAATGCAAAAATAACCTTTAACTCAACCCATTTCAAATGTTAATTAAATTAATTAAAATGAGTGACAGAGTTATACATACCTTTAAGATTAATTTCACAAGAAACCCCAAAAATTTGCTAATGCCACTTCACAAATGCTTCTCATATTATTTTCCATCAAACGACCAAACATATACTTCCCGTATACAAAGCACAAAGACTGGAATTGGTTCTTAACTTGGAACTACGAGCAAAGAAAGTTATGGTTCTGTAACTTCATTCGGCCTTTCAGGAGGGATGAACCATGAAGGTTTCCGACTCGGAACCAGTGTCGTATCCAAATTCCAATATCAGAACTAATCACTATAGAAGTCATTTTTGCATAACCACTAGTGTAGGATGGGTTTATTAAAGACGGTTATATTGACAATTTAAAGGCACTTTCTAAGTGCTTGGTTCTGCCTTTAATCAATCTGAAAAGAAGGCGGTTCCGAGAAAATATGGGCTTGGGGAAAAAATGAGCCCATTAAAGGTGTTCTAAATGTAAAACCGCCTTTAAAATTAAAATGAGAGTTGGGAAAACATTTCCAAACTTGAAAATGCCATTTTCAAACTCAAAAATGCTACCGGACCTCAATTAAAGTTGGTTTCAAGGCGGAACCGCCTTTAATTAGTTTTGAACTGTCTTAAAGTGTTTTCCGGACTCGAAAATGCTTCTGGAATTCAATTAAAGGCGTATTCAGTGGACCCGACTTCCTACGCTGCCTTTAGTAGACCTTTCTCTACTAGTGAACCGTCTTTAATTGTACCTAATTAAAGGCGGTTGTATAATGAACTGCCTTCGATTCACACTAATGGAAGGCGGTTCTTTGATAACCGCCTTCCGAAGAACTTGAACCGCCTTTGATTTTCAAAGGCGTCTAGAAACATCAGGCTCTGAGCTCGGAACCGTCATCGAAAGGTGGTTCCTCAAAAATTTAGCGGAATTGCCTTTGAATGCCACCTTTAATGTGCCATTCTGCACTACTGTGATTTTTTAAACCAAAGTAAATACTTCCTCCGTCCCAACCAAATCCACACAAAATCTATTATTCAGTCAAAGTTTTTGAACTTTGACCTAATATTTGAATACATATATGAGCAATAATTTTATCGTATGAGACATTGTTAGTTTCATCGTAACATGTAGTTTCTAAATATTAATTTTTTATGCACAGTTATTGTCCGTAACTACACATATTTACAGTCAAACATGTTTGTTGGAAACTGTGAAAAAGATTCAGTGCAAGTTTGGATAGGACGGAGGGAGTAATACTTGTTACTTCATGTTTTCATATAGTCAAGATAAAAGATTTTTTATCTCGATTATTTTCCAAAAATCAAATGATCGAGGTAAAAAGTTCAAAGTAAAAAGGTGAATTTTCTTATAATAGATTGTCCAAAACACTTAGAGATAACATATTATTTGGCATCCTTAATCGTAACCCGTATTTATTTACTAGTATTTAGTTTAAAATTTTCCAATTTTTAGAAAGTTATCGTCCCACAATTGTATTGATCATCACTGAAACTATTTATAGAAAATAATATCTTAAGATTTTTGGGAGGCAAATTGTTTTTGGGATCCCACAGTATAAACTTCCACGTACGGAGAATAATACCCAGTGGCGGAACTGAGGGGGTCGAGCCGGTGCGGCCGCCCTGTCTCAGTTCCGATTATTAAGGGAGTATTGAGCTTATTGTTTTCATCCGCCCCGGCTGATCAAAGTTAATAGGGGAAGTGTTAAACTTTGCCCTGGTAAAGATTTTAAGTTGAAAAGAGGTTTGAGTTCGCAAAAATTTGATTTTTGGGCACATAACATGTTTTGGTTTGCCGGAAAATTTGATATCCAGGCACAGAAGTGCAGTGCTTCAAACTAAGGACGAAGACAACTTTTTCAATATTAAATTGTTATGATTCTAAAACTTTCAGTTAAGTCCGTGTTTTTCCTACTTTCTGTTTGGGCCAAGAAAACAAATTCAGCCCAAAAAAAATCAAAATTCAATTATTTACCAAAAACTTTAGTATTCACTCCATTTTTTTTATTTGTGACACACTTATCTTATTGGGATATTTTTTAATGACACACTTTCTATTTTTGGCAAGATTCTTTCAATCTCATCCCCTCGTTATACTTTTTTACTTTCTACATTCAATTTCAACCACTCATTTTCTTCACATAAATTCAAGAGTTTAAATTTAGTGTGACACTTTTAGTGAAATGGAGGGAGTATGCACCCTAAATCAAACAACCATCATATAAAATGAGTAAATTTACTAGACTCTTTTTCAATTTTAAGAAGTCGCATCTATTTTGTGTTATTATTATATTTATTTTAGATTAATGCACTAAAATCAAGTGTAGTAATTAAAGTTATGATTTTTAAATTCGTTTCTATTCTTAAGATAAATTATGAATATTTATTTTATACAAAAAAGAATTCTAAGAGGAAAGATAAATAAATTGTTTTGTATTATAACCATATTATTATTTAGCATTAATTTTGCAATAGGATGATTGAATCTATTTTATACCTCTAGTCCATTAATAGTAAAAAAAAATCTATTTTTTTAAAACATGGTTTACCACTGTTAAGTTTAGTTGCACCATAAATTTTACTTTTTAAAAATCATATAATACGGAGAATCCAAAAACATCTCATATAATGTATGTCATTGTATGCAACTAAAGTTATCGGTAATCAAACATTATCTAAAAATTCTCACAGTTAATCAATGCCATTGTTAGTGAATCAGAGGGAGTGAATTGAATGAAATGTTTTTTGCACTAACTCACCCCTCCTAAAATATTGGGCTGGTTCCGCCATTGATAATACCTTATACTGATGATATTAGGTTATCACATATCTGGTTTGTCATTTTACGCAAAAAATAAATCGAGCTCTAAATAAAATTTTCAGTTAGGAATTCTGCAATCGGTATGGGCATACCAACCAATATAACTGCGAGCAAGTTCGTTTCCCAAGAGATTGATGAGAATTTTTCCTTAAACTTTAATCTGAAAATTTGTAACCAATGTTACAAAAAAACGAGAATGAGAAATTGTTACAGATTGCAAAAAAGATTTAACTATGATGAGAAAATTTCTGTTCCGATCAATTCCGTACTGATTTTCTATCTCGATCCTTGATGCAAAGATGACTTTAAATGTATGCACACAAATTGGTTATGGTTGCAAACAACCAATCTTTCTTTACTTTGTCGATAATCAGGAGGACGCCTCACCAACTATTTCTCTAACTAACATATAACCTAAGAGACGCTCTATAGATTTAAATGCTAGCAACATTAATAACGAGAAAGACCCAATTCATAACCAACAGATTCTGACGCATGATTGTTAAATTAAGGTTCTTGTTCCCTACCACTGATTGAACTTGAATCACAATTACAGATGATTGGTTCAATTGGTGTTAAATTAATTAATATGCTACTAGATATTACACACTACTCAATAATATGAAAATAATCATAAATATTATAATCAAGAACGACATATGCAAGCATGCAATTAAAGTATTAAAATTGATTAGATCTCACGAGAATTGTTGTCAGTGCTTCCTTGATCTTTACCAAAAAAGAGAATTTAGCTAAAAGACATAATTAGATTAATCTCCAAAAGCATAAAAGAATATGATGAATTGTTTGAATAGAATAATAAAAAACTTTAAAACCAAAATATGTAAAAAAAAAATATTGTTTGCGTGCATGACTGTCTTCTTGTGCAGAAGAGTATAAACGTACGAAATAATAATGTCTGTGAAAAATTACTACAGTCAAAAGATAGAATAAAAACAAAACATGTCTTTCATTATCAAATAGAAGTAAAAAAATATTAGGAAATGTCTTCTCCTAAAATTTAGGATTCTTCAAACAATCCATTTCCAATTCTATATTGGACTTGGTGTAAAATATGAATGTGTGATTTTATTAATGACACAAGAGGCCTATATATAGGCTTCATATACAGAAGTACAACTAGAAAATGAATCTAACTAAGGCTTACAAGATATACAAGAATATTCACAAGATATCTCAGAAAATATTACAAAATATCTTCTACAATCCTCCTCAAGTTGGAGCATGAGAATCCTGAATGCCCAACTTGCCAAGTAAAGCCTGAAAGGATTGTCTTCCAAGCACCTTAGTAAACAAATCTGTTGGCTGATTTGAAGTGCCAATATGATAAGTAACCACATCACCAGTCTGAACCAAATCACGAACAGAATGACAGTCAATCTCAATGTGCTTCGTCCTCTCATGAAACACTAGATTGGCTAAAATATAAAGAGCTGCTTGACTATCACAATATAACCGCATAGGAGTAGAGTGAGCAATACCCAATGATCGAATAAAGGACTTAAGCCACAGTAGCTCACAATAAGGAACTGTCATAGCTCCATATTCAGGTTCAGCCAAAGAACGAGAAACACTCGGTTGTTTGTTTGTCTTCCAAGAAATCGGAGACTCTCCAATTAACACAAAATATCCAGTCAAAGATCTCTGAGTAATTGGACAATCCTCCCAATTAGAATCATAGAAAGTCGTAAGCTGAAGCAAACTCTTAGCTGACAGAAAAAACCCTTACCAGGATGGCTCTTCAAATAGTGTCACACGCGCAAGGTTGCCTGCCAATGGGCCAATCGCGGCTTCTCCATAAATTAGGCCGCAGTATGAACTAAATAGCTAAGCTTCGGATGAGTGATGGTAAGATAAATGAGTTTCTCAACTAGATGTATGTACTGCACTGAATCATCAAAGAAATGACCATAATCTCGCGCCAAATTGTGCTGATATTCCATAGGAAAATCAGTGGGTTTCGTCGCCAATAACCCAGTGTCTGACAAAATATCCAGAACATATTTCCCCTGAGACAGAAACATACCATCAGGGTGACAAGCTATCTCAATTCCCAATAAATACGTGAGAGCACCAAGATCCTTCATATGAAAACAGGGGCACAAATACTTCTTGAATTTAACCATTATCTCAGGAGAAGAACCAGCAATAATGAGATCATCAACTTAAAAAAAATGAAGTGATGCACCATCACGAAGATAAGAGCAAAGAGAGTAATATTCCATACTATAAACAAAGCAGAAGAGGCGACGAGTAGCAGCAAGCATTGCGAACCAATTTTGTGGAATTTGTCAAAGATCATAAAGAGATTTTCGAAGCTTGCAAACCAGACTAGGCGCCGGTAAAGTGTAGCTCGGAGGCGGACGCATGTACACCTCCTCCTCAAGATCACCATGGAGAAAAGAATTATGAACATCCATCTGATGCAAATTCCAACCACAAATAGTAGAAACGGCCAAGAAAAGACGAACCGAACTCATCTTGGCAACAGGAGCAAATGTCTCAGTAAAGTCAGTACCCTCAATCTAACGATTACTGAGAGCAACCAAACGAGCCTTGTGACGCGAAATAGAACCATCAGACTTGAACTTAGTCCGATAAACCTACTTGCATCTAATGGCCTTTTTACCAGGAGGAAGAGGAGCAAGAACCCAAGTATCATTCCGTACGAGTGCATCAATCTCGTCATTCATGGCGGCATGCCAATGAGGATGGCGAGAAGCATCAGCATAAGTAACTGGAATCGCGGCGTCTGTAACTGTAGTTAAAAATCTAGAATGCGAAACCAAAAAATTATCACAGGAAATATAATTATCAATAGGGTAACGAGTACCTGAGAACAGTGCTGTAGCAGACGACGGGATAGCAGCAGAAGGGGGGGTTTATCAAGAGAGTAGCAATGCAGATGTAGTCTTTAAATTTAACCGGAGACTGATAAAAATGAGTGCTTGGCGGAGGGACAAGCCGAACTAACTCTGGTGTCAGCTCAGAAAGCTCAGCGATAGACAGGTGGTCGGAGGTCGGTAACTTCTCAGCTAATGGTAGCTCTGGGGGAGATGACGTGGAGGCATCAGCCGCTGGCCAGTCGGCACGGTTGATCGGCGTTAAATACTGGTTGTTGGTAGTGGATGGACGCAGCTCATGCTGAACTAGGCGTGGACTGATCTGCGACAAAGATGTTATTGGAGTCTGAGATGGAGCCAATTTCTATGGTGGTGGCTCGGAATCCAATACCGGCTCCGGAACAAAGTCATCATAACAAACAGGTGACTGTGATGGCAAAGGAAAAACAGACAACTTCTTCCCGGAAACCGGTGCAAAAGGGAAATGGTCTTCATAAAACACCACATCCCGACTATCAAACACAGTGCGAGACTCCAAGTCATAAACACACCAGGATTTCTTGTCAACTGGATAGCCAAGAAAGACGCACTTCCAACTTCTGGACGCAAACTTATCACGCGGTTGTGGGAGCTGAGATGCAAAGCACAGGCAACCAAACACACGGAGATGACTGTAAGCTGGTGCGCGACTGTACAGAAGCTGATGAGGCGATCAGCCATCTAACACAGGTTTTGGTGTGTGACTGATAAGGTAGCCAGCTGTGAGGATGCATTCTCCCCAAAAGTTGATAGGTAAATAAGCTTGGAAACGAAGAGCATGCGCAACATTTAAAATGTATCTATGTTTCCGTTCCACCCACCCATTTTGGTGAGGTGTGTAGGTTGTGGATGTCTCAAACCAAACTCCTTTTTCTGCAAAAAAAAAATTGACCTGAGAGGTAGGAATTTGGTTCCATTTTCTGCTCGAACCCGTTGAACAGAATGACGAAACTGTGTTTGAGTAAGTGCAAAGAACTCCTTCATCTTCAATGGTACTTGAGACTTAGAAACTAGTAAATAGACCCAAACACCTCGGGAATAATCATCAACTATGGTTAAAAATGAAAATCTCCACTAGAAGAAGGTGAACAATAAGGCCCCACACATCACAATGTATGAGTTCAAATAAATGACTAGATTTCGTAGAACAAACAGGGAAACTATGTCTAGACTGCTTTGCTCGATGACAGACAGAGCAGGGAACAGTTTTATTAATATCACTAGTATTTAATGAAAGAGCTGAGATTGAAGACAACACTGAAGTAGACGGATGTCCAAAACGCTGATGCCATAAAGCAGACGAAGACACTGAAGAAGCAACGGACAAGGACGACGGCTATGTAGATCGCGGAATTCCCAATCTGCACAACCAACAACCCCCCCTCGATGTTCACCCGCGCCAATCACTGTCCTCGTGCTGATATCCTTCAATATATACAACTTTTCGGTAAGCAAAACTAAACATTTTAAAGCAGCAATTAATTTGGCAAACGATAACAAATTGCATCGTAATGCCAGAATAAATAAGATATGATCAACAACGATATCTCCAAATCGAAGTTTGCCATGTTCAACAGCGGTAGAAACAGATCCATCAGGTAGAACAACATCAACATGTGCAGTATGGTCAACATCATAGAGAAGACTCTTGTCGCTGGTCATATGATAGGAAGCACCAGTGTCAAGAATCCAAGGTAAAGCAGTATTACCTGACATATTGTCAGGAGAATTGAACTTAGAGAACATGTTTAAAATCGTACTCCATTGCTCCTTGGATAGAGCCGAGCCGAAGGCAGCTCGATCGGAATCGGTGACCATGGCGGCGCCGGCGCCCGCTGGTAGAGTACCGAGGGCGGTCGCAGGGTGGGCTGCTCTGGCGAACGGTGCACCAGGGGCGGTGCGAGTCTTGGGATTGGCGGCAACCTTGGGGCCAGATGCAGGGAGCCATTCTCAGTGAACCACTCCGGATAGCCAATGATACGGAAACATGTAGTAACATCATGACCCTTACGACCACAATGAGTGCACAGAAGGCTCCGACAATCAACAGCGGCGGTAGGGGAACCTCCCGGAGTGGCGGCAGTGGTCAATTTCTGTGTAAAGGGAATCGTCTGGCGACGAGAAGCAAATGCCATAGTGTCTCCGTAAGTCACAGATTCACGGGCGGAGATGACCGTCTTCTGACGCTCCTCTTGAGCAACAAGAGAGAACACCTTTTCGAGATTAGGCAAGGGAACATGTGAAAGAATAAAATAGCGAAGAGTGGCATAACCATCATCCAAACCAATCAGGAACTGATGAACCATCTCCTTTTCACGTTCAACCTGAACAATGGCTGCATCCGGACAACCAACACAAGTACGAGGATGCATGTAAGCAAACAAATCGTACCAAAGCTTCTTGGAACGACAAAAGTAGGTGTTAACAGCCTACCCATTCTGATGATAGTTGTAAATGTCCGCACGAATCTAATACATATGTGGGTCATTCCCAACTGAGAAACGTTGATGGAGATCATCACACGGCTCCTTAACCAAACCATTATAAGTAATAGCAAACTGAGCAGATGGATCGAGTGCCGGAACAATCCAACCAATAAGTATAGAATTTAAACTACTCCAATCATCAGCAAAAGGTTCACTAGGTAAAGGTTTGGTGATGGACCCATCAAGAAAACCAAGCTTACATCTAGAATTAAAAGCATTGCGAATAACAGTGCTCCAATCATTGTAATTATCACCCAACAAATTCACAGAAGTAATAAGCAAACATGTGTGATCTAACGGATGAAAGTGGCAGGACAACAGAATTTCCGGTGAGACGGCAAAAGTCGGAGGAGGCCGAACTCTCTGCACCAAGAAGCAGTTGGCGTAGCGCACGGGGAGGGGGCAGTGACAACGACGCTGTGCGATGGACCGGCGGTGACAACGACGGAAGAGGCGGGAGCAATGGGTAGACCTGATAAAATATAACCGAACCCAAAAACTCAAAATTAAATAATCAAATCAAAATCGAATCGACACCTGATAGTTGGACCCGATCAATAATCCGAAACCAAAATCACCCGATCGAACCCGAAAAGGACCCGCACCCGAACCGAACCCGAACCCGAACCCAAACCCAAAAAGGACCCGTACCTAAAAGATAACTGATCATACCCGACTACTGCCCGATTCAAAAGAAACTGAATCGATGTGAACCCGAATTTTTGTGAACCCGATTTTGAAGAGATTCAAATTAATGTCAACCCAGACCGAACAAAACCTGAATATGATTGTAAAGTGTGTGTGGGTGTGTAATTTGTACTGTATTAATTTTTACTTGACCGTATCAAGTTGACAATAACATTACAAATTTACAATTATAAACAATAAAATACATTATTATTTATTAATATGTTATTAAAGATTACAATAACACATAAATTTAAACTGTGTAATAAATACTATAATTAGATGAAATTATTTTAAGAGTATATTTTAAATGTATTTATTAAATAAAATATTATTGTAAATTATTAATTTTAAATTATTTTGAAATTATTTTTACGCTAAAATTAATATTAATTAATTATTTTATTTATTTATTACTACGATATTAACTTTTCGAATATTAACTTTTTGTGCCAGAAAAATTACTGCAATATTAAGTTTTGAATATTACTACAAGTTAGGCCATGACACCTCTAAATGTATATTTCAAGAAACTGGTATGAACCAAAATAATCCTAATCAGAAGCACACTAAAAAGCCTATTTGAAACAAATCACCAATGGAAACCTGTGAATTCTGATATAGACACTAATAGAAAAATGGTCTTTGTCAACACACTTTTTAAGACACTTTTATGTTGGTGTGATGATAGAGGTATATTATGACATTGTGTTTAGTACTAGAATTGAATTTTAAATATTTGTGTGACTAAAGATCAGTGTGGGACAGAGGTAGTATATTATATAAGATAAAGATAAAGCACAAAAAATGACTCACATAACATTATACAAAAATTAGCAATTGGAGAATACAACACTTCATTGCTTCCCGAAGCAAGTGGAAAATACCACCTCAAACCCTCCTACTCACCTTCGCCACTAAAGAAAAATCCAGAGGGAAAGATACATTTCCATAAAAACGAAGGGAAATAGGAGGACTACTTATTTGATTATGTATTAAGCTTATTTGAGACCACCAATTGCATAGTTAA
>JAULKM010000013.1:6891049-6912475 GCA_032355605.1 Rubia tinctorum
GTTGGTACAGACCAGGTAATTTCCCTTTCTAGCTGTTTTCTTTCTCCCCCTAATGCTGGAAAATTTTCCTCATCAAATTGGCAATCAGCAAAACGAGTTGTGCAACTATTTCCAATTTGAGGTTCAAGGTATCTAACAATAGATGGGCTTTCAAAACCTACATAAATGCCAAGGCTTCTCTGTGGCCCCATCTTTGTTCTTTGAAGTGGTGCAATAGGCACATAAACAGCACAACCAAAAATCCTTAGATGAGATATATTTGGTTCTTGACCTGACGCAAGTTGTAGTGGGGAGTATTTATGGTACGCACTTGGCCTGATGCGAATCAATGTTGCAGCGTGTAATATTGCATAACCACATACTGAAGTTGGTAGCATCATTCTCATTATCAATGGTCTAGCAATGGGTTGGAGACGGTTGATCATTGATTCGGCCAAACCATTTTGTGTGTGTACATGAGCAATATGATGCTCAACAACAATCCCAACTGACATACAATAATCATCAAATGTCTAGGATGTGAATTCACCAGCATTATCAAGTCTCATTTTCTTGATCGTGCGATCTGGAAATTGAGTTCGTAATTTGATTATCTCAGCTAGTAATTTAAAAAATGACATATTTTGAGTTGATAACAGACATACTTGTGACCATTTTCAAGAGGCATCTATCAATACCATGAAGTATCGAAATAGTCAACAAATGGATAGGTCCACATATATCACCTTTAATACGTTCAAGAAACACAGGTGATTATGTTTCAACCTTTCCGGTGAAGGCCTTATGATTAGCTTTCCAAGGGAACAAGTTTTACATTGGAATATTTGTCCTTGAGGGATATTCTGGTCCTTCAATGGATGCCCATGAGTATTTTCAATAATTTTTTGCATCATAGTTGAACTTGTATGACCCAGCCGATCATGGCATATGCTAAATACTGAGGGTTTGATAACTACCGTATTTGATTCAACTGCATTAATATACGTGTAATGTAATCCAGTATGGAGCATTGGTAGTTTTTCTATTATGTATTTCCTTCCAGATTTATGCATTATGAGAAACATATATTTCATAGTATCTTCAGTTACAGACTGAGTATCAAATCCATGAGAATATATATCATTGAAACTCAACAAGTTTCTTTTGGATCTGGGCGAAAATAAGGCATTATTTATTGTAAATATTGTGCCATTTGGCAATGTAAATTTTGCCTCACCAATTCCTTCAATCAGATCTACAGGACCTGATATTGTATTTACAATGGTTTGTGTCGGTTTTATCTTTGAGAAAAACCTTTTATCCTTTAATATAGTGTGCGTTGTTCCACAATCAAATATGCAAATTTCTTCACTTTTAATCCTTTGGTTGGCTTCACGATTAGCTTTATCCATTTCACCACTATAACTAAAAGCAAAACAAATTTTGATAAGAAAGATAATTATTTAGACAATAGCAAACCTTTAAAAAACTATTTATTACTATATTTACATAAAACATGTAAACATCAGACCATTCTGCTTCTTTCCCCATAGTAGTTATACAATTTCCATTTTTTAGTTTCCACCATTCACTTGTTCAGTGAAATCACCAACCATGTCAATGAAATCATTATTGAAATCGGATGCTTCGAGATTAGTGGATTCATTGAAGTTTGCCTCCTTCCCCTTTTCCTTTATGGACTCCTGGTAGAGTTCGCATAAGTGCTTCGAGACTCTTCACCACCCTTGACCAATGCCCTTTACTGCCACATCTGTAACAAGAGGTTTCAAAGCCCTTTGATGAACTGGCATTTTCCCCCTTTTGTGGGCACTTTCACAGTTCCTCTCATATTGTTGCTTCTTGTGATGGTAGTTACCAGATATATAGGACAGGTTGTAACAACCTCGACCGCGCCTGTAACTACGACCACGACCACGACCTCGACCTCGTCTAAGACCTCAACCTCTTTCTCAACCCTGGAAATAATTCTTGCGTTCAGGTTCGTTGGAATTAACAGTGTATGCTTCAGGAAACGCTTTTGAGCTAGTCGGGCGAGATTGATAATTTTTCATCGGCAACTCATTATTCTTCTCCGCTATAAGAAGACAAGCAATTAATTTAGAATATCTTTTAAAACCCCGCACACGATATTGTTGTTGCAAGGTCACATTTGATGCGTGGAAAGTAGAAATAGTCTTTTCCAGCATTTCAGTGTCAGTTACTGTAACCCCACAAAAATTCAAGCGGGATACCATTCCGAACATTGCATAATTATAATCACTGACTTTCTTATAGTCTTGGAACCGTAGATTATTCCAGTGATCGCGGTAAATGGGGAGCATTACATCATTTTGGTGACCAAATCTTTCTTTTAAAATTTTCCACAACTCAATTGGTTCCCTCACAGTGATATATTCATTTTTCAGGCTTTCATCAAGGTGTCGGCGAAGGAAGATTAAAGATCTTGCCATGTCTGACCTTGATGAATCATTCCGTTCTAGGATTGTTTCAATGAGGTCCATTGACTCCAAGTGCATCTCGACGTCTAGAATCCATGGCATATAGTTGTTTCCACTGATCTCAAGTGGACAGAATTTGAGTTTCACAAGATTTGACATGATGATAACTAATAGGGAAAATGAAATTATTCATTAGATTTTATATAAAATACAGAATTCTACAATGATTGTAATAAATAAAGAGAAATACAGGATCCTGACTATTAGTAAAGAAGAATGAAATTCTTCTGGCGAAATATCTACGGTGAGAATACTAGCATGTAATACAAAAATCATTATAGCAGCAATGACTAATATTAGTCTAGACATTTTATCGGCAAATTTAGTGAATTGAGAGTGAAGGAAAAAATTGAAGTAGAAGAGAAAATGTGGTTTTTGTATCAATAGATATCTTTGTATTTATAGTGTAAAATATAGTTGTTTATAAACGTTATATTGCCGTTAAAAATATAGCCATTTTATAGCCGTTATATTAATCAATTGTAGTTAAATGTTAAGAGTAGATTTACAATGTAATGTCATCGAATAAGATGTAAAAATAGACAAACATATTAAATCACTGAAATATTAAAATGAAGCAGTTAAATATTGGTTAGATGCAGATCATACCATTTTTACTATAAGGTGGCATAGCCTCCTGTGTATAGAAATCTGGTGTTATGTAGTTAGAAAGTCAAACAGTTATAAAGTTAATAATTATAAATCACACCACAATACCATAAGGTGGCAAAGCCTCCTGTATATAGTAATACGCTGTTATGAAATTAGAAAGTTAAACAGTTATAAAGTTAATAATTATAAATCACATAACAATATCATAAGGTGGCAAAGCCTCCTGTATATAGTAATATGATGTTATGAAATTAGAAAGTTAAACAGTTATAAAGTTAATAATTATAAATCACATCACAATACCATAAGGTGGCAAAGCCTCCTGTATATAGTAATATGATGTTGTGAAACAATAATAATAATCATTAAAGCTTAAGTGCATGATAACAATCATAAAGTTTTAGTCCGTGTTATGAACTTACTTGATGAAGGTGGAAAGTGATCGTGCTGATAACGTGTTGTAATTTTCTCTAACTTTGCACTAATTAATTAAGGAGAGAATGTAGAATAAGATGAAGAGAGAAGATAAGGATGAGATGAAATAAGAAAGTGAGAATGAGAGGTGCAATTTTCTTCATCCTCTTATGGGGTATTTATAGTAGAAAATGAGGGGTAATTACATAGTGTTCCCCTAAGATAAATAAATAGTGAAATAATTAATTATCACTAATTTACCTTATTGCTAATGAGCATTTCATTATTCATAACAAATATAATTTTGTTATTATATAAATTGGACTGATATTCTTGAAATTGGGCAGAATGTTGTTAGCGCTGGATAGTGGGCTGAAATTCCATATAATTTTCAGCCCATATGGTCTAACGGCACTGTTTCACTCTCCGTTTTCATCGATCCGGCTCTGCAACCTCCTCGAGCCGTTGGCTCTGCGAGATTCAGCAGCTTCTTCCATCATTCAGCGTCTCCGGAGCTGCGAATCTCGTACAACGGAATTCCCAACCCAATCTCGAACCCGACCTATCAGCGTCTCCGGCAAGAAGCGGCTGATCATATCACGAAAATAGGGCGGGAATAATGGCTGCTCATATGACCGTCAAATTGTGGATAAAAACGCATTCTTCTCCGTCTTCGTCGCCCTCTCCACCGCCTGCACCACGTCGCCGGCGAGGATTCTAGGAACGTAGGGTTACGGCTGACGCAGGGAGGGAACGGAGTGTGCAGAGGAGGGAGTTTCTTTAGCATATTTTCAGTTTAGTCCCCGATTTTCAATTAATCTTTAAAAGGGGGTCCCAAAAAAACTAATGCTTTGGCCCCTGAATTTTATCTCCTATTTTATGTATCCAGAATCTCTAATTAGCCCATAATCTTACTATGCGACGGACTCACACGAGACGGACTCCACTTATTAAACCCAAGGAATAAGGTCCAAATGTTGTTTCAGTTGGCATTTTCATTGGAGTCCGTCTTTTGAAAAAACGTCTTTCCCTAAACTATAAAAGATCATAAACTTAAGATCAATTTTACCATAAAAAGATGATAATTTTGCGGGTTAAACCAATTAAAATTCGGGTCAAATTGAGGTTATAAGTTATTTAGGTAAATTCACCCACCTATTTTAATTTTTGTTAGAGCATTACATATTTAGAGTAAAACTTATGATTTCATATTATTCTAACTGAACTCCGTATTTCCACATGCATATAAAAAATAGTTTTTCCCAAAAAAAAAATCTTTTCATTTGTAGATTTAAATAAATAAATAAATGGTATGTAATATACTCTCCAGACGTATATGCTATTTTTTTGGTTAAAGTCTACCACCCAAATTAATAAAGATGAAAATAGTTATTCTAACTCAGCATGATAGAAGGCATAAATAGTATAAGGTAAATTGAAATTCAGAGTGGGTATTAAAGGGACATGTATTAAAATTAAAGAGCTAAGTTTCTGAACATAGAATTGAGTTTAAATCTATTTTCATAAACCAAAAACAATGTTTTCATTTATAATATAAATTAATTAATTATTTTTACTATTATTTTTATTTTCAGATGGATAAACTTTATTTCTTTTTAATTTAATTATGAAACAAAGAAACTACTTAATAATTTGACCTAATTTTTAAATTAAAATTACCGCACGTAGAGACCCCACTAGAATTTTTTAAATTTTATGTAAATATAGTATTATAAATGTATAAAAGAGTTTGTTTCATGAAAGAAGGGTTTTCCACAAATAATGGAAACACCAAGATTTAAACTGCAATTAGAATAAATGAAGATAATTTTTTTGGGTTGCATGCATTAATCGGGTCATAAACTTTATAACTACTACACGTTGCATACTAAAATTTTAATATTGCAACTAAAATATTTCACCTTTTTATTATTCAAATTAAACCCCGTCTTTCCACATTAGTAGAGAGCATTCTATTAAAAGCAGTAATGGAAGGTGATTATAGAAAACTCACTAATAACCGCCTTAAACAACCCTTTCCGAACTCAAAAACGCCGATTCGGTCCCCTCCTTTGAAATTAAAGGCGGTTTTGGCTCATTTTAAGGTGGTTATTGAATAACCGCCTTTAATTAGGGTTAATTTAATGCGGTTATAATAAATAACCTTTAAAAATGACCATTTATGAGTTTAGAAATGAGGTACGATTGAGATTCCGAGCTCGAAAAACATATGGTAACCATATCATAAAGAGAAGATACATTTTTTGAGATCGGAAAGTATTTTCCGAGTTCGGAAAATATGTAATCGTGCCTTAATCCCTAAGAAAGAACGTTTCTGAGTTCGAAAATTGGCCGGATATTAAAATAAAAAATGCACTCATTTCATTAAATGCCACAAAATCCTAAAACTGTAAAGAAAAAGCTCAAATTTCTTCACCTTTGTTGAAGGAAAGTTTTTGCGCTTGAGAGTTCATCATTTTGCCATTGGAGAAGGTTAGTTTTATCCAAATTATGTACTTAATGATCTTGAAATAATAGAAATTGTATTAAATGCTTCATCTATATATTTCCCATTAGGGTTTGAGATTAGATAGGGTTATGCTTATTGTAGAATGGGTCCTAATGTGTTGTCTTTTAATTTATTTTTAAGATAATGGATCGAGATGAATTAATTCGTAATGATCTTAGAAAATTACCCGAGTACATTCCATTGGTTGAATCATTTATTTTGTTCGCGTTTGAACATTTCTAAAAATGGTTCTTCACAGGCACAATGTCCGTATAAGGATTGTACAAATAATGTATACGAAGGGAGGAAAAAGATGCAGGAGCATCTCATAATGAGGGGGTTTGTGGGTATGGCATGGGAAAGTTGTGGAAGTCTCTCATTCGAATGAATTGAAGAACACGGTGGAGGGTGCTGAATTAAATGGCAGTGTAGAGTTTGATGAAATGGTGGAAGATATCACAAGGGAGTTCAAACTTAAGCCGGAGTCGTTACAAGATTTGATTGACGACAAAGAGACACTGTTGCACAATGGTTCAAGACACTCGATTTTGAATGCCACTCTATGGATAATGAATTTGAAGGAAAAATTTGGATGGATAAATAAGTCAATGACTTAGGCTCTCGAGTTGTTCAGGGATTTTCTTCCCAAAGGTAATTTAATGCCCGATAGGTTGTATGCTGCAAAAAAAATAACATGCCCGATGAGATTGGAATTGGAAAATATTCATGCATGCCCAAATGATTATATGTTGTATATGGGGGAAAATGATAAAGATCATTAAACTTGTCGAGTATGCATCGAGTCTCGGTACAAGTTGAATATAGGTGTGATTGTTGTAGGTGCGGTAGTTCCATTGAAATCAAAGAAAAAAGCATCGGCAAAAGTGTTATGGTACCTCCCGAACATTCCCCGTTTGAAGAAGTTGTATGTGTGTAGGGAAGTTGCAAAGTCGTTGCGTTGGAAAGCGGATAGTGTCGAACCGGCGGATGATGTGATAAGACATACTTCAGACAGAGAGCAATGGAGAAAGTTGATGCTATATGCCCTCAGTTTGGAAAAGAGTCTCGTCATTAACCAGTATTCAAAAAAGTTTATCATCGACCCATCTATATGTTTTGCACAACCACATGGATGTAGGTCTATACATCGAGATTCATATGAATGATATACAAGTGGGCCAACCTAATTTTAGAGGCCGGGGTCCTCCAATTGCACACCAGGACATTTTCATCATGGTTACAGGAATATGTAGATGTCGGCGAACATAAAAAAAGTTAAATGGTTGGTTTGTTGACCATTGGAGACCGTTCTTACCTATGTCGGCTATGAGATCAAAAGGTTTATGTTTCCAACAAAATCAATGGATCATAAGAGTGTCACTCAAAACAGTGGAGTGTCTCTTGTCTCCGAAGCATCGCATGTTAGAAGTGGGGGTGACGACAATCATATGTACGCCCTAAAATGCTACTTTGGCACAATTTCAGAAATTTAGGAACTCGACTAAGTTAGTATGCATGTCCCTGTGTTTAAATGTCAGTGGGTGGATCTTAACAAAGGACATCACACTAAGGATTTGGGTTTCACCCTTGTCAATATAAGTCGGGATGGCGGGAAGGACGATCCTTTCATATTGGCATCTCAAGCGCACTAGGTTTTCTATGTTAGGGATCATGTTGATCCTAGCTGGGAGATTGTTGTGTAAGGTAAACGTGTGTGCGCTGAATAAAATGACTTAGAGGAAGTGATCGGACTCGGATTTCATACATTGGGATTTGGAGCTGAAGAATTTATGTTGCTCAAGGAAGATGATCGGAGTCTTCACAGTTTCCTTGGTCGTAGTGACCATGGCGAAGGAATGTGGGTCGACGGTAAGGGAAAAATCACACATCGAAAATGGAAACCGAAGAAAGTGGTGATCAAGAAAAGGAAGTCATTCGATTTCAAATGTAGTTTATGTCATTTATCCAGTGATGTACCTTGGATAATTCACATGCTTCTATTATTGATATTATTGGTAAAAATATCCTTGAAAGATTTAACTAACATGGCATTAGAATATCCATAGAAATGCAATTCAGAAGTAGTATGTCAAAATCAATAAAATTCAACTACAATCTCCCCAAAACAAATGACAACATAAAGTTTAGCATTCAAAATTAGAAATTCAAAAACTTCAATCATCTACATCTTCAATATCCCCAGTGGAAGTTGATCGGCCGAGTTGAGGTTGGGAGGTTGATACGAGGTGATGCTCATAAGTTCTTTGAGATTTCATCATGAACCTGATTTTAGCCTTCATGGCGCAAAATTTCTTGTACATCCATTTTTAGCAATCATTGAAGCCTTTCAAGTATGATTTTTTGGTACCTAAAATGACAAGAACCAACCAATAAGTGCTTTAAACGATATTGAAAACGTTAACAAGACCAAAATTTTATGAACAAAATTAAAGTAAATTCATATGTTACTAACCTTCCTCAATTTTTGCCCTCTTGCTCATCTCGAGAGCTTCTGTGGTCATATAATACCACTTATGATCGTGCAACACCCAACCCTTGTTCTCAAAGTACATCTTGTCGAAATTCTTCGGCTCTTTTTCCTTCCCTTCTAAAATCAACCCATTAACACTCTTTAAAATGAGAGTGATTAAACTCCCATACGGTAGGCGTATCAAAACCTTCTTCGAGGAGGACGTATGCCTAAAAATAGCTGCCTCGGGTTAATTTTTATACCCTCAATGATTAAATAGAATAACATAAGGGAGGTATAACTAGGCTCGGTCATGTGTCCGCCAGAGGGGACCAAACTCCTAGCAATGATCTCATACGTAATATGTTGGTCAATAAAAAAGGGCTAGATTAAAGGTCTCCGGTTTTTCCTAAATCCAATCTGTAACGATTGAAATATTTCTCACTACATTCCACAGGGTCAATGTAGGGGTAATCAAGTTCAAGTACCCATTTTTCCCTATGGTAAAATCATCCAACGGAATATCTTAATCCGCCGAATAAACATATTTCGGGTGTAAGTATGGGAAGTCTAATAGCTTATTAATATTTCATTGGCTAATCAGGATATCAATTCCCCCAACCCTAGTCTCGTAATCCCCATTAGAAATTTCCCACAAATTAGCATAAAATTGGCAAGTCATATCAAAATAAGTGTTTTCATAGCACATAAACAATCTCTCAACATGCTGTTCCCTAAAACATTTTAATGGATAGGCCAATACTATAGCGAAATACTCACTAAAGTCAACAACATAAGAATCTAATAATTTCTCCTTCTCATGTAATGCATCATACCGATTTTGAGAAAATTGAGAAATGAACCTTCAATGCTTAAATCGGGATTGTTGCCCATCGACCCCTTCCCTCCCGGAGTCATTAATAAATCATGGGAGGTTTACTATTGACGGAGAGAGAGATGTAATCAAAGATGAAATTTGTATTGTCGTACTCGTTCCTACTACGACGCTACCAAAAAGTTAGAGAGTGGCAAGACTGGGGTCATCCATAGAGATGTAAGGTATCTAAGATCTAACTGAACATAGTCACGATCGAGTCGTTAATCTGATCACGCGTCAGGAATAATCAATGTGGGTGAAACAGGCTTTGGGGGAGGGGGGCTGCTAACAACTTCTAACATGAAATTAACACGAGATTAAACTATGTAAACTAACACTTGGCGAGTATTTTTGTAACATGATCAATGTCACTTCGATCCTCGATTCCATCACATACAAGAACTACAATCCTTTTCTAGTGTTTGTGACACACAATATGGTCGATGATCATCACTTCCCCATACCTTTCTCGTATGGTATGCATGTAATCTTCCATTGGCAACCCCTACATAATTAGGGGAGTGTATCAATGGCCCCGCCTACTGTGCAGATCTGAATATCCCCATGCTATTACGTCCTGGGCACTACACCACGAATGTTTCTCCCTAGGCCTAAAATGGCAAAAGGGATGAAGCACCTTTATCGATGGCTCTGAGGTTGCAAAGCTAACCCTAGTTTACTACTCTTGCTATCTCTACCCATAACCCTTCAGACCAACTCACCGGCCAACTAGTGTATGGTCGGTTGTAACATTGATTCGGCAACCCATGTGCACACACCCACACGGTTCCAGACTATTATTACCCCAAGTACATCTAGGTTTCCTTCCCCGGGGGGTATTAATGATTTCACCAACATGAAATTAGACTATTGTTACCCCAAGTACATCTAGGTTTCCTTCCCCAAGGGGTATTAATAATTGCACCAACATGAAAAGAACCTAGAGAGAAAGAAGAGAACTTTCTCTCTCTATCCTACTCTTGAAGTATAGAAATGAGAATAAAATTAAAACCTAGTAGACATAGGTCCATATATATAGTAGTAGGGAATTGGGCCTTGAAAAGGTTCTAAAAATGTCCTAGGAAACTGTATTAATGATTGCACCAACATGAAATTAGACTATTGTTACCCCAAGTACATCTTGGTTTCCTTCCCCGGGGGGTATTAATAACTGCATCAACATGAAAAGAACCTAGAGAGAAAGAAGAGAACTTTCTCTCTCTATCCTACTCTTGAAGTATAAAAATGAGTGTAAAATTAAAACCTAGTAGACATAGGTCTATATATATAGTAGTAGGGGATTGGGCCTTGAAAAGGTTCCAAAAATGGCCCAGGAAACTGTAGCAGCCGCAATGTGTGCAGCCAATGGAAAACTGCATGTTCTATAAAAGGTTGTGCCAGTGAAGGTCTCGCGGAAGGGTACGGGCTACATAGACCGGCACATGCCATTAGCTGGTGTCACATCTTGAACTTCTAATTTGAATGCCTCTTGTCGTTTGGCGTGGTCTATCGGCTAGGAGAACTTTTTGCTCAATTGAACGGCGCTGGCCGTGTCATTTTTCACACCCCGTGGGTTGGTCTTCACTTTTGGAACTTGGAACGGCGCAGACCGTGTAAAACGGAATTGTCCGTGCCAATGCTCAGCCATTTTCGGGAAATGGTGGGCATGGCATGAATACACTTACACCGTTCGTGTTAAGGAACCGTTGCACAACACGTGTTGGCTTGCACTGGTCGTGCTAGCCACCCTTGGCACGGGCCGTGCAAACATAGTTGAGCTCGTGCAAGGCCTTATGCTCGCCGACCTGCTGATTTGGCCGGTTGGCATCGTCCTCCATCGTTGGCCTTCTTGAACTTCAAATCCTCCTTTTTCTGGCTTAATTCCATCTACTACCATGCTTCGAGGTCCGTGACCTTCAATCTACTACCATCATCGCAAATGGCCTGTAATATATTCTACATTTCTTGTGAATGACCTTTAAATATCTTCTACCACCTAGCGGATGGCCTTCTATAAAACGGTGTAAAAATACTCACGAGAAACCTACTTTTAAGATCACAAATGAGAATCTAGGTGCTCGTGAATACAAAGTGTCCGTTAGTTTTGATTAAGTCCACAAAACTCGAGATTTAGACAAGAAAACCAGTAATGGTCGTCTAAACCATTTGTAGTGTAAACCTAACTAAAACTAGTAATCAACCAAACAACACATTATAATAAATGTTTTGAATGCATTGGTTAATACATGCATAATGGTGCACATCAATCCCCCCACACTTAAACCTTTACTCGTCCTCGAGTAAACAAAAATGAGAAAAGATCCAAGAGGAATGTAGCATGCAGAGATAAGTTAACCAACACATACAACTTATTTCTAAGCTATCCTAGTTCCCCTAAATATTGTAAGAATCTCACAGCTCTTGCTCTTCCCGAATCTCACAGCTCTTGCTCTTCCCGAAGATTCTTAAGTAACCTATCCACCAAAAATACATAAAAGTAAAAGGGAAACATGTAAAGTAGAATTATAAGTGCTATACTAGCTTCACTACAAGGAATATGACATATTACTTCGCCCCCTTTACCTAGGTTTTTTGGCTCAGGTCAAATAACCGAGGTAAAAAGTTCTTTTACCTCGGTTATTTTATTTTGTGAAGTAAATAATATTTTTGACCTCGGTTAAAAAACCGAGGTAAATAATATGTTTTTTTACCGCTAGTTTGTGATAACCGCTGTAAATAAATTCCAAATGAGAAGTGATAAATATAGACGACGTAGCTGCAACGTTGCAAACGTGGGTATCACCTAGCAGTTCAAGTGTATTACTAGATGAACGAGTTCGCAAACATAATCAGATTCATCAAAATTATAACTACACTAAAGTGACTTTGAATATTGGATCTAGCAATGTAGTACATGCCCATCGCTCCAAACCAGTGGCTAAATCCAATGAAATAAATTAAATCATGCAACTTCGGAGTTGGTAACTTGTCGGTTAACTTGACATCGTGGGTGCGAATGGTGTGCGAAGTTGGACTTCTTTGTCATACCAAATAAATTAACAATGGATAACCAATACAGCCGGAACTTAGAATGTAAGATGAAAAGGTCCCATCCGAAGTTCACAAAATCCAGTATGAAATATAATGAAACTACCTTCTTCTCCGCAAGGTGGTAGTACACGACGGACCCATTGATCGTGCACACCAAAGAATGTCCGATAGGGATCAGAACTTATACAATTATATTGTACATCATAGGCGATGACGACCTTGTTGATCAAAACTTTTACAATTATATTGTACATCATCCTTTCCTCGAGCTTGAGAACATCCACCTTGATCCGCCCTGGTTTGATGAGCCTATTCCCCACTTTAATTTTGAAGTAATTCTCTACCATGTGGTTGGAGTCAGGCGCCCCAGATTGGTCATCCTCGGGGACCGGTGGAGGCCAATTCTCCCGACAGTACAACCGTAGGGGCTCAACCTCCGGGTGATCCTCCACACCGACTGTTCACCCAATCACTTGATTGATGAACTCCGTCGTCATCTCCACTTCCACCCCATTCACTCTTGTACTGTAGATGTCTGTAGATTGCTAAGCAAAATTGGCACAAAACTCCTTGACCTCTTTACCATACGTCGTTCTGCATAAGCATATCAAACCCTGCATTCCCGAAGGTTTGAATGGTTCGAGGAAAACATTGGGGTGGAGTCGAGGAGCGTCCTCGGGATTCATCACCTTGACCTCTATTATCCTGCTGCCTAGAATCTTTTCAAAATGCTTCTGTGCCTCCTCATTTACGATGCATATATTGTCCTACGTTAGCGGTGGAGGGGTGGGTTTTGTCTTCGTCTTCTTGGTGCATGATGAACCTTCTTCCGGGGTGTTTTCCCTAAACCTCTTGGTTTCCTTCTTCATTCGAGCCATCCGTGGAAAACGTGAACTTGGAACAATTAGTTCAACATGGAGGTACCTAACATATGTAAAGTCCGATGTCGCAGATATTTTGGAAAAATCACATTCATGTCACAGATATTTCGAAAAATTCGGTGTGTTAATGCGAAGTCACATATTCATGTGTATTAATTTGTGACGTCACAGATAACACGTCGGCTCCGGTGAAATACAATGCGAATGGGATACGAATGGACCTAAAAAACCTAACATCTGAACTTACAACAACATTAAAATATGAACAAGCAAAATGCCACAATAGTAACCTAAACCCTAGCCCTAGCCAATAATTTGTAAACAAGTCCCAAACCAAATTCAATAAACCCAAAATCTAAAAACACAGCAGATCATGCATTGTGAATGTTGTAAAATCATGAAATGGGGGCACTGATAGAGGCTATCGAAGATAGAAACACCACTATCGAATTTGGGGAAAAAACTTGGTTCACCTTTGGTCCGACGTTGTCGGGGTTTATCGTTAGGCAGTTTTTAAACTTGCCTTGGAACACAGTTGTTTCATCCAACGTACGACATCGTAGGAAATTTGTCATGGAAAGACACAAAGAGCCATCTTATTGCAACGTCGTAGTGTGCATATTTGGCCCACACATATGCTTTGGGCCTGGGCCGAGATGGAACCTAATCGGCAACAGTCGATGTCGCTACTAATTCAATCAATACTATACAAGACCAAAAATTATGCGATGTCGCTTATGACCATGAGTGGGCCGAAATAAACAAGTGGCGAAGACAAGCAACACCGTAATATTGAATCGTGGGTTGATTAATGCGTCGTCTAGACAAGCGACATTGCCTATGAAAAGGTTCGTTCTCAATAAGACGGCAATTTTTTTTCTCTTTTTTTATGGACATTTTGATCAGAAATTTATAAGGCTCATGTTGTTTGTGGCTTATTAAATCCGTGACATGTACTCATGTTGTTTAATATATGCTGATGTTGTTCAGGGTTTGATGAACGATCCATTCATGCGGGTAACAAGCCGACTCTGGAGGTGAGATGAAATAAATTGAAGAGAGATTATGTAATGGATGGGAGGTAATTATAGAGCCCTCCAGGATTCTGATTCTGAATTTTGTTCCAGCTGGTGTCGACTTCTGATTTTATTATTAAATGACCCTTGAAGGATTATTATTGTTTCATATTACGTACTTTGCATACGGTGTATAAAAAAATTAAAATAAAATGTAATTGGAAAGATTATATATTGAACGTTAAATGTATGAAAACTAAAATTATTCCAAATTTGACTAAAATAGTTTTCAACAGTTACTCAAAATAGTGCCAGAAAACTAAAAATGAAGGTGATGAGTGGTGAGTGGTGATATAAAAAACAATGGGCTCAACACAATTTACCACCTCGAATAATAGCGTGTCCCCAATCTCGAATTCTTATTCTACAAGAAACTGAGTAAACCCCTTCGGGGTCAGGGTCTTTAACATCTGGTTGCCTGAGTAGTGATTGTCATTCTCTTTTTCGTTGCATAGCAGGGCAACCGGCTCCTTGTACGGCGGTAGGACTTCCGAAATGTGGGTTGGGACATACTGATTGTAAACCAAAAACAAAATTTAGTAAACATGAAAATAACATATATATATATATATATGTATAAAGATAATTGAGAATGAAATGCATGAAAGGTAGGACCTACCAAAATCGGAACATGTATAAAGATAATTGAGAATGAAATGTATGAAATGTATGAAAGGTAGGACCTACCAAAATCGGAACATCCCCAAAGTTTGTCTTCGTGAGAGTTTGGACAATGTTGAATGGGTGAACCTCCTTGTTATTGCTCTGAAACAACGATCATCATCCGAATCACTATGGATTTGCATTGGCCAATGAATTTTTTTAATAAAATAATTTAAAAATAAATAAGATATTAATATTAATTAAATCCGACAAAAATCGCTCACCTCAATTGGGGCACGTTTGCTTGACTCGGCATTGTTGGCCATTATTCCTAAATTTGCTTAAAAATTGGCTCGGTTAATATATTTATTTTGGCAAGGTGTGACACGTTACTGGTGGATCATAAATTTACTAGGCCGACAAGTGTTTGCGACGTCGCTAAGTAGTCTGCAAAACCGATTGGTAATGTGAGAATAGTGTGACATCGCATTTAAGTAGGGTTAGGAGAACAAAGGAATGAACGACGTCAATTCACGACCACTCACAACGAAGGAGGAACGACACATCTGTAACATCATATGTAAGGGTTATAGAAACAATATCAAAAGCATAAAAATGGAACAAACAAAAGTTTCCACAGAAATATAGGGTCAGTTGACAAGGAAACCCTTACAAAAAAATATTTCTAAAACCTAGAGCCAGAATCCATTCAAATTTCAATTCAAAAAACTAAGAACACATTAATACACCATATACATATCAAATTCAATGACGAATACAAAATTGAAGTACTCTTAGGAATCTAGGAAGCATACCTTCGAACTGTGGTTTAAGGGACTGCTGAAGTTCGAGGGAAAATTGAATGTTTAAAGGGATGTATGGGGTGGGATCCATATATATATATATATATATTGTTATGAAGCATTGTGAATCTCGCCTAGGTAAATCAGATCGAACCGACATTGTATCGAACTCAACTTATCTATTTTTTGGGCCTAACATTTTCAGCACACTAGCATAATAACAGACCCATGTTTGACCAACAACATTAGCGATGTCGCAGGGTTCTCGTGTTAATCGAAAACATACCTACATATGAACGACGTTGGTTAGGCTGGAAGTGGGCCTTACCCATTCGGCCTACTAGCATACAAGGGCAAGGCCCGCATATGACCAAAACAAACGTAATTGACCTCGTAACAGTTAATATATATTAGATACTATAATTGAAGTTTATAAACGTCTATGAACTTTATAGTGCAGTTTGATGGGAATCAATTTTAGCACGTATGATGAAATTTTTTGACGTTTAGTTCCATGGGAACCACCACATAGAATAACTTGAAATTTCATATTCTTAGATTTCAAAGAAATTAAAATATAATAAAACAACGTCCATCAAAATATTTAAAAGCGGTAGTACAATAATTAGAGTAAAATTTTAGAAGAATACTTTCAAGTATACATGGAGTTATTCGGAAAAACTTGTGGAAGTTTTTGTGGAATAAAATCAGTTTCTTTATTAACCTCAGTAAGTAAAAGTTCAACTTCAGATGTCAAAGTTTTGTTTTAGGGCCGATTCGCGAATGCCAATGTCCATTTATGATATTGCACTTAGGTCCCCCTGACAGAGTGGGAGTACTTGCAATGTTAAACTGGAGATACACTAAATTTATTCATCAATTCACAAGCACAATGATCCTATTTGGTTGTGGACAGATATAACAGGGTAATCGTCCATCATTTTTGTTAATATTCTATAAATACCCTTACCATAAGAGTTGTGAGAGCGTTTCATTTTCACCACATAGAATCTTTATAAAATTTAAATTCTTGGTTTTCAAAGCAATAAAAAGTTAATAGAAATTACGTCTATCAATTTTTTTAAATTGATTGTACAAGGCATATAGTTAATTGTAGAACATTACTTCGAGTATACAAGACATCATAGAAAAGAACTTCTGCAAAGTATATGTGGAATAAGATAAGTTTGTTTATAACCCTCAGTAGGTATTAGTTGAAATTGGGATGTCAAAGTTCTATTTTGGGTTGATCGTGATCTGTTTAGGGAATGCCAGTGTACATTTATACTTTTGTACCTAGATCCCTCTAACAAAGTAGGAGAACTTGAAATGTAAAACAACAGTGAACTTTTTGTTATTAACATTTTCATAACAATGGTGTTTCCATTTGTGAAAAAATAGGACGTGTTTTAGAGCCGCAATCTTAACGGAGATTATTTTACAATAATTTTCCTAATTAAATTTGATTGTGTTGCATATGTGCGATGTCGCAATTTTTTCGTACTAAAAGAATAAAAAAGAAACCAATATGCGACATTAAGCAAATTTAATTTTTCGGCAGAAAGAGAAAATATGGTCCAAAAATTAAAACCAAAAATCCCCCCCCCCTCCCAATCAATTTTTCATTTAAATAACAATTAGCAATAACACACATTTCCCCATCAATACTCCTCCAAATCCAACAATATACCATCATTTCCATTTCACACAAACACAACCAATAAAGAACTTACTGAAATTGATGCTCTAAAACATAAACAAGCATACGAGAATGGAGCATCTATGGGTTCAAATTAATTGAGGTAGTTCTACATCCATTCCATATTCATTTCCAATCTTTATTACCATTTAACTTCTACATGTTTTTCTTTCTCATAAAGTATGATGATTGTGTAGCATGTTGCATGGTGTACATTTTTTGCGTTTTCTATATAGTGCAATGTTTGAAAAGTGGGATAAAAAGGCTTAAATTAGGGCTTATTGTGGAGAATATCCATGGTTTTGTATGAACACGGGTTGAATGTGCGGCGTCGACCGTAGGTGATCGTCCCATATGATATGTCACCGGATAATGTGCGACGTCGTACATTCTATAAAATTATTGTCATATAAGTAGAATATCCGACGTCTCTCTTTTATCGGACTCTGCGACATAGTTCAAAACTACATGCGATGTTGCTTTCAATGCGAACCGGTACTTTTAACATGTTCAGATTATGTCGTCTTCGTATCACTATATTATGGGACTACCAAATTCTAACATCAACTTTGTTTCATGTGTGTTCTTTGTAATAGGACATAGAGAGTTATCGATGGACTTCCAGCATGCAATGTGTACAATGTAGGTTCAATACATGTTGATGCTTCAATTTCATACAAACCTTATGTATTTTAATATACTCTAAAATGTATTTACCATCATTATTCAAGTTCTATTGGTTCCTTACATTCTCATTTTTTTCTGACATCACTTGCACAATAATTTATTGTCGTCCGATTTGTAATTTTTTCACGAAATGTGGAACATTAGGTAACATATAACGGATATCGATGAACAAATGATTGTGTAATTCAAAATTAAATAAAATATTAGGTAGCACGCAAAAAAATGTATATGTAATGAAATATTATATTTATAATATTCGAGAACCAATTCTCCGAGACTAATTTGCGAAGTCCCACCAACTGATAGATCTATGAAACCCAACCGACAGTGCATAGACCGGTGGCTTTCTATTTTGTTTGGTGGATTTCTATTTTTAGTTAGGTTTATATGACAAAGGGTTTAGACGACCATTATTGGTTTTCTTGTCTCAATCCCAAGTTTTGTAAATTTAATTGAATCTAATGGAAACTTTGTATTCATGGGCCCCTAGATCTTCCTTTTTTATCTCATTAGTAGGTTTCTCGTGAGTAATTTTTAGTATCTTTTTGTAGAAGGCTATCCGCGAGGGTGGTAAAAGATATTTGAAGGCCATTTGCAAGGATGGTAGAATATATCGAAGGCCATTCGCAAGGACAAACAATGGTCTTATAAACCTCTTGTAATGTAAATCTGAATAAACCTAATAATCAACCAACAAAATGCATCAAATGCATTGGTTAACGCAGACTTTTCAGTGCAGATCAATTTACATTTTCAAATATAGTCGATTGTTGTCTCCATTTGTTTGTGATCATTAATCATTGCTATTCGTGTAGGCACCTTTGGACCAAGTACTCGACACTAACACTGGTAGTATACAATTTGTTTTGTCGAGTATAGGACGCTTGGTTTGGGATCATAGGGCTACGGAAATAAGTAAAATATTGGGTCGAGGCAATTTTGACAACCATGCTGGAGACTGGCGTTGAGATTTATGTGGTTTTGTACATTAAAATGTAAGACACAAACTATAATTCTAATACATCATGCAAATTGTTCTTTGAATTCTATTTCATTTAATTGCTAATTTTCAATGCAGCGACCATTGCTACCTATTCCTCATCCTACCTAGTATGGATGCCATTTTTACCCTTGATTCGATGACCGGAAGCATCAAACCCCACCACAAAATTGAAAACCAAGTCATTTCCAGGTACTTAAATTGCTTTCTTCGTCCAAATTATACCTAGTATCATTCAAATGCGTAACCTTTCTAATTTCTATATTTATAGGCTAGCATGTCGATATCAAAGAAAGAAGATAAAGATCGAACCATCTCCGGATTACACGTGGAAAATCACCAATATTGATATAAGTAATTCAATAAATAAGTGTTTTTCTTCCTTTCATTATTAACAACAATTAAATTTGATCAATTTTTTTTCCAATACCGGTGTCAGGTGAATTCTTGGGAATGCAGGTACTCCTCCTCCTGTTCATGGAAGAACTTATGCTCAAAACTACCTGAACCAATATTCTAGAGGTCAGTTCATAAATTACAAATCAAAATTTTAGTTTTCTAACCTAATCAAGAGTTACACCTAATATGTTGGGATTGTTTCAACCGCTTGAACACATGTGTTTCCCGAGGGACAAGTAGCATACAATGCCAAGGAAATTCAAGGTGTATCCGACAGATGGTACAACACTTTGGGTAGAGGTATATTCAAAACATACAAAGACGTCGATGGACCTCCTACCTTAAATAGAGAAAACAAATTTAATTGATTGTGTTTTTCAAGATGTATGTTCCGAAATAGCTGGTTGTTTCAGGATGTGTGTTTTTCACAATTCTACCATTTTTATTTGGTCTTCCTAGAGTTTTTTTTATAGATTCCGACTATATTTCATTCAGCAAATTTTATTTCCCAATAAATTAGTTGTTCTGCATATCTTTTGTGTAAATTCCCCGGATATCGATCTGGGATGGGCCAAGCAAATTAAAATATCACGTTGCAAATGGAAATATCAACCAGCATCGGTAAATCGTATGTCATACCGTTTTAGCAAATCAAGCACCGGTTTTCAATTCAATACCGGTGGTAGAAAACGTCTATTTTGATAAATAGCGGTACTTTCTTTATACCGGAGCAAGAAATATATTAGCTCCGGGTATTCATAAACATACCGGGATGTATAGGCTTTAGGGTCTCAGGCACAAAAGCATCGGTACAAATCACAATATCGTTGCTGAGAACTGATTCGAACTTCCAGCATCGGCACAGTTCACTACCGGTTATCAATTAATAACCAGAACTGGTACCATATTTCAAGCACCAGTAAAATAAGAGGGTGTCTCAGCACTGGCACATGTTACCGATTGTAGAACTTAGGCACCGGTATTCCGAGGGACCGAAAAATCGATGCCCATATATGTTCCCGCTCTGCAGTAGTGATTCATGAACCAAACACTTTTGAGTAGTTGTTTATCAACTATTTTTGAATTTGGGGATTGAGAAATCATAATAGAAAATAACTTGATGCTTCAATACAGCCTCTCCGGATAGAGTATTAGTGTTTGAAAACTATCTATCTCAGTAAAGGTAAGTAGAATAAGGGTTTTTGAAGCACATAATCTAGTTAAGGAAATAATGTACTCTGATAAGTAGTCGAATTTGAATGAAAAGAAAAGATTAGTGAAGCCAAATGAATCTGTAGAAACTCTCAAATAAAATAGAGCGAGGCTTGGCACTGATGCAGTGATGGTTTACACATAAAGGGGGAAATTGTACATTCGTCCAAAACATACAATTCAGTGTATATATATTGTAATTCCTTCCATTTTATCAGAAATGTTACTGAATTTATTCCTAAAACATGCATGTAGATGCAGAAGATGGCACTATATATAGGTTAATCAACTGTGGCCAAAGCATAGATTTGTTTTTTGTTCAACTTCTTTTTTCCTTCGAGAACTTGAACAACTTCGAACATGGTGGGTCTCAGATCAAAGGCTGGACTCACACATTCCATTGCTAGATGTAGCATTCTCACAGCTTCATTATGTTTATAGTCGTCGTGGCTTATCAGACTTTCATCTATTAAAGCTTCAAGATTACCTTCCGCGCAGCATGTATAAGCCTGATTTGAACACAAAAATTAGTTGTATGCAAAAAAAAATTGTACTAATTTGGTTATATACAACACATTCATTTGGTATTTTGAGTATGTCTCACAGTGTTTATAAGGTGGATATCCTCCTTTGTC
>JAULKM010000013.1:6924219-6946108 GCA_032355605.1 Rubia tinctorum
TGTCATCTATGATGCTGACCCTCTTACACAACTCTTCTGGGACAATGTTGTTTTGATTGGAGACGCGGCTCATCCCACGACACCCCATGGTGTTAGAAGCACCAACATGTCGATATTGGATGCTGCTGTTTTAGGCAAATGCCTTAAGAAGCACAAGGGGTTGCAAAAGTTGCATTTGGCATTGCAGGATTATCAGTCCATTCGCCAGCCCGTTGTTTCCAGCCAGGTCTTACATTCAAGGCGACTCGGGCGCATCAAACAATGTTTAAGCCTCGTTGATCGTCGAGCTTTTGATCCAAGAACGGCAAGTCCAGGAGAGTGTGAAGAGCTTCAACAGAAAAATATGCCTTTCTTCAGTGATGTTCCGTCTGTTTTAAATGAAAGGCAAGTTATACATTTGTGTTGATGAGATTTACAGCTGTGTCCCTATGTATAAGCTGTATATATAATAGGCTTAATGTATTAGACTGATCTTTTCGAACGTATATAACTGAAACTTGTATCAGCCGGAGAACTTCAAAATGGGAGTTAAAAAACATATGTACGATGATCAGGGTGTAGAAGGTGAATTCCCGATGGTTTGGGATTGTATTATTTAGGAGATTAAATCATGGGTTATAGTACAACTCTTAACTCCTAACTATGTGGTAGAATCTTCTATTCTAACACCTCCTCAAGTGATGCATCGAATATTCTGAAACGCAAAGTTTGGAACGAAAGAACTCAAACAGAGATGAGAGAGCCCTTTAGTGAAAATGTCAGATATCTGCAGCGAAGTAGGCATATGACTGATGCAAAATTTGCTAGAGATAAGCAACCCATGAACAAAGTGGTAGTCAATATTTATGTGTTTCGCCTGCTTGGGGGTAATGGGGTTCTGAGCCTGAAAGATCGCATCGTTATTGTCGCACAACAGTAGAGGGGCATGAATGGGAACCGAATATCATGAAGAAGATGAGAGATCCTGACAAGCTCCGCAGTAGTGTTGACCAACACTCGATACTCAGACTCAAAACAAAAAGGGGAAACCATAGGCTGCTTCTTGACACTCTAGGAAACCTAATTTTCACCAAGACTGCGGAACGAACAGGGTAAAGACAAGAGCGGTGTATGCATCCCAACAAAATGGAGTATAAGGTGCATATTTTGTCTTCCCTAAAATAAACCAGATGAGGTGGGTCGACCTCCAGACCAATAAAATAGTGCAAGGACCCAGATCCTTAATAGCAAACTCTTGATTTGTATGAGTAATGAAATGTTAGATGACTGCTGAATCATTACCAGTGAAGATAATATCATCAATGTAGACCAAGAAATACAAAAAGGTAGTACCACGAGAGTACACAAATAAAGAAGTATCAGCTGAGATACAAAGAAAATAAAGCTGATTGAGATAAGTGCAAAATGGATGGAACCAGGACCGAGGAGCTTGGTTGAGCTCATAGTTAGGTCGTGCATGGTCCTTATGCCCCACTGGTGGAGCCATGTAAATAGGAGCATCAAAATACCGTTAAGAATGACATTCTTGACATCAAGCAGGTGTAGAGGCCATCAGCATATGGTAACAATAGTTAGAATCGTATGAAATGTGGAAGCTTGGAATCTGAGAGAAACTTTAGGCAACGAGGCAGGCTTTGTAACAATTAATACTACCATCAGCACGATACTTCAAGTGAAATACCTATTGAGAACTACCACATTCACATTAGGAGGTCAGGTACTAAATCTCAAGTACACTGATGGCGGAGAGCAGACATATCCTTATCCAGGGCAGAAACCTAATGCGGATCCCGAAGAGCGGCACAGTAGTCATAAGGCTCAGATTGTGAACCCAAAGTATCATGAAGGCTAGTAGCCACATAGTCCGAAAAGGATCAAGACCGCCAAGAGCCATTCATTGTCCTGGTAGTCATACAATGATGTGGGAAGGGTACAGATTATGTTACCTCCATACTCATGTCCACATAAAATTTTCATACTCATACCCGCCCCATAAGCTATTATCTAAAATCCACTCCCCGTCTTCATCCATTTTGGTCTTCATATCCACTTCAAATCCATTTTACTCACCCCATTTATATCTCCAAAAACAACCTAAATCTTACTTTAAAATCAATAATTTTAATACTCCATTCGGTCTCTAAATATTGGCACACATTCCTTTTTTGTTTGGTCTTTTAATATTGACACCTTCCTTTTTTTAGTAAAATTAAGATTGTTTTCATCCACTCAATATATTTTTTACCCTCCCAATACAATCTCCTCCACCCATTTTACTTTTCCAGAAAAAATGTGTCCATTGGCTTGGTGCCAATATTTATGGACCAGAGGGAGTACTAAAATATTAATAATATTTACATGAAAATATTATAAGTAAAACATGTCATAAATAATAGTTTATTATATAATGAATTAGCGTGTACATAGCGGATATAGTGAAGCGGAGCGGGTATGAACTAATATCCATGTTTGGTCCACTACTCATGGTGGGTATCAATTTTCATAGTCATACCCACAACACCCCACGAAAACTATTTCCATACCCACCTCATTGGGGCAGATGCGGGACAGACTTCCACCAAAACCAGCCCCACTGTCATCCCTAGTCCAACTCCTATCTTCGTTATTTAATTTGTTTCTAGAAGGATAAAACTTATACTCCATTTATCCCAAGAGAATCTAAAGATGGAGAAACTTGATCTTTTAAATTCATTAAACTGAAATGGCTATTTTACCTCATCTTGTACCTTCAGCCCCCCGCCTCCTTCCTTCCTTTCATATCTGTTCCCTTTCATTTCTCTGCCTCCCAATACCATCCGCTCCGCCCTCTGCCTCTCCACCTCCCTCCACTCTCTGCCTTCCGTCTTCTGCCTCTCTACTCCCCTCCGTGCCTCCGCTTTTCACCTCCTTGCCTCTCTCCGCCTCTTCACTTCCCTAATTCCATCCGCCTCTTCCTCTTCTCCTTTCCCCGTAGCGGGGCTCCACTTGGGAGGGTGGATTTGAGTTTTCTAGTTGTGATGTAACCAGATCTTGAGTTTTCAAAAAATGCTTTCGGCAAATTTATTGGTTCCTGTGAGGGATAATTGGTTGAAATACCAGTATGGCCATAATTTTTTCAGCAATTTAGCTCATCACAATAATACATATGAGTAACCAAAAAGTGCCATGGATAATTTGGGACATCTGAATAAGTTCTTATGCATAGATTAATATCTAGTTTCGAACCAGACCTTGATTCTAGTTTTAATGGGGGGTGACGACGAGGGAACCAGTGGCAGATGTTGGGGAAAGTTAGGTTGAAGGATTTTTGAGTAAATTTTGAAATGTTAAATTGTGTAAAATTTTAAGTCTTTTGGGGTAATAATGTCTTATGACATGTTGAATATTTCCTTAAAAGGGCAATGTGCAGATTTACCTGAAACAGATAAAAAAAGAAAAGTGTGCAGATCCAGGTGGTGCGGAGGGAATAATTAATGTGGTAGAACTAATCATTATAGAAACAAGTGATAAATAATGAACGAGAGGTCCTATATGAAGGTAGTGGTGGATGCCCATAATTGTTTCATCAATTTGTGATTCATGTTCAAAGATTGTCCTATGCTTAGAAATGAATGGGGTGGAGTGTCCTTATCTTCCCTCAGGTGGAATAGTGGATTAAGACATATACCCTAACCAAGTAAAATCACAAGGGCTCACAAGCCCTTGCTTTTTACCATACTTTCCGTTTCCATCCATTGAAAGGCTCTGAACTCATTTTTTCATCTTCCAATTAAGTTTCAGATTCCGTCAGAATAAAAGTCTACGTAGCAAGTGATTTATCATGCATGGAATGGAAACCGAGATTCTTTTTGTTCATTTAAATTTTTCATATTGCCATATTTTATAGAAGGTATGACTAACCATTTCTTGTTAAATGTTGATGTTCATAGACGTTCTGGATAGAAGAGAAATAACAAATTAGTAACAATTTTTATCACTAGATTCTGCCACATTATAAACTTATAAAATAAAATCATATAAATTATGAGGAGATTTTTGTATATATTAGAGGATATTTGTAAGTTTTTAAAATTATAATTAAGGAGTTTTCAAACATTACGTTTTGCAGGAATCGTCATAACGGTTTCATTGTATGCTATGGATTTTTCTTTGGAACTACCGTCTATCATATGTTCCTAATTTGGAACATGTATTTCACACTACTGGAGGGACCCCCCCCCCCATGACACTGGTATTCTTGTACATAGGCATTGGTAATTCGGCCCTCTGGACTACCGGTGTCTAAGTATGTCGGTGCTAAAACATAGTTACAAAAGCATTGGTAACAAAAATTGGTGCTGGGAATTTATAACCATCACCGGTTAATAAATATTGGTGCCAACATTAACGCAACGGTGCTTGTCCCTCATATCTGGCACGGGTAGGATATTACCGCTGCTTGAATGATATAGACTAGCACCGGTTTATTGTTTCCGGTGCTTGTTATGAAAATGATGTCCAGTGCCATAAATTTTGAGCACTGGTTCCATGCAAGCACCAGTTTATGAAAGAAATATTGGTGCTTGATATGAGAAGGGTCTTACAGGTCCAGCACCTGTTTGGGAAAGAACTGCTGATGCTTGGAATGAAAATGATCTAAAATTTTCAGCACCAGTTTTATTATATGGCGGTGCTATTTTCCCAGCAATGGTACCTTATCTAGAAAACCAGTGTTGGTTTTTATTTTTCATTTGCAATGACATATTTTAAATTTTGCTGGCCCATCCAGATCAAAACTCAAGGAAACATAACAAAACAAACTCAGAACAACCAACAACACGGAATCTAAAAACAATATTAATGCTAACCAAGAAGATCAATCCACAAGGCTAAACTTTTATTAAATAAGGTTAATAAGTAAAAAATTAAACAAGGATAAATTATAATCCATCCACAAGCAAAGTTTTTAAAACAAGTAAATTGGTATGAAATCAATTTCCCCCCATAATTCTACTGCATGAGGTCCAAAGAAGTCTTGAGTGTTTGGAATATACGTCCACCCACGCCTGACACCATCTGTCGGCTACATCTACTATTTCCTTGCCATTGTAGGCTTATCTGTACCGGAGAGATATCTGTTGCGTACAAAACAACCCAATGATTAATTATGTGAAAGTATTTAGTAAGTAAGAAGAACAAATGTTTAATTTGTAATTTGTCAACTTGACTCAAGAATATCTATCGAGGTAGTCTTGAGCACAAGTTCTTCCATGTAAAGGAGGACGTAATACCCGCATTCCCAACCACTCTCCTGAAATCGGTATTGCAAATGAAAAAATAGACATAAATTTAATTGTATTAAAAATGTAGGAAATGAAGGGACTCTTGGATTGAATGACTTATATCAATATTTGTTATTTTCCAGGTGTAATCCAGAGACAGTTCTATCTTCCTCTTCTCCCTTGATATTCACATGCTATCTTGGTAAAATTGAACTTTGAATGGTAATGTCACAAACAATTGTAGATGTTAAAATTAGTACAATGAAAGGAATAAAAGTACCTGGAAATGAACTTGTTTTTATTAATGTTGTGGGGTTTGATTCCTCCAGTCATCGAGTCAAAGGTAAAAACTTTCTCCTTACTAGAGCGGATGAGTACTAAGTACCAATGATCATTGCGTTGAAAAGAAAACATAACATGAATGAATTGTTAGCGGCCTATAATTTTCTTCAATTGAGAAAATTTGAAAAGCGTGACATACATTTTAATACATGGCACCATATATAGCTCGATGTCAGTAGCAAGCATGGTATCCAGAATGTCTCTAACACGACCTTTGACGTCTACAACCTTGATCTCCGCGGCATAGCCTCCTATTTAGCACGGAACAAATTGAATGCGGCCATTGTTGGTTTCGAAGATTTGGTCCCAGAGGTGCCTTGACGAAGAGAATTTGTTAATTTATTAAAAAAAATTAGCATACAAATAAATACAGTTTATGTGAAAAAGTAAATCTTACCCAATCCACACATCTATATGTGAGTTCGCCAACCAAGCCATCGCTCTGAAGTTGCCAAGTTTTTTTCGAACTCCACCTTCACTTTGACAAACAAACCACTCTGATATTTTAAGCAGAAAGTTGAAGGTCTGAACTCCAAAAAAACACCATCTATCTCGACTCTTGCATGCCCTTCAAAAGCTCATTGCAATATTTGATGTACTTCGCCATGTTGAGATATGCCTTGAACGTGCGCTTGTTGTTAATATGAAATTAATTAATCATCCTAAAATTAGGTCAAACTAAAAATAAATAAATAACATACATCTGAATGTTATTGAGAATTACCAGTCGCAGTGGCCTTTCATGCCGAAATTGTTGCTTCAATGGACGGAAGGAGCTGCTTGATCCAGACTGCTTAGGAGTTGATGCATGTACGAAAAAAATTGAAGTTGAACAAATCGTTATCTAAAATTAAACTTTACTATTTGTAGTAATTAATTGAACTTATTAACTCATTGTTGCTGACATTAACGCAATAAAATTCATCATTCCGAGGCAAACAGTCTTCAAAGTCATCTGGTTGGAGATCATTTCCAAGTTCGACCAAAGACATCGGCCAGTCTACTAAACTCCCCAAAGACTCTCCCACGTCACTGGAATAGTTTCTAGCAGACGGCAATCCAGTTCTTGGATGGTAGATTGACTCACACACACAGACACAAGCTACTGGACCTGGTGACTTCCCAGAACGCCTAGATTTCTGGAGTCATGCTTTAGCAAGCCCAACCCTCTCTCCCTCAAGTCTCTTGATGAACAACGTGACCAACTCACCATCCTGTTTCACATTGCGACAATTTAGTTATTTTAAAAAGTTTTTTCTCATGTAAACGAAAAATAATTGTAAGTATGAAATTAGTAATTGTAATGCATATTTACCTCCTCACCTTCATCTCCACACTTTGGGGGGGGGGGGGGGTTCCGCCCGTCCTCGTCCTTTCTCCGACCACCTTCTTGAATTTAGGAAGCATCTACATATTAAATAGAAATAGACAACATACTTGCTTATTACACAATTCATGCATTTTAGAACATACATTATCATAAATACATTTTAGAACAAACATTTCAACAACACAAAACTAAATATATCTCATACATTTTAGAACAAACACTCCATCATCACATAATGAACTATATCCATACATTTTAAAACAAACTCTTCAACATCACACAACTAAATATATAACATGCATCACGAATATCCATACGGGATCATAAATACATTTTAGAACAAACACTTCAACATCACACAATGAACTATATCCATACAATTTAGAACAACCACTTCAACAACAAAAAATTAAATACGTCTCATAAATTTTAGAACAAACACTCCAACATCACACAATGAACTATATCCATGCATTTTATAACAATCACTTCAACATCCCATAACTAAATATATCACATACATCACGAACAATATACTGGCCACGATAATAGTGATGGGTACAACCCAAAAGAATTATCATTAGAAAAGCTTTACTCATATATTTCATCGAACACTATTTCATGCCCATTTTATACAATGTAAAGGAACTTAGGATATGCACACAACAACAAATGTAGGAATGGATGAAGTACCTTCGAAGTAACCGGGAGGATTGTGAATCCACCGGCGCGGAGTGTAGAATGTGGAGCAATAGGGTTCCAAGATACAAAGGGGAGGGGGGGGGGTTGCGGTTGATATATAGGGCAGATTTGAGGTAGTAGAAATGGATGTTGAATGAGGAGTTATGGAGGTCTAAATTATCGGTATTAATCGAATTAATGAGGAGAAACAATTTGGAAAGAGGAATTGTTTGGAAAGAATGAACCGTTATACGCAGAGGAAGACTTTCCGCTTTATATATACGCATAGTCAGCACTGGTACCTATATCCAAGCAATCTGTGCCTAATTTATTTGTAGTAGTATCTAGGAAGGAAACACATATTCTAAGTACATAGCACCGGTATAATACCGGTGCTGTTTCATGAAATACTGGTGCCCATTATGGTAAATAATATTTTTTTAGCCGGACGAAAGGAATGGCTTGATAAAATTTCTAACTGTCGAGCACCGACACTATAACCTGTGCCTGTTTTATAAATATCGGTACCTGGTTTTATGAATGGGCAAAAAAATGAAAACCGAAAACCAAAGCGAAAACCAAAATTTCCAAATTCGAATAACCCGAACAAAATTTAATTCATAGTTTTAGGATATCCGAATTGAATAAACTGAATTATGAATATGATTTTTAGATTGGTTTTGGATATTAAAACTCAAACCAAAACCCGAACCAAATACCGAATTATAATTAATTAATTAATTAAATATATATAATAATTAAATTTTAAAACAAAATAATTAATTTAAGTTGGATGACCAATATTTATATTTAAAAAATTATCCCAAACTCTAAAGCCTAAGTAAGTTCGGGGTACTAAGTAAATAACACAAGTTACGCTAAATAAATTTGTGGAGTGTTTGAAGGCTTGAAGAATGCGAAGGCTTTGAAGATGAATATTAAAACGAACTATTTTTCTTTAATTTTAAATGTAATGCTAAAAATGTTATGGTTGAATTTGTATTGTACTTGTTGGATTTTTATTTTGAAAACTTGATCTTGATGATGTAGAAATTAGATTACATATTTTTTAAAATTTTAAATTAAATTATTCGATTATAGTAATTATTTTTAAAAAATTACAGTCAATTCGGTTTATTCGGGTTGAATTCGGTTTCAAACCGAAACCAAATTCCAAATTCGGTTTAGATAATTCGGGTTATTCGGGTCGGATTCGGTTTTGCGCTTTTAGGGCCAAAACCGAATAAGCTAAACCGAATAAACCGAAAACCGATTAAACCGAAACGACGCCCACCCCTACTTGGTTTCATTGAAGCAGTTGCTCAAGGATGCTTTAAATAATATTTTTAACAGGCATATAGGAATGGTTTCCAAAAATTTCTAACTCCGGAGCACCGGTAAAAAAACCGGTGCCACTTTTTAAAATACCGTTGTCTGGTTTCATTAAAACAGCTGCTCAAGACTGCTTTAAATGATTTTTTACAAAATTCTGGACAAAGAGGTAAAGTGTAAAAAGTTGGCTAAGTACACAACACCAGTAGTACAGGGAACCAGTGCCAATTTACTTCAATTGGGATGGATATGATTTCAGCCCCAAATAATTTGGGCGGGAAATATGCTTTTCAAAACAGCACATGTATATAAACCAGTTCCATGTGTGAAATCTCAAAATTTTGAATTTCCTGCCCAATTTTGGTAAAGAAATTTGTAATTTTCAAAGCCCACCACCAGCTAACACCAGTTTTTTCCTTTAAAAAACCGGTGCCTTTGTATTCTTCAATATTTAGTATTAATCTTGATAGTAGCAACGTGAGTCAAAAATTATTTTTTCGGTGTTCTGTTTCCGCAGTTGAACTGAATAATATTCAATTCAACATTCCATATGTCCCGTGTTCTAAAAATGTGTCAAAAGGATGAACAAAAACATTTTGTATTGCACTTTGGTAAAATTACATTGTTGTCCAAAACTAAATTACACCTTGTTCGTTGTATCAGAATAACTTGCTATTGAGTATTCTTAGGTAATTATAAGTTTTTTAGTATAAAAGATTTTTCCATGAAATTTAATAAAGCGCTAGTACATGTCTTAGAGTATGTTATTCCAAATTACTTAAAAGTTAGGAAGTCCAAACAGGAAGGATTATTGGTAATTTTTCCCATGAAATACTAATAATTTTCTGATTCAAACTTGAAATATACATTAGGGTTTCGTAATGTAGCATTGCATCCGATCGGATTTCAATTTGGATTTTCGAGTGAAAATTTTACCTTTTGCACTAAGGTCCCTCCAAGAATTTTGGAATTGTTGAATTTAAAATTGGCAATCACGTACTGAAATTTAAAAATGTATGATCACAACAATGCGATTTGGACTTGATTGGGTAAATGTAACACCCTTGAAACTTAAAACAAAGAAGTTGTACAATATTTTGTGAAATTGCACCGTTGCCCAAAAGTGTGTGAACACCTTATTATTGCTTCGAAATACTTGAATTTTGTTATTATTGCCTAAATACAAGATCTTTAAATAATAGAATTTTTTATGGTATAAATAATGAAGCGGTAGTACATGTTCTAAACTAAATTATGCTGATAGTTTGGAATTAATAAAGGGAAATCACATTTGATTTCGAAATTAATGAAGGGAAATCGATAATAAAAATGACAATGTGGCCCAATTTATCCTGGTACTTGAAATAACAACACCTTAAATTCAATTCAAAATAACATAGATCTGTTCTAATCATCCCAGCAAAATAAAAGGTGCAAAAAATCATAGTTTATGATTTTTTTATAGGAAATCATGAAAAATATCTAGCGAATGGCTCTTCATCCAACATCTCTGCATCCTTTGAGCTATCCCCACATCGCTCTGTCCAGCTTCCGTCCCTCGGTATGTAGGGAAATGTCCAACTGCTTTCAACGCATCGGGGAATTGATACTGGAATATCTTACCTAGGTGATCGCCCCAAGATCTTAGATAATGTGATTCCGTAAGAAGATTTTGGACACCAACCTCCAACACTGTGAATCTAGATTCCAATGATGGAATTACGTTGTCATGAGGAATTTTGTAGAACGAGTCTATTGTAATCTTCCCCATTGGCCGCCCTTATATGTCGTGCAGATAGTGCGGGACACCTGCCTTTGTGCACTGTGCAGAGATGAGGTTGCAGTAACCGTGACAACCAGATTTCTCCTCATCCTGTCTCAATCTATTCACCATTCTTTGACCTACATTCCATTGCAATTTCTACTTAGTTGCTTACAGATAAGTAAGGCTCAATTTGTGTACTTTCATGTTCACTTTGACCAGGTCAACTCTAGATGCTATGAAGTGGTACCATTCATTCATCTCGAGCGTTAGAGCTTTATTTGGAATCCAACCCGGTTTGACAAGTGAATCGGCATCAGTTCACTCCCTAGTTACTGTCCTCACGATCTCCTTCCTAGTAGGGTCATCAAGACTCCAATCGTTATCGACCTGGACGTGGAAGGCAAGAAATTCATCCTCCTCGGTTGGAACATTTGACAACCAGGCCATTCAATTTGTTTATGGATTGAACTGTTAATTGGACAATTTTCCCTCTACATAACGCCTCATCCCACCTCGGACCACCTTAGATTAGCATAGAACTCACTCACTTTGCTAAGGTTAAACATTGCAGGCATGTCACACAACTTTTCCCATCCAAGTATCTTGATAGATTCTTCAAAGGGGGGAGATGCTTCTATTCCCCTCTTCGAAAAATGTTGCCTTGTTCTATAAGTTTGTTTGATTAGCCTTGCCTCCTCCGGCACGAACATCTTCTGTTGTTGTTTAATATTGGATTGAATGCCCAGAGAGGAAGGGGGTGTATTGCGTGTCCTCTACAATGAAGTTTTTGGTGCCATATCCTGCGAAGTCCACTCAAGCATTTTAACAAGCACCTTCCATGCATTCGAAAAACCAGAAACAATACTAGTGTTTCAAACATGAACAAACATTCAACTGAAATCAATAGAAATCTAAGAATAGAGATATACTAATCTTCATTAATGATATGTACATCAATGCATCATAGACTACGAGAAATTGTACATAAAACCTAACAAACATTATTCCAAAAGATAGGATGACTAACTTTCTTGTTAAAATTATAAATATTATTGAAAGGAAACTCACTTTAGTCCTTGAGAATGTTTGGGATGATGATCCGTTGGTGATACTAGGGAAAATTTTCTCTCCAACTTCATGAATTGAAAGGTGAAGCATATGCAGATATATATTTATGTAAAGTTGAAATTAGCACTGGTATGATGTATGGATACCGGTGCTGGTTTTGACTAAGGCGGCTACTCATTGCTGATTTAAATCTATTCATTTGAGTTTTTTTCCAATTCGAGACCAAAATTTAAAAATATTTTCTAAGTACATAGCACCGGTTGTCTTATCGGTGCTAGTATGGACAATGGCCGGAGCCTATTTAGATAAGGCAACTACATGACACTGCTTTAAATCAATTCATTTGCATAATTTTTCCAACCTGAGACTAAAGTTCAAAAATATTGTCTTAAAACGTAGCACCGGTACAGAGACCGGTGCTGGTAATTGAAATTACAGGTGTCTGTTCAGCTAAGACAATTGCTTATTCCCAAGCACCATATAATAGAATTTTTTTATTTTTTGGATGGTTCTGTCAACCAGGGATATTGAAGTCATTTTGACTTACTTAAACTCAAGTTGTCTAAAAATAACATACTGATATTATAATTTTTAACTGATTTAATTCTCTACTATATATAATCAATCATAGCTTATACTAATATTATAATATGATACCGATTTTAATTCTTTACTATAGATAATCATTCATAACTTGTTAAAATAAAATAACTTCTTAAGATATAAATAAAGCCATAAATATCTCATTGTACTATATATAAGCACCATTTAATAGAAACTGTTTGTTGTTTGGATGATTCTGTCAACCGGAGATATTGAAGTCATTTTGACTAATCTAAAATCAAGTTGTCTAAAAATAACATTTTAGTATCATAATATGTTACTGATTTAATTCTTTATTATGTTTAATCAATCATAACTTATACTAATATTATAATATGATACTGGTTTTAATTATTTATTATATAAAATCAATCATAACTTGTTAAAATAAATAACTTTTTAAAGATATAAATAAACCATAAATATCTCATTGTACTATATGTGTGTGTATATATACATGTCAGAAGAAAATTTAAAGAAACACATAATCTGAAATAACAAAATGTTTGGATTTTTTAAAATACATTGATAGAGCACTTCTGACAGAAATATGTATACATACTATTTATTTATTAATTTATATATGACAAAGTATTGTTTTAAATCGACTAACTGTTAAACGAGTACATTTTACAATTAGTGAGACCAATAAGGTTATATTTACTTTTATTTATCTCAATGAGATACATATAATTATGATAGTATTTTAAAATGAATCTCAACATATAAATAATTAATTTTTAAATAATTGAATGAAAAACTATAAAAATAAACAAATTTTATTGTATTGAATATTTAACGATTTTCAACTATCTCATATAATTTTTCTTAGACGACTAAACTTTAAAATTATAAATAAAATTCTTTGTTTTCAATTTAAATGTAAGACACAATGTGTATAAAAAACTTAATTCTAATATTTTAATTAATAATATCGCGCAACGCGCGATGGTATCCACTAGTGCTACTTTAAATCATATTACTAGTCCTTTATTCCAACCCAAGACCAAATGATAAAAATATTTTTCAAGTACATATCACCGGTACAATAACCGGTGTCAATTTTACCAAACATCGGTGCCTTTGATGAAATAGAGCAAAAACTCTGTCTTCCGGCACAGGTTTTTTGTCCTATTACCGGTGCTAATTTTCATTATCACTTTTTAAGAAAAAAGATATTATGAAGGAGAACGGAGAAATGTGCGACACTACAAATGAACTAAACCCAAATTCATATATTAATATCAATATGTTGAATAGATAGGATATTGGCGAGTACACAAAAGTATAATGCTGATTACATTTAGGGTGATAAGATACACTTATCTTTTCCTTTTCAAGACAACACCCCCCTACAATTTCTCTCATCAACCCACAATCCGTCGCATGAGACCGTTGACCTACCAAAGCTCCACCCTCATCCTCCAAACTTGGAAATACAGATAGGAACTCAGGAAATTCCATTTGGACGGGCCAATCAATCTCCTCTTCGAAGTAGAACTTCTTCCCGTGTAGGCGACATGCCACTTCTCGTTGCTAGGTCCCAGACATAAAAAACCTGGCGTGTCTGGGGAGGTAAGATGAACTTGTTGTCCTCGAACCTAACTCGGGTAAGGTCCACCAATATGAAACCCAATGGGTTTCTCTGTTCGAACCCCGATACCATTATCAACCCACCGACACTTAAATACCACAACTTTGAACTCCATATAGTCCAACTGCCAAATCTCCTCAATCATCCCGTAAAAGGTCATCACTGCAACAATAGAGTTTTTGTTTTTCTTGCTGGATTGCCACATCTATTCAGATTCAATGTAACCTCCACTGTTTTGCGTCGTGCTCTAGCTGTCCTTCTTAAAAGTTGCAAAACAGAAACCATTAATATCACACCCTAGGTATCTTCTGATAGTGCAATTTGACCTTCTTGCAAATAAATGAAGTTTACTAGGCATGTTGTCCACATTGCAGCGATTATAAAACCAATTAACAAATGTGGAAGCATGCTCTAGTTGTATTTTGTTCAAAGGCCAGTCCGGATATACTCCTTTCGTCCCATAATTATTGGCCTATTTACTTTTTCATGGTCTTCAATTATAATGTTTGATCGTCGATATCTCTAGCTACAGGTAACATTTTAAAACAAAAATTTTATATTTAGAAAATAGATGTTAAGATAGATCTATCAATATCTGACATGATATTTTTATTATACATATATTAATTTATATTAATGGTCAAAGTTTACCAAGTTTGACTTTGAAAAAGTAAATAGGCCAATAATCTTGGGACGGAGGGAATAGTGCTTTAAATATGACATGTGCTCTTGAACATAGATTGCAGTGTCACTACTATTCAATAAAACATAAAGGTGAACTATTATCAACTCAACATTGAAGGGTGTATGAAGTGTACCCAAAGTGTGCTTGTTCAGGTAATCCGACCGATTTCTTATCGACTAAGTTTGAAGTACAATATTTTATAATCTCCTCAGTCACGTACCTTTGCACGATGCTCGCATCCGGTAGACTACGATTGTGAACGTAACATTTGAAAACACCCATGTGCCGCTTGAAAGGGTACATCCAATGCATTCCCACATGACCGCATAATCAAATTTCTCTAACCAAATGAATGACTAGATGAACCATGATGTCAAAGAAGAACGGAGGAAAGTACTTCTCCAACTAACATAACACTAAAACTCCTTCTCGCTCCAACACATTAAGCGCTTTCCTACTTATATTCTTCCTACAAATGAAGTTGAAGAAGAAACATAGTCGGATAACGATAAATCACACATCCTCCTCCATAACACCACGGATGGCAACAGAAAAAAATTGTTGCATGAGAACATGACAATCATGTGATTTCAAGGCGTTCATACGCAAATCATTATTCACAAAGAGGCTAACATTATAATAGTATTCAGATGGTACCTTTATTCCTTGGATACACTCGCAAATCGATCTCCTCTCATCCACTAACAGATTGTAATAGGCAGGAGGGAGCTATGTTCGCTTCCTCTCACCTTTGGGGTTAGGTCTTACCGAATCCCAAGCTCCAACAAATCCTTCCGCGCATTCAAGCTCTCTTTTGTCTTCCCAGAAATTTTGAGTAAGGTACCAATCAAACTCTCGCACACATTCTTATCAGAGTGCATTACATCCAAACAATTTCGAACCTCCAAATTCTCCCAATTAGTTAAATCGAAGAAAACCGACCTTTTCTTCCAAGGTTCTTCAGGTGCTGCACCCAACTTCTTCATCTTTTTCCCAAGAACAACATTCAATTTCTTCACCTTCTTGTGGATGACAACCCCCCCCCCCTTCAATGGTCTTAGCACCTTCCTGACCTCCTACCACCAACAAACTGAAATGTGTCGTCACGCAATTTGTACTTCATTGGGAGGAGTTTCCGATGACCCAAATACACAGTCTTGCGACCATTATTCAGTTGTTGGTAATCTGTGGACTCTTCGCACACTGGACACACCTTGTGCCCCTTCACCACAGAATCATAAAGGTTTTCGTATGCATGAAAATCATTTATGGTACAAAAAAGCATTACCTTTAAGTTAAACTTTGATCCCCGAAAACCATCAAACACATCGACACCATCAGCCCATAGAACCTTCAAATCATCTATCAGAGGTTCTAGATACATATCGATGTCATTTTGGGGCTGGTTCGACCCAGAAATTAAGAAAGGCATCAAAACATATTTCCTCTTCATACACAAATATGGTGGAAGGTTGTATATGGCCAACATTACCGGTCATGAATTGTGCCTAGAGGACATGTTTCCGAACGGGTTCATTTCATCAGTACACAAAACCATCCTCAAGTTCCTTGGCTTACTTGCAAATTCCGAATACCTCTTATCAAATATCTTCCACTGATTGGCATCAGCTGGATAACGAATGACATCATCGTCAAGAGAATCCCTTCCCATGTACCACCTCATGGTCTTTGCATCATTGGCATTCTTGAACAACCTCTTTAGCCTCAGAATTATTGGAAGATACTACATGCATTTTGCAGGAACATGGCATACGGGGCAACATCTTCATTGACAACTGCATTTCTCCTTTTCTTGTAGTGCGACACATGGCATACGAGGTAAGCCACTTCCTTCTCCCACTCACCCCTGTACAAAACACAATAGTTGGAACAAGCATGTATTTTTTTATACTCAATTCCCATCGGACAAATGTTCTCTTCGCTTCGTAAAGGTCGGTAACCCGTTACCGGAGGGAACCTTCTCATTCAAAAACTTTAGCAACTTATTCATGCTAGTGTCGCTCCTTGAACCAACAGCTTTCATGTTAAACAATTCCATCAAACATGACATCATAGTAACTTTCTTATTGCAACTGGAATACAACAGTCTGTCCTTCTCACCTAAGAAATTTGACAAAACCTCGGGCCTCCCCCTAAATTCATCAACAACCTCCTCACACATGTCAACTAAATTTGCATCTCCGAAACACTCTTCTCCACTACCAACAACAACCTCCAGCGGTGCATTCTCACCATGAAACATCAAAACCAAATAATCTTTTTCAAACCCGCTCCTAACCAAGTGGAGTTTCATTATGTCGCTATCACCACTAATGGTTACAATTCTTGCAATCACGACAATGACATAAGACTCGCTTCTCACAACCAAATGCGTGCTCTAAAAACTCCTCAACGAAAAGAACATATTCTTTGCTCAACCAACTAACGTTGCAATATACATGCTTACGTCTCTTAATTGCATGTTCCATCTCTACAGATTAGAGAATGTGCAAAAATTATAGTTTCACACAATGAACATAGCTACTCAAGATTAAAAACATTCAAAATTAATTCTGAAAACCTTACCCACAACTCACATCACTACATTCAAAACTTGCCCAACAATTTCACATTCATAAACAATTTATTGATGACATTAATAAATTTAGCAAAGAATCACTTTTTTTTTCCATCAACGCAAGTATCATTAGCATGATCAAACACACAAAAAAATTTATGCATATAAACCATTGGTAACATATTCCATCATCAATAACATTCCAAATAATTTAAGAGGTGACACATTTTTCTGGCATCGGTACAATGTATCACGGTGCTATGCTTTTAAATAGGCATTGGAACACTGCCCACATACCGGTGCTAGGGTTTACCCACCATTTTTTATACGCCTAAAAAACTAACACCACCCGTAATCATTCGACATAAGTACTACCATTATTTGGAAATATTAATTCCTTTAGCCTTTTTCACAATGGGCACAAGTTTATTTAACTTTTACGTTCACAACCGGTGTTGATTGTCATCAACCGCACCGGTTTTGAGCACCGGTGTCTGTAGTCCGGTGCTGAAATTGCAAATGGGCACCGGTTTCTATATTTTTATCATAAAACAAGTGCCTCTCATCATTTCAACACTGGTTACTTCATCTCATGGCTTAGGTACCATTGCATATGTACCTGTTTTCCAGTAGTGTCAGTAGTCGGGTTGACGATAGAATGCTCTGATACTCTGTTAAACGATGGTTGGTGAATAATCACCGTCTGACATAGTATCATCGACAGTGTTGGCTCCATTGCTTACTTTGGTGCACTTCCCATGATGTTGATCTAGTACATTGTTTTCTCTGAGAACCCTTTCATGTTTCTTCTCGTGAAGGTTACATGTATAATGTGATTTTCATTGATTAATGCACTCATTTTACTAGGATTTACATATGGACCATGTTGCAAGTATGATTTGTTGATACATACCTATACTTTGAGTCCATGGTCGAAAACCAACTTGACCATCGTATCATGTTTTTTTTCTTCAAAATGATGTTAGTACTGAGTTGTTTAATTATTGCACGTGAACCAATTTTGATAACAAGTACATTCATCATCAAATCTCTTATTCTTATACACTGGAATAGAATGGTCGTACAGAACGCAAGCATCGTCATGTTACTGAGATGAGTCTCTCCATACTTTATCACTCAGCTTTGCACCAATCTTTATGGTATGGTACTTTCTCCTATATGGTTTTTACCAATTAATCATCTGTTTACTCTTGTGCTTTTAGGAATTTTCCGTTAATTTGTGGGGTATGGTCATATGTTTGCTCACTCAAACTTCCATCCTTTTGATTGTCAGGTCTTTCCTTATTTTCCCACTAATGCATCTCATAAGCTCACTATGCGTAGTCTTCCTTTCACTTTCTTGGGATACAGCTCTCTATATAAAGCTATCATTGTTTTGATCATGGGTCAAGAAAAAGTATGTTACTCATCATACTCTGTTTGATGAGACCTCATTTCCCGTTGTTCATGGTGGTGTTTCTTATACTCCAACATCCCGTGATGTTTTAGCCTTTTTAAGACTCCGATTCTGACTCTCTTGTGCAACCTTCGCCTGCGTCCAGGCCTAGATTTATCTTACGCTATGAATACATTAAATTATTTCATGTAGGCTCGGATTTTTACGCTATTACTTGGATCTTGTGCTACATTTACGACACTCTTCACTTTGGCTTGACGTTTTGCGTAGTTTTGAGTGCACCCTCCGTTCTTGATTGATATCGTTGTTTGGAGACTCATCATTCTAATTATAGTTATGCCATTTTCCATGGTGGTAACTTGATTCTGGGAGTACCAAGAAGCAAGCTACAATGTCTCTCTCTAGTTCAGAGTCAAAGTATAGTGTTATGGCTAACACTGCAGATGATTTGGTATGGGTGATGAATCTTTCTCAGGATCTTTGAGTGTCGTCTCGTGAACCTCTTGTGTTGCTGTGTGATAAAAATAGGGCTCCCTTTATTGCTCAGAGCAAAATTCCACATATAGCACATTGATGTTAATTATTACTTTGTTCGTGAGATGGTGGCATCTAGCAACTTAAAGGTCTTCCATGTGTCTTCTGACATTCAAAGCGCGAACATTTTTACCAAAAGTCTACCTAAACCCAATTTGAGTATCTTAGATCAAAACTGCAATATCAAACTTCGCTTAAAGGGGTATAGAGTAAAATGAAGGTAAATTAATATTTTTCGATTTACTATGTCTTTATAGAATGTTGTATATTGACTATTGTAAACCACCACCACCCCCTTCCCGCACATAAATATAAACAAATAGATACATACACACACACATATGGGAAGAGTTCTATTAACACCCTTATTTTTACACTAATTTTTACACCAAATCCTAACCATCCATCTAATCTAATCTAATCTCACTCATTCATTAAATCTATTTTTAGTAAACAAATCCCAACCATGAGATTATATTAGATGGATGGTTAGGATTTGATGTAAAAATTGATGTAAAAATAAGGGTGTGAATTGAACCCTTCCCTATATGTAGGTGTGTATATATATTAAATATGGGATGAAATCAACGCACACTCTTAATTGTATACCATTTTGTACACCAAATCTCAACCCTCAATCTAACATAATCTCACTCATTCATTAAATCTATTTTTAGTAAAATAATTTCACCCATTAGATTAGATTAGATGGATGGTTAGGATTTGGTGTACAAAAATAGTGTACAAAAAAGGGTGTGTATTGAATCCTTCCCACACAACGACCATGAGTTTTATCTCTATCAATATTCAGTGAAAGTGAACCATCGATTGTTCTATTCATATAGCAAGAACTGATCTTGGCATGGTTGACAAATTAGAACCGATCAAAACAAGAAATTGATAAGAACAACTTGATTATAATTTGCCAAATAAATAAAAATGTCACTCATTTAACATGATTGTTACCAAATGAAAGTGTCTGAATATATAAACGATGTATTAGACCAATAAATATGAGGTGCTGGATGGGATAATAGTCAGGGATTATTACTTTGTTCGTGAGATGGGGAATTGGGATAATAGTTAGAGATGGAAATAGTGGAATTGGGATAATAGTCAGGGATTCTTCATGTCAGGTGCTTCATATGGAAATGATTAGTATTTTGGCCGATTCTCCACTACATGCAGAACTGCAGGCCATACAACTAGGCCATAGAATAGGATCTACACTTAACCTGCAGCTTTATGTGATTGAATCTGATTGCTACACAGCTGTTAAGGGAGTCAATTATCCATCCACTATGGACTGGAAACATTTCTCTCTCTGCTCGGACATTTTAAACATAAGCAGCTCAAATAAAGTGCTTCATATTTTGAGAGAAGGTAACCTGGCAGCAGATTTTCTTGCCAAAAACTGCACCAGGTTACATATCTCTCAAACTTTGACAATATCACAAGCACCTAGAATTCTTAAAGGTTTGCTTGTTTTGGATAAGGATGGGGTTCCTAGCATTAGAACATGATCTATTTGTCTTTTTAGGAAAAGATACTGCTTCTTTGTTTTCATTTGCAGGATGAAGCAGGGTTTAGGAAGCATTTGCAGGAGGAAGCAGCTTTTTTTTTTCTTTGTTTTCATTTGCAGAATGAGGCTGGTTTTAACAACTTGAAGCAGCAAGGTCTCCTGCTGCAACAAAGAGCAGCATAATGTTGCTGCATCAAAAATCAACAAGATCTTTTGCACTGTGAAAGAAGCAACAAGTGGTTTTGCAGGAAACAGGGGGCAGAATTGTGTTTCGACTAGATCTCAACTCGCTAATATGCACCTCTGTCATCTCCACCTTAATTTAGTAGATCTGAGTGTAGAACACATCATCTCTCTCCCCATCTTTCTTTTGGTAGCAACATATCTTGCTACATGAGCTTCTGCTCTTTTTTGTAACAAACTTAGCCTTCGGCTACTAATTCCGATTAATTTTTGTAAGGTTTGGGGAGCCTAATAAAGATCCCTCCACCATGGTGGCTTCATTTTAAAAAAAAGGATCAAACATTTTTTAAGTCAACTGTAAAAAGTCAAAAGGTGAAACTTCAATTGGGACGGAGGGAGTACAATAGTTATATTACATATATATCCATTAGGTAATTTCTTATTTATCCTCATGGGAGTACCATTTGTTGTTATTAAATTCTCATTAAATGTTTCTAAATATTTTTTTGGGATGAGTCCAGTTCTAAGACAGGACTGGTCCACCCCACTATCTATTAATGCAATTACATTGATTGTAAAATCCTATACTCCTATAGTTACTATTAAATACCATTTTTCTATATTTACTCTGTTAATTACATTTAAAACTGATTATCTGTTGGGGCCTAATTTGTTATATTTATTCCTATTTTTGAGCCACTTGGATCATTACTAGTTACTATTTTTAATTCTAAATCCAAATCTGTTTCTTTTAAAGTAATTAATTTTTCTTTTATTATTTTTATATCATTTTTTAATCTATTAATTTTACTTCTTAAATCATTTGATTTTATTATATCCTTTTTATTATCTAATTCTGAATATTTTGAAATTATTTTACTTAAACTAAATGGTTCTTGTAGTTGTGGTAATTTCTAAGTATTTTGATCTTCTATTACCAATGTTTTTAATTTATCAATATATTCTTGTTTATTATTCGTGACTTCTAATTTAT
>JAULKM010000013.1:6958634-6976419 GCA_032355605.1 Rubia tinctorum
TGCGACAAGTCCCACGCTTCGCTTGAGGGGGGTAATAGAATATTAGATAAATTAGAAACAGGTTAAGAAAGGAATACCCTTTCTGATTGGTTTTGTATATCCTTTTCCATATCTGATTCAGACTTATATACCCTTTGTACTCAGTATATATATATATATGAATACACACAGGCACAATTATTTGTGGGTTTTACATTCTATCAAGAACAATGAAATATTTTCGATTTTAGATATTTTAATTATTTAATCAAACAATGGGTTCCACACAATTCGAGAGCCTTAATCATTTTTAAAAAATTAAGTTCATTTCACTCTAACTAATGGTAATCACATGAAATAATTATTTAAATATTTTTCATTAACCGACTGATCAATATGTTTTCAATAGTTGCAAATATATATATATATATATATATATATATATATATATATAATCATCGGTAAAAGCTTTTTCTTTTACAATAGTTGTCGAAGAAGAAGTTACACTAACAATTTCTTCTGAATTAGAAATTTAGGTTGCCTTTGAAATGAATCAATAATGGCATCTTTTCACTTTATACAGGGTCCAATTTTTCAAAGTTATGGCTGTGACTAGCTAGTAGGATCCACATTATTGTTAGGATTATTCATTTAGGATTATTCATAATTAAAGCGTTTTATAGGCTTTTATCCCTATTAGTGCCAGAACTTGACGTGATGGGCGAAGATTCCGAAACAGGTTAATAATGAAATATCTCCACGAATTCCCCTCCGAAGAAATACTATGTAATTAAAATTTACTTCTTTTACCTTTTTAACATTGACTCTCTTTGGTTTTATGTATTAATAGAGTTTTTTTTGGAAATTATGTATTAATAGAGATAGATAGAATGAGTAAAAAAACTTAATTGATAACTGATAAAATACAATAAGTGAATGATATTGAAAAAAATAAAAATTATGTATTAATAGAGACAGGTAGAATAAGTAGAAAAAATTGAATTAAGAACGGATAAAACACAGTAAGTGAATGAAATTGATTTTTTAAAGTACGTTCAACTATTTACCTTCAACATGTTCCTTAGATTCTAATGATTATGTAATTATGTATGCAGGTGTTACTTAATTCCATCTCAGTAGGTCATTTTCTTCCAATTACCTGCAAATAATGTTATGCTAGACTCTATTTTTCTCGCCATCTTTGTATTAAAGTTAACTAGGATTGAATTGAATAAAATTATATAAACCAAAGTTTAAACTATAAATTAGAAGAAATGAAGATAAAATTTTAGGGTTGCATGAATCGGGTTATAAACTTTATATTACGTTGCATAATAAATTTTTAATATTTCAACTAAGACATTTTACCTTTTATTATTCTAATTAAACACCGTCTTTCCATAAATATATGGGAAAATGGTCTTTCCTAAGATTTTGCCATAATAGAATATAGTTTTATTTAAAAAAATATAAACTGCAATTCAGTAATTAAATAAGATTAAACGGAACTACTTAACTAAATTGACCTACATTAAGAAAGTATAACTAATTTAAAAAGAATATGGCCATAATTAATTAACTACACTTAACACCAAACACCCTTATATTTTCTACATCCTAATTGTTGATAAGTATGTATTTATGTTTTCTGAAACTTATCTGATATGATTTGAACAGAACTGAACTGAACAAAAATAAGTGTATTGCAAAATAGTAATGCATATCTAAATCAGACTAAATTTCACCTGAGTGGTGATAGGGAGAGTGAAAATTCATAGTGAAACTCATGATGAATGATGTGGATGCTAGCAAAAGACTAAATCACTAATCACCTACCTTAAAATATGCAATTAATTAGGATACATTTGTCTTTTATTAGTGACACGTTAGTCACTGCATAGTTTCACTATAACTTTTAATCTCTATATCATAACTCTTTCACCAAATTAAATGCAGATAAACCTTGAATAGCAAAACCTAAAACTTTTACTGGAAAAATAGCAGGGTTTTTAGCCCTACTATATAAATATATGTACTGTCATTAGTGCAATATTAGTCGATGCTTATTTTTCTGAAAGATTACATCAATACGTTGTACTCCCTATACCCGACATATCACATACGTACATAAAACCATATTTACGTCGCTGAATTTCATATACCCATGATTAAGACCACTCCGGATCGCCAAAATATGTCTTTTTCCCAGAATTTATGAACAAAAAGATAACAAATAGTGGTAGGATATTAAGTGATAATAATTAATACTAGGGGAGTGGGGGGCTAGTACACAATTAAGCTCAACCAAACGAAAGGGTTCAAACTCTCACGTAACCTTTCACTTGTATATAAATAGCAAAACTGTACAATTTTGACACCAAACAAACATTAATAAACTCCAACTTCTCTATCTCATCTGCCAAACAATGGATCATATGGTGAACAACCTCGGAGAACTCGAAAGCTTCAATCAAGATTTCTTGCTCTCTTTATCAGCAAATGAAGGCTACAACTCTGATCATCCTCAAAGGCCTCAAATCCCACCTCCTTTTGCTCCCCCGAATCCGAACGGGTTTGGCATTCTCGATCCTCATGCTCCAGTGATGAATTTCGACTATTCAGAAGCTAGTTATTTCTCACAACCTAACAGCGTTCTGTTTTCTGATTCGGAGCGTTCGGGTTCACGATTTCCAATCGCAGACAAGGCGAATGGGAGTCCTTATATTGTAAGTACACAGTGATTTGTGTCTCTTTAATATCATTTTTAAAAGGGATTTTGATTTTAATTAATCACATGCGAGTTATTGTATTCTGTTGACAGAATTGTGGTGAGAAAAAGAGAAGAAGAACTAATGATAGAGAAACTCCGAAGCCAAAGGATGTTGTTCATGTGAGAGCTAAGAGAGGCCAAGCTACTGATAGTCACAGTTTAGCTGAAAGGGTAAAATCACTCACTAATTATTTACTTCATTTAATTAATTTCTTGATTTTTTGTACATGCATATAAATTAAGTACGGCAGTAAAAAATCGGTATGATTCATGAGATGCAGTTCAATTTCATGTAATTTTCATTTTTGTAGCGTAGAAATTTAGTGGACGAAATTGATTATTTTGATTTATTTGGTTGGTATGTAGCTGCGAAGAGAGAAAATAAACGAGAAACTGAGATGTTTGCAGGATCTCGTTCCAGGATGTTACAAGGTATGCTTATTTGAGGTTTTCATCTCTTATTTTATTTCTGTAATTAAATTTCCCCCCAAATTCATATAAAATATGGGCAGTTTATTCCATGGAATTTGCAGACTATGGGAATGGCTGTTATGCTTGACGTAATTATCAATTATGTGCGCTCTCTGCAAAATCAGATCGATGTAAGTTTTTAATTGATTGATTTGAAAATTAATCAATATGGGATGGATACTTATATTTTTCTTCTTCAATTATTTAATTATCGCCGTTTTAATTCATCTAAAATTACTGTCCTTGTATCAGTTTCTGTCCATGAAACTGTCTGCTGCAAGCTTATACTACGACTTCAATTCCTCAGACGATACTCTGGGAAATATGCCAGTACGTTATGTTTGCACTTTTAATCCCGTTTTTACTTGATATTTTAATGCATGCATGATTCATAGTTTTTATATTTATTTCAAAATAAAAAATAATCTTTTATATCTAAAAAATAGCATTAAAATCAGATTTCCTTTCTTTCTTCTGGGATAAGAGAGTATGTAGTCACACTAATTCCCAGTATGCAATGAACAATTCTTACACCATACTCTTGGGATACCATGATTGTGTATTATATACCGTACATATGTAGAAAAGATATGTACGTAATCCATTTCGGTCAAAGTTTCTAATGAAATTTTTTAGGTCAATTATATGAACTTTTAAGTACTGATATTTTTATTTAAGTGAGTACAGAATATGAGAAAATGACAATTTTAGAATATTAATTATAAAAAAATTAATAAAACATTACTTGATAATATTTACATTCATCAATAAAATTTAGTGATCGATTTTATTTTTTTTCACAGAAAAATTACAATTATTTTTTTTGGGTAAACCGGATGGATGGATTAAATAGAAATGGAGAGGTGGTTGAATTATTATAATATCTCATTTATTATATAAGGGATTTGAATCAGTATTGATGCTGATATATATATATATATATAGAGGGCACAATTATTAATATATTAATTGGGAAAGCTCTGGTGCACAGGTAATGCATGGATATGAACCTCAAGGAATGGAGAAAGTACTGTTTGGGGAAGCATATGGTGTACTTCCTCAATCCCATTCCACTTCTTGGCCTCTTTGATTAATTGGCTATTCCAATAAATATTATAATTTGCCAATTGTATATTTTTTTTTACAAATATTAGTATAATCTAGCTAGAAAATATATGATGTGTGCTAAAGCTATTTTGAGCAATTTCCTCATATTTTGAGATTGGAAACCCTATATATGTTGACTATATTTCCACATATGTATACGTATAGGAGTAATTGTGATAGATACCTACTGACAATAATTAAACTTCCATACTGTTGAAGAGATGGGCTTATTCCCATCTTAAATTGGGCATGTAATCACTTTCCAGTACCTCATGTTGATTGGTCTTATACATCGTTTATGTATTCGGAAAGTTTCATTTGGTAACAATCATGTTAAATGAGTGACATTTTATTTATTTATTTGGCATATGTGTTAAATGAGTGACAATTTCCTCATGTTAAATGTGCTATATGTGGAATTTGGCTTTGAGTAATGAAGAGAACCCTATTGTTATCACACAACAACACAAGATGTTCAGGAGAAGACACTCGAAGATCCTGAGAAAGATTCATCACTCATACCATATCAGCCACAGTGTTAGCCATGACACTATACTTTGACTTTGAACTAGAGAAAGTCATTGTAGCTTGCTTCTTGGTACTCCCAGAATCAAGATACCACAATTGAAAATGACATAACCATAAGTAGAACGATTAGTCTCCAAAAAATTATCCCAAACAAGAACGGAGGATGCACTCAAAGCTACGCAAAATGTCAAGCCAAAATGAGTGTCGTAGACGTAGCGCAAGATCCGAGTAATAGCGTAAAAATGGTCATAATCAGAGCCTACATGAAATGATTGAATGTAATCATAGTGTAAGATAAATCTGGGCATGAAAGCAGGCGAAGGTTGCACAAAAGAGCCAGAATCCGAGTCCAAAAAAGGCTGAAACATCATGGGATGACGGAGTATAAGAAACACCACCATGAACAACAGGAAATGAGGTCTCATCAAATCGAGCATGACGAGTAACAAGCTTTTTCTTGACCCATTATCAAAACAACGATAGCCTTTACATGAAGAGCTATATACCAAGAAAGTGGAAGGAAGACTACGCATAGCGAGCGTTATGAGCTGTATAAGAGGGAAAATAAGGAAAGACCTAACAATCAAAATGATGGAAGTTTGAGTAAGCAAACATACGACCATACACTACAAATTAAGGAGAATTGCCTAAAAGCACCAGAGTAAGCAAATGATTAATTGGTAAAACCCACATAGTAGAAAATACCATACCAAAAAAGGGGTGTAGAACAGAGTGATAAAGTATGGAGAGACCCATCTTAATATCATGACGATGCTTGCACTCTGTACGGCCATTCTATTCCAGTGTATAAGAATAAGAGATTTGCTGATGAATGTACTTGTTATCAAAATTAGTTCGCATCCAAGAATTAAACAACTCAATACTAACATCATTTTGAAGAAAAAAAACATGATAGGATGGTCAAGTTAGTTTTTCGACTAAGGCCTCAAAGTATAGGTATGTATCAACAAAATCATTCTTGCGACATAGTCCATATATAAATCCTAGTAAAGTGTAAGTGCATTCATCAATGAAAATCACATTATACATGAGACCTTCACGAGAATTATGAGAGGTTTCTAAGAGAACACGATGTACTAGATCAACAACATGGGAAGTGCACCAAAATAAGTAACAGAGCCATCACCGTTGATGATGTCAGACGATGGTTATTCACCAACCATCGGCTAACGGAGTATCAGAGCATTCTATCGACAATCCGACTGCTGAAATACAACGGAACCGTTAATGACGATTTCCGCACTAGTGTTAATATATGAAAACTCCTTAATAATTTTTAAAAATTACAAATATCCTCTAATATATATAAAAAATCTCCTCATAAATTGTATATTTTTATTTTATAAGTTTATAATGTGGCAGAATCTGGTGACAAAAATTGTTACTCATTTGTTATTTCTCTTCTACCCAGTGCGTCTATGAACATCAAAATTTGACAAGAAATGGCTAGTCATACCTTCCATTAAATATAGCAATACGAAAAATGTAAATGAACAAAAGGAAACTCGATTTCCATTCCATGCGTGATAAATCACTTACTACATAGACTTTTGTTCTGATGAAATCTGAAACTTAATTGGAAGATTAAAAAAAAGAGTTTAGAGCCTTTCAATAGATGGAATCAGAAAGCATGGAACAAAGCAAGGGAGTGTGACCTTAGTTAGGGTCCATGTGTTAATCCACTATTCCACCTAAGGGAAGATAAGGACACTCCACCCCATTCATTTCCAGGCATAAGACAATCTTTGAACATGAATCACAAATTGATGAAAATATTATGGGCATCCCCCGACTACCTTCATATAAGACCCAAGGGAATGATAGAAATCGCTAGCATTTCTTACCAATTAAATATATTATTTTTTTCATTCTCTCTCTTCTACCTCATTCTAAGAATTTGCTTAAGAAACCATCCATTTTTTCTCCACAATGGTAAGAAATCATTTTCTACTATTCATGGATCCAACTTGATTTTCTATATCATACTCACTAAGTTAACTACTCCCTCTGTCCCAGGAATTCTGCAGAAAGCGAAAATACTGCTTTAAAATTTAGGAACGTGAAATATCTAATATGCCCTTGTCTTCTTCCACCTTAAACCCTTTCTTCTTCAGCCTCCTGAACGTTTTCAATCGCATCGTTCGTCAGCCTGAACGTGCTTCAAGACAATGTTCCGTCCCAAATCATGACAAAAATCAAACCCCCAAACCAAAGCAAAAATCAAACCCCCAAAGATGATGCGGTGAGAGAGTCGATGCCGAGGGAGTCCGGGCAGAGGGTCTTCTCCTGAGGGATCGGGACGGTAATGGTGGAGCTTTTTGGTTGGGGTAAAACGTGGGGTAGGGTGGCTGAAGCATTTTGGTTGGGATTGACAAGTCGGCGGTGGCGTCGACTTGCTTGGGTGGTGTAGATTCGATGGCCGGATGAGTGGATGGTGTAGATTTTATGGCTGGGTGATGGGCATTTTGGTAAGGGTGGCAAGGGTTTTATGGTGTAAGATTCGATGATGGAGGGTTTGATGGCATATATCTTCGCTTTTGAAAACTGAAGGTGTACAAATGATAAAGAGTGTTTGGTAATGGATTAATGGTATAGAGTGTTTGAAAATTGATGGTGCCAATACAGAGACACAAGGCTACAACGATTTAGTAATGGATTTTGGATTAAGAAAATGGAGATTTTTCTGAAAAAAATAAAAAGAAAATGGAGATTTTTCTGGAAAAAAGAAAAAGAAAATGGAGAGTTTGAGTGCAAAATGATTTTTGTGTGAAATTTTAATTTTTGAACTGTAGATATGTCTTTTGACAAGTTAAATATTTTTAAAATAGAAAGCGTGCAGAATTGCATGGGATAACCTAAAAAAAGGAAAGTGTACAGAATCGGCGGGGACTGTGGGAGTATTTACATTTAATTTAAATAAATTTGTCTATTCAAAATAAGTTGAATGTGAAATTTAATAGTAAATTATAATTTTTAAAATTGAATTTCGCAAGTGACATAGTTGACGAGATGCAGAAGTAAGAACAAACCAAATGGGGCCTTAAGGGAATCATCAAACACTAAGAAAATTCTCTCTCTGAAAAAGGAGAGAAACAAAGAATATTAACGGGCGTTTAAACTAATGCCTGACAGAGAAAACCAAGGGTTTTCTCGGCTCTTTGAAAGCAATAATCATATTTTTCTCTATCAAAAAGGACAAGCATAGGCACACAAGAGACTCAGCAGATCGAGAGGAGTCCATTGGTAGTCTCACCAGGTACATGCAACAATATACGAAGGAAGAAGGTATAAGATAGGGGTCTATATTCAAGTAATTCGTTTGATTGGCGGAAGACAGAAGGTTTATGAAAATAGGTTAGATTAATAGGATTGGCATGGCATTTGGGACAACAAGGTAATCAAGGGTCTATTAGGAAGTTAAAAGGTTTTGGGAAAAGATGAAGTTGAATCGAGAATCAAGACAAGGAGACACATGTTTTAAGAAATTGGCTGCGGTTCTAAATTGGGATTGGGAAAGGTGTCTTGGAAAATCAAAAGATGCAATAATGGCGCAGATAGAATAACAGAAATCAAATCGGCATGCAAAAGGAATTTCAAAGAGAAGGAAGATTGACAGAGATATCAATGAGATCAGCTCCACAACCAACCAATATTTCCCAGCTTCAAAGTATAAAGAGAAACCAAAATAAGAAAAAATGAGTGATGTATCATCCCTGCCTCTCTCAGGAGATTATTTCACCCCACCCTGAGTCATACTTTTTAGAAGAATATAAGGAACTAGTTATTCCTTATATTAATTTGTCCACGATCAACCGTGTGTCAAGGAGAGGAGGAGAAATAACAATAACTCAAGAAGATATCGAAGAATTCATGGAGATGTATAAGAATTTCCTACTCGACTTCTAGTTGGACGAAGCCCGTATTCAATGGCGGGTGGTTTGCTGGCATTTAGGGGATATGGAGCTGGAATGGTATGAAGAGGCTCAAGGTGGAGAAAATAAAGATGCCGATTCAAATTCATGGCTTTTATGGTGAGTGTTTTTCACCTAGGGCTGCTATAAAAATTGCTATTCAGGCTGGTGATATTTTAGATGTTGATATTCATCTTTGTCCTAGAAAGAATTTAAAGTATCTTTGGGCTACAATGTGGATAACACCTGGTGCACCCTTAATACCTGGTTTTCATGTAAACTTAGTAAATGGGGCAAGGGTGTGGGTGGAAGTGAGATATGAGAGAATGTAAAAAAAATATATTCATAGGTGTGGAGTGATAGGACATCCTTGTCAAAGACTCCCCATAACTGATGATGAAGATCTAGAAATTTTTGTTCATGGCCATGTTTAAGCCCATAATCCAGCTGGAGGTTCGAATATAGTTTATGATCCAAATAAGGAAATGTTCCCTTGCTCTTTGAGAGCACACTGACACATGCAGGATAAGAGAAACACTAGAATCCTAGAAGGTTACATGGAGTATAGGTGGGAGAAGTACAATACTTTGCCTGAAGATCAGATTCAGAAGGGAACTCATTGGAGACTGACAATCATCTCCCAAGACAGAACTATGTTGGTCCGGAAGGTGTAGGTGGAAGAAGCAATGATGGTGACCCGTCAAATGGTGGCACTAGTCCATCGTTTCTGGATTTGACCCTTATTTTAGTGCTAGACAATAGCAACAACCTCCAACTGAGCAACCCCCAGAGCAGCCCCTTCAGCCTGAGCTTCCCAATGGCCATTTGCTTAATGGTCATATGGATATGGTTGATAAGAATAATGGAGACAATGCTAGTGTGGATTCAGTGAACATAGAGATAAGAAGTGAAGATCAGTATAGAGAAATAGGGAATATCGAAGCATACTATGTTGCAAAAGATGTTCAGTTGGAATGTGACCATCGAAATCTGGCTTATAGAAACCTCACTGTTGAGGATTATCTGAGCTCAACTGAGAGTAGTGAAAGAAACAACACAATTTTGAGGTTTGCTAGAGAGCTAACCATGGAATTGTTACAAGAACAAGAGCATGAAGAGATGAGTAATGCAACCACTGATTTGCTGGACCTGAGTAGGGTGAATATAGCTGAGGATGCTGATCAAGTCCTAGAGCATGTTCAGGAGGAACAAGAGGAACAGGTTCAAGTGCCATACCAAAGCTCAGCTCCAAAAATTCAAGTGGCAATAAGAAGAAGTAAGAGGCTGATGGAAAAAAGATAGACTCAACACAAATCTCTTTACTAAAAAAAGAAACCTATGAAGAGAATGACTGCAATAGAATACAAAAGGATGTTTAAGGTGCAAAAGCAACTAGCAGAGAGCAGCAACAGGGGAAAGGACAAAGCAGTGATGGTGGAGTTTGAAATACAGGAGAAAACACAGTTCCCAAGGGCAACAACCTATGATTGGAGTAAAGATGAGAATAACCTGGCAAATTCCGAGCCATTGTTCATTCAAAACAAGAAAGGAAATATCAGGAAGAGAGCACATTCTCAGGAGAAGGAAGAGGCACAATGAGCAGGATTGGAGCATTCTGCCACCAAAGAAAAGGTTCAGATTTTTGGAGAACAATTTTAAGGCAGAGTTTGGAGGAGCGCCATAAATGAAGAGAGACAAGCAGGAAAATAAGAAATAAGGAAATCATACAAAGGATAAAGAAGAAAGCAAGTGCGTTAAGGATCAAAGATGGTTTTGTAGGAACTGTACCAAAAAAATTCCCCGAAGGAGCATGAGAACAATAGTGTGGAATTGTAGAGGCTTCAACAACGTCTCTACGAAGAAAAGGGTCAACCAACTGGTGAAATAAATGAAGCCGGGGATAAATTTTTTTTTGAGACAATGACACAACAACAGAAATTTAGAACATAGATTAAACAGATTGCAGAAAGGTCTGGGACTTCAGCAACACAAACAAGAAACAGATATATATATATATATATATATATATATCATCATGCTGAAGATTAAAGACCTTAATACGAAGCTTATGGATTATTGGCAACAGAGATCAAGGATTTCTTGGGCAAAATTCGGAGACAAAAATACATCCTTCTATCATAAATGGGCGATAAAAAGGAAGAACATCAACACAATACAATGGATTTTTGGCAACACAGGATAGTGGATTTCTGAGCAAGGCCAAGTCTTCGAGGTAATTGCACATCAAGTCAAAGCAGTTTTCACAATCCCATCCACCACCTCATTAGGAGGAAATTAACCATCAAGAATACATTGGTAGCAATGGAAATATATTAACACCTCAACAAAGAGAAAAATTAAATCAGCCTTTCAAAGGGAAGGAGGTTTGAAAGGATATAAAGGAAATGAAATCTTGGAAATCACCGGGTGAAGATGGCTTGCCCCCATGTTTCTATAAAAGGTTTTGGAACACTATAGGTCAATAATTCTCTGTGTTACAGAGCATCAATAAAGTATTAGTTCCGGATTAATGGAATAAAACACAAATAGTTATTATAACAAAAAAGAAGAATCTGAAAGTTGTCGGTGACTTTAGGACAATATATCTATGCAATCTGAAGTATAAAGTTTTGGCAAATATTTTAGCTAACAGAATGAAATAGAGTATAGGTGATTTGATTTTGGAAACACAAAACAATTTTGTACCAGGGAGGTGTATCTCAGAAAATGTATTGTTAGCACATGAGGTAATAGACTTCATGAAGAAACAAAAGAAAGTGGGAATGAAAGGTTTTATGGCCATAAACTAGATATGAGCAAAGCGTACTATAGAATATCTTGGAATTTTTTGGAAAATTTCAAGACACGCATAGGTTTTTCTGAAAAATGGATTCAGTTGATAATGTCATGTGTTTCAGCAGTATCGTACCAGATTCTACTGAATGGAGAGAATCAGATTACTTCAAGCCGGATAAAGGTCTAAGACAAGGATGTCCTCTTTCACCATATTTGTTCATGCCTTCTTGGCTGGAAAAAAAAGATACAAGGAAACAACAACTTGGGACTGAAAATATCATGAAATGGTCCGAGAATCAACGATCTTATGTACGCAGCCGATTGTATAATCTTTTTGGAATGCAACACAAGAGTTGTGGATGACTTTGCGAAAACAATTGATCTGTTTGCCAGATACTCGGGACAAAGAATGAATTTTGATAAATGTGCTATGATGTTCAGTCCAAATACTTCAGAAAATTTACAGCAGTATGCGAGATACACTTTGAACATTCATGGCAATGGATTGGGAGGGAAGTATCTAGGAATGGATATAAGTTTTCAATCAGCAAAGGTACAGATGTACATATGCCTCATAAACAGGTTCAAACAGAGACTTTCCTTTTGGAAAATGAAACTTTTATCTCTTCCGAGAAGAATTACCTTGGCAAAGCACGTTCTCTCCTCAGTAGCTATATATCCATTGGGAATATTCAAAATACCAAAGACAATTCTCAAGAAACTGGATGAGATAATAGCAAGCTTCATTTGGGGTGGAAAACCTGATAAAAGAAAAGTGCATTGGAAAGTTTGGAAGAAAATATGCATATCAAAAGAAGAAGGGGTATTAGGATTACGGTCCATGGAAGCAATGAACACAGCCTTACTTGACAAACACATGTCGTCAATAGTGTGAAACAAAAACTCTCATCAATAGATTTTATAGAGAAAGTACATGGAAAATAAATATTTCCTCACTGTAAGGTCAAATCTTCGGACTCCTGGAGTGGAAATCTATTTTATGGGCGAAGTCAATTGTAACTGAAAATATAGCTTGGCAAGTGACGAATAGAAGAAAGGCCAGAGTCACTAATCAGTTGATACTGGGAATCCAAAATCCAATATCTGGACAATTAATGATTAGTTTGCAAACTAACCTGATGGTTAGTGATCTAATAACAGAACAAAATCAATGGAGAATATCACTAAATCGCTCCATTTTTCCAAGAGATGTAATTCCAAGAATAGTAGTTATTCATACAAATAATTTGGCTACATGTTCACACATACCTCTATGGAGACTCATCTAAGATGGAAAGAAAGCTTGCCGTATGATTTCTAATGATCTGTGGCCTGCCACTCATGAAATCCCTCAAGATCTTAGAAAGTTTCGGAAATTTATTTGGAACCATAGTATTCCAAATAAGCTTTAGGTCTTTATATGCAGGATAATCAGTTCAAATCTTCCAAAAGAAACACACTTATCATAAGAGGAATTATTGACCATGCAAATTGTTCGAGATGTTCAAGTCAAGTTGAAGATGATACGCATGTGTTTCTGGGATGTGAAACATCAAAGAGAGTATGGCAAATGTCCTCACTAGATTTTGATTTCAACTAGACTTCTCAACAGGATGTGAAGCAGTGGTTCAGAAACTGGGTTCAAGCAGCTCCGGACATAGATGCAATTGAATTGTCAATATGCATATTATGGGAAATTTGGAAACAAAGAAATCTGAAAGCCATCAAGAATGAAGTCAGGGAGAAACTGGTATGTTGGCAAACCGCTAGAAATAACTATATGATACTAAGCCTAGCAAAAGAAAAAAGGCTGGAGGATCATGAGCAAGATGAATACCTGCTGCAAATTTGTTGTAAAAATAAAGAGAACATCAAGAAGAATAGTACAAGAGCCAGATCTTCATGCTCAAGAAGCACAAAGTTACACGCATGTAATAACTTTTGATGGATCCTATCAAAAACAAAGAAACATAGGTACAACCGCTTAGAGAATTTCATATAGTCTGCAATAGTTTGAAAGAGCAATGAATAGAAGACAGATTGATTCAGGGTTGGATTTCTTTGTGTCAAACTTGCCATTACATACTGAAGCCAAAGCATGCTTAAGAACATTGCAAGAAGCTTTAAGATCTTATCCAAGAAGTATAATGGTTTATACAGACTCGACTATCTTGTCAAACAGATTATCAACCCCAAATGGAACTCCTTGGGAGATCAAGAGTACGGTGCAACAAATTTTGCACAAAGCCTCACATCCAGACAGTTTTAAATGGTTTAAGGTTAGTCGTAGCTTAATATAAGTAGATCATGATGTATCTCATAACTTGGGCTAAACTCTTTGTAGCTCTTATTTATCCTTATATATAAATATATATATTTATATAAATATATATATATATATATATACATACACACACAGATGTTTGTGTGGTTTTCAAAAATAAAAATTGAATTTCAATTTTTCCAATATTTATTCCAGATTTTTTCAATAATTTTCTCGAAAATTATTCTAGATTTTTAAAATAAAAATTGCAGATTTTTAAATATTTTACAGATTTTTAATTTAAATTTTTTATAAAAAAATCAGATTTTTTTATAAAAAATTAAATTTTTTTGGGACACATGGGTCAATCAAGGCATGCCACATGTCCCTCCAATATTAAAAAAGAAAGGTCAGCATGTAGTGGGACACGTGGACCAATGAATGGCTAACACGTATCCCGACTATAGACAAAAAAGGAGCCGCAAGTGAGCGGCCCCAAGACTGGTGCAGTCGGGCCCTCACTGGTTTCTTAACCGTAACTGGTTTCTAACCAAGAAACAAGAGGCGGTTTCTTATTAGGTAATCGCCTTAGAAACCAACATCATGGGAAATTCGTTTTACTCGCCAAATAACCTGCAACTCAGGAAATACTAATGAGTACACCTGTAAGCAGAGTCACGAGGAGCAAAATCAATAATTCTAATTTCTCTTTCTACTAATTTCACAAACTCTTTTGGTGGTGCCACCACGACTTATTTCAAGAATGATTTGAAACACTAAAATTTGCAATTAATGAATCAAAAAATGAAAATAAATCGATATGTGAATGATATCGACTAAGGATAACTCATGCTAGTTACTATCGATCATAGGCGCAATAATGAATCAATTCTTACACATCTATTGGTTATAAGGAAGTATGTGCGCTGAACCTCCCCATTTCTTTATTAATTTATCGACAGTTAATCAATTACAATCAACTAACTGCTTCCCTTAACAAAATATCCCCAGAAGGTGTTCGCTAAGCTAGAATACATTTTGATTGCATTAAGAAATAAAGGAACCCGATATAGCATTTATCAAAGTAAAAGAAAATAGCAATGCACACTCAATTATTCATATCTTGCTATTACAATCTTAGCTAGTTAGCTATTTTTCACTAGAACTCGCTACTTACTAATCCCATCCAACAATTACGTATTGGTGGAAATTAGATATCTATATTCTAAAATATTCAAGTTGACCAGACTTAAACATATTAGAAATAAATTCAACCAAGAACAACATGCAAGAATCAATTATAAAGCAATTAGTTCTCACGATTTATAAACTAACACTCATTATTTATGCCGATATATAAATTAGCCACTCATAATAATTAAACTAAACAAATATATAATATAAAAAATAAACATGACTAATATTATAATAATAACGAAATCAAAATAATCAAACCAATATGCTGGTGAATGAATGCTCTGCGCACTACTATGTTTCTGTTATGAATAATGAAATACTCATTAGTAATAAACTAGATTTGTGATAATTAATTGTTTCACTATTCATTTATTTTAGGGGAACACTATGTAATTACCCCTTAAATTCTCCTATAAATACCCCCAAAGAGGATGAAGAAAATTGCACCTCTCATTCTGACTTTCTCACTTCATCTCATCCTTATCTTTTCTCTTCATCTCATTCTCCATTCTCTCCATCTTAAATTCTATATCAAGTCCCTTATCAGTTCCTTAATTAATTAGTGCAAAGTTAGTGATTTTCACAACACATTATCAGCACGATCACTCTTCGCCTTCATCAAGTAAGTTCATAACACGGTTATAATAAACCATGCACTGAAACTTTTATGATTGTTATTATGCACTAAAACTTTTATGATTTTTATTATGCACTAAAAGTTTAATGATTGTTATTATTGTTTCATAACATCATATTACTATATACAAGAGACTTTGCCACCTTATGGTAATGTGATGTGATTTATAATAATTAACTTTATAATTTTTTAACTACATAACACCATATTACTATATAAAGGAGCCTTTGCCACCATATGGTTATGTGTAATGTGATGTCATTTATAATAATCAACTTTCTAACTTTCTAACTACATAACACTATATTTCTATACACGGGAGGTCCTGCCACATTATAGTGTGATCTGTATCTAACCAAGATTTAATTGTTTCATTTTAATATTTCTATGATTAATTATGTCTCTAATATGTTTCACTATTTTTATTTGATGATATTACATTGATAATCTAGTCTTAACATTTAACTACAATTAATTAATATAAAACGACTATATTTCCAACGATAATATAACGATTGTAAATGGCTATATTTTACACTATAAATACAAAAACATCTAATGATACAAAAACAATATTTTCTCTTCAGCCTCAATTTTTTTCTTGACTCTCAATTCACTAAATTTTCCGATAAAATGTCTACTCTAATATTAGTCTTTGCCGCTGTAATGATTTTTGTATTACATGTTAGTATTCTCACCGTAGATGTTTCACCAGAAGAATTTCCCTCTTCTTTACTAATAGTCAGATTCTGTATTTCTCTTTATTTATTACAATCATTGTAGACTTATGTATTTTTGAATTAAATCTAATGAATAATTTAATTTTCCCTATTTGTTATTATCATGTCAAATCTTGTGAAACTCGAATTCAGTCCACTTGAGATCAGTGGAAACAACTATATGCCATGTATTCTAGACATCGAGACGCACTTGGAGTCAATGGACCTCATTGAAACAATTAAAGAAGGGAATGACTTATCAAGGTTAGACAAGGCAAGATCTTTGATCTTTCTTCGCCAACACCTTGATGAAAGCCTAAAAAATGAATATATCATTGTGAGGGAACCAATTGAGTTGTAGAGAAATTTAAACGAAAGATTTGGTCATCAAAAGGATGTAATGCTCCCCATTTACCGCGATCACTGGAACAATCTATGGTTGCAAGACTATAAGAAAGTCAGTGACTACAATTCTGCAATGTTCGGAATAGTATCACGCTTGAATTTGTGTGGGGTTACAGTAACTGATATTAAAATGTTGGAAAAGACTCTTTCTACTTTCCACGCATCAAATGTGACCTTACAAAAACAATATCGTGTGCGGGGTTTTAAAAGATATTCTGAAATAATTGTTTGTCTCCTCATTACGGAGAAGAATAATGAGTTGCTAATGAAAAATCATCAATCTCGCCTGACTGGCTCAAAAGCATTTCCTGAAGTATACGTTGTTAACTCCGATGAATCTGAATGAAAGAAATATTTTCAGGGTTGAGAGAGAGGTCGAGGTCGTGGACGAGGTCGTGGTCGTAGTTACAGGCGTGGTCAAGGTGGTTAAAACTTGTCCTATAAGTCTGATAACTACCATTACAAGAAGCAAACATACGAGAGGAACTATGAAAGTACCCATAACATGAGAAAAAATTTCAGTTCATCAAAGGGCTCTGGAACCTCTTGTTACAGATGTGGCTGTAAAGGGTATTAGTCAAGAGTCTGTAGAGTCCCGAAACACTTATACAAAATCTACCAGGAGTCCATAAAGGAAAAGGGGATGGAGGTCAACTTCAATGAATCCACTCATCTTGAAGCATCTGATTTCAATGATGATTTCATAAACACAGTTGGTGATTTCACTGAACAAGTGGATGGGGGAAACTAAAAGATCTGGAATTGTATAACTATTATTGGGAATGAAGCTAAATAGTTCGATGTTTATTTATATCTTTTATATATGTATATATTGAAATAAATGGGTTTTCTTTAAAGGTCTGCTACTGTCTAAATAATTATCTTTCTTATCACAATTTTTTTCCTTTTAGTTAAAGTGGTGAAATGGATAAAGCTAATCGTGAAGCCAACCAAAGGATTAAAAGTGAAGAAATTTGCATA
>JAULKM010000013.1:6976519-6993380 GCA_032355605.1 Rubia tinctorum
AATGGGAAGACAGGTTTAATTGAAATAATAAAAAAGTAAAAAGTTTTAGTTGCAATATTAAAAATTTATTATGCAACGTGTCTCAGTTATAAAGTTTATGACCCGATTAATGCAACCCGAAAATTTTATCTTAGTTTTTTCTAATTTACAGTTTAAATTTTGGCATTTCCATAACTTATTAAAAGACCGTCTGATAAGGAAATAAGAAATTCGTTCCCTTGTAGGGAAAGGTTATAGATGACAATTACCTTATAGAATTAGTTTCCTTATAGAATTAGTTATAGATGGTAATTTCCTTATAGACTTAGAATCCTATTCCCGTTAGACTTTTGTCTATTGTATCCTTATATATTGTAATTCTCATCATTGATGAAATGTGTCATTGATGTGATATCAATGCACCATTAATAAAGTCTTTTATATTTTTTCATGGTATCAGAGCCTAAAAATTCTGAGACCTAAACCCTAAATAAATTTGTTGTCGTCTTCCGTCAGAGCCGCTGCCGTCAAGCCGTGTGTTACACTACATGCGTCGCCACCGTCGTCGACTGCCCTGTTGGTTGCTATTTTTCTGATCGCTGCTACCACCTCAATGGTTGTCGCAATCCGTACTACCCTGATCTGCCGGCGAGTGACGTTCACGCGTCATCGCCTTACTTTACTTATCAATGTACCTCTGCCTACTTGATTTGCCGATTTCGCAGCTGACGGTCGTCACAACTTCTTCTCCAACTGCCGTGAGCGTTTGCTGTCCGTACCTACCCGGATTCGCCGTGCGTGTTTTTCACACGCCGCCGCGTCCGACCTACCATACCGCCGATCATGTGTGTTACTGATCTACACCAATAACTACTCCTGGTTCCAGTTTCGATGTTGCTGAGCAAGCCCGCATCGCTGCTGACAATAGTAAAAAAATGACTGTGTTCCTGAAGTTCTTTTTTACTCTAAAAGGTCCCACAAATCCATATGTAATGCTTTAAAGGTTTAATACTGTGTATATATGAATGTGGAAAAGGAAGTCTGGTTTTCTTGGCTAAAGGATAGATCAAACATCTTTTATTCGTACAAGAAATCTACAAATGTTGCATTACAATATCAGATGGATTCCCTAAGTTGTTATGTAAAATTTCAACATCTTAATCAGAATACTTGCTAATGGATACAAAGGCTGAGTGAGCTAACCGATTATTAAGATGAAGTTTAGCTAAGTGCTTCGTAACAACATCTGACTGAAATGGTTTCTTGTTCAGTACATAGAGGCCATTGCACTCAGGTGCAACACCTATTACTGAACTAGTCTTGTGGTTCTGCATAATGCACACATGAGGATAAAAAGTGAGAAAGAAATTAGAAGCTTTGGTCAGTTTGTTCGCAGAAAGAAGTTTGAACTAAAAAGACTCAACATACAAAAATCCGTTAGCACAATTTTCTGGTTCAAGGCTTATAGCATTGATGAGTACAATGAAGTGATCAGGAAATAAGACCGGTGTTTTACGTGTGATTGGTTTCAAGATGTTAAAGGGAAAAAGATTACCACTCATATATGAAGAAGCACCACTATCAAGGATCTAATCATCACTATCAAAATAGGATACAACATTAACAAGGTGAGTTATGAGGCTACCTGAAAAGTCTCCAAGATATGCAAAGTTCATCATCTCTGCACCATCTACTCATTATTTTCCCTTTCCTTCAGTAAACTCACCAAATTCCAGCTGAATATGATTCGCTATCATCGATTGCATATATCCCAATGATTTTCTATCCATCATTCCAGTGGTGTTGCATGTTGTACCCGATCATTTCCTGATGTTGATGTTGCATTTTGGGATAGGGTCTACCATTCCCTTTGATAGCATATGGCCATCATTCCTAGTAGCCATTCAACTTGAAACATGGCTACCACAGATGTCCATTCTTGTGACAAAAATCACACTTCAACAATATCTTTGCATCAGCTTCCCTTCTCTTCTGAGCATTCATCTGTCCTAGTGCTTACCTTACTATTATAGCTGCTGAATCATTCACAACATTCATGAAATTGTTCTGAAAATTCCCCAGTTATTGTTTTTTAAAGAATACTAGAGAGTAAACCTTTCCAACTGTTGGCAAGGGATCCATGACCAACACATGATCTCTCAGGACATCAAATTCATCATTTAAACCAACCATAAATTTTTGCAGCCTATCTTGATTAGAATGTCTTTCAATATTTTCATCAAATCCACAGTGAAAATCACAATGACACAAGTAAAATTTAGCCTGGGTCTAATCACATCAATTTCATCCCAAATTCCTTTCAGATTAGAGAAGTATTGAGTAATTGAATCCGAACTTTGTTTCAGAGGTCCATGATTCATTGCAAACATTCCTCTATCTCATCCGGAACTTCTTTGTATCAGTTTGAAAATCAAAACTCCTCTTAATCTCCTTGTTAATGGAGTTTCGGATCCAAGATACAACATTTTAGTTCACCTTTATCCAGGTGCCACACACTTATGAATCAGGTGTAGGTTTTGGAACCTCTCCAGTGATAAACTTCCGTTTTTCTCTTGCTAAAAGTGTAATTGTCATATCCTGATTCTAGATCATATAGCTCTTCTCATTCAAGAGCTCAGAAACCACCACCAGGCTGGAATGATTAGAAGATGGAACGAACAAATGATCATTAGGCTTGGACCTCATGAATGCATCAACATCTATCTTCACTATTGATATATTCGGTATCACTCATCTTCAAACCTGAATCTAGATCACAAAATTCCTAAAGTTGAGTTTGATATGCTCTGATACCATGAAGAAACTGAGCACTGCTCAATAAAATGGAACAAAAACTTATCAATAAAGGCAAAACAGATTTGGGAAATTATTGATTGAATTACTTGAATCAAACTGAGCAATGTACAATGTATTTAAAGTTTCCTACTCCTTATCTATAGCTAACTAACAAACTTTTAACAGCTAACAAACAACTATAATCAGTTAAGCTAACTACTAACAATTTACAAACTAAAACAAGCAGCCTAACTAGATGATAATTTAACTAATCAAGTTTCTTTCTGAAGAAGACTAAATCCGGCTAATGAATGGAGCTTTGACGGACTGTTCTGAGTATATTTGGATGAAGTTTCATCCTGGCTAGCTGCTTCATTCATACATTCCTTATCGAAAACAAATGAGAGTTTATCTAGATCTCCCAAACTACAAAATGCTAAAAAAATAATAAAAGAAGACTAGCCTAATCCTAGTGCTAAAAAGAATTGGAATAACCTAATACACAAATCCAAGCTAGAAAAGAATTACGATTCAAGGCATATTCAAATAAGTACCCACCTTGATTTGAATTCTCTCCCACGAAACTAGTAACTGATGACAAATAACTGATGACAAATAACAGACGACAACAGATGCAACAAAACTTCCTAGATGTATCCATATTTTTCTTGCCTCAGAATTCCCTTCATTACCCAAATTAAAAGCTTGAAACCTTTTTAAATCCCAAAAAATGTTGGAACTTGCCGTGAGGAACCAACTTAGTGAATATATCAGTAGGTTTATGTACACTACCAAGTTTCATTACCTTAATCCTCTTCTCACTTCTCAGAAAATGATATCTCTTCCTCCAGCTTCCCATGTAAGAAAAGGTGTCTTTATATCTTGTTGCTAATGCTCTAGGTTATGATGTGCAACTATCGCTAGTAGCACCTTGATTTAAGTATGTCTAAACACATGTAAGAAAATATCATTATTGTTGGGTGGGTTCAACACAAGTCCCACATTGGAAGTTGAAAGAGTGATTGTTCACTATATAGTGAGGGTCCCACCACATTAGTAGGAGGCTTTTTGGGGTTGGACCCAAAAAAACCGTGCGGGCTTGGCCCAAATCGGACAATATCATACTAATGTTGGTTGTGGTTGGCTCGACAATCCCAACAAGTGGTATCAGAGCCATGGTCGGTTGTGCTTGGGATGGGGATTGCATGCCCAATGTGGAGGCCCTCAGTCATGCCCTTGGCGGTGGTGCCTTGTGTCGAAAGTATGCCTGACCAAGGTGGTTGTTAGGTGGCGTGTCCCGCAGGTGTGGCGGTGGTGCAAGATGGTCAGTGCTAGGATGGAGCATACCGCTGTGTGGTCCTGGGTTTGAGGGGGAGATTTTTGGGTGTGTTCAACCCAAGTCTCACATTTGAAGTTGAAAGAGTGATTGTTCACTATATAAGTGAGAGTCTCACCACATTAGTATGAGGTCTTTTGGGTTTGGACCAAATAAAACCGTGCGAGCTTGGGCCAAAGCGGACAATATCATACTAATGTTGGTTGTGGCTACTCGACAGTCCCAACAATTATAGTAAATCATTTCCCTTTGTGTGAACTCTCTAGCAACAACCTAAGATTGATACTTAATCTCTCAATGGGTGAGATTTCTTCCTTCTTCTTGAAGACCCACTTACAAGTGACATATTTCGTTCCTTGTTTGACTAATTATTCCCTGTTTAATCTATATCTAATGACTCTATCTCCTCTCTCATTATAGGAGCCATTGAGCAAACTCACTACCTTAAACCGCTTCTGTAGGTTGATGGCTCATGTGGGTCCATCTCTTCAACAACTTTCGAGGCATAAACCATTTCTTAAAAACCATACCTCCTTGGAAGACCAACACCAACTTTTCGAGCTCTATCAATAGCTATACTTTGCTGACGCGATTGAGGACTAGATGCCACTATGGCAGACCTGGCAGTAACATATTTGGTGCTACTTGTTGATATTTTCTATAGTGGTGTTTTGATTCATTCTCACCTTTACTGACTTAAAGCTCTAATTATGATAAGGGTCTCAGGAAAAACTCCCCTTTTGGCCGAAGGCCATGCTGCCATTCTACGTTTGGGCTAAATTCCATATGATTATATATAGTTTAGCCAAACCCAACAGCCAAAGATAAGATCTCCAAATCCCATTGTACATTTGGAGTGCACCTCTTTTTTCAGGTACAATTATGGTATACCGAATATATGGTAATATATTATTGTAAGACACCAATTCTTACTTGGAAACTGAATGTTCATGCTAGCATTATTGGGATATCTCTCGGGGATTAATTCCTAAAAATACTAAGGTATTCATTCATTCTATTCTTAATACTCGAATAGAATATTTTTGGGCTGACATTGGTATCAGAGCTTCTTCCCCTAACCATTCCTGGAACGTATGTTTTGCAAATTCGGTGTATTGAAACATGGTTGCCTTAAGAATAACTCAAACAATATTAAAAACACCAACCCAAGAAAATAAAACTAAACAAAAGCACAAATAATATCACTGGAAATTTAAACATAAGAAATTCAAAAACTGTATTATAAATATCAACCTCACAAATTTAAAAACATATCACAAACACTAAACCCAAACAGTAACTTCTGAAACTACGAAAATCGCACCAACAAAAAAAACATCACTGATAGCTTATACGTAAAAAAACACATCAAGCATTTAAAACATCAATCTTAGATATTAAAACATCAAACCAACACAACTAACATCACTAATAAACTTAAACATGAAAATACCACAAACAAAATTACTCAAATCAGCCTCTAAAATTAAAACATCACACCAACGCAACTAACATCACTTATAGCTTAAAAATAAAATATCACAAAGAATATCACACATATCAACATCAAAATCTTAATTAACCCAACTAAGGAACTACTTACAAGGTCTCCTTCCTTCTTAATAGCTTTATCATAGGGGAAAAGCTTCATCAACAATGACACACGTACGTTGCTCGACGATACGACCGCATTGGAGCTCACGAGCTGGCCCATTTAAGTCAAAGGAAAAGTTTCCTTAGTCATCAGTCCTGACTCATAACCATCCTCACCCATCTTCCTACACATGTTAATAAATATTTCAGTGTCTTAGTGTTGAATCAAAGGAACCACACCGAGGTATGGTTTCTTGAAAGGGAAACCTATAGAAATAGCATATCAAGAGCACAACAACACATGCATTCACATTTGCATGAAAACTAGCTACCCACAACCTCACAATTTTTTACAACACATAGAACCACCAATCTATATTCTTAATTGACTAAATTATTTTTTTTGGTCTCCAACATAGCATCTTTTACCATCTTTTGTCCCTGAGAAAAAAACCACGTTTTTTAGTTCCCCACAAATTCAAAGTGAAATTTTTGGTCCCAAAACTAGATTTCAGATGGTTTTCGGGAATCAAAAGATGGTATAAGATGCTATTAGGGACCAAAAAATAATATAGTCTACTTGAAAACCACCTGGAATCTTGTTTTGGGGATCGAAAATTTCACTTTGAATTTGTGGGGTACTAAAAAATGTTGTTTTGCTTTCGGGGACCAAAAGATGGTAAAAGATATTATTTTAGAGACCAAAAAAATAATTTAGTCTTCTTAATATGCCTAATATCCTCTAAAGTCCCAGCCGATTTATAGTCAACAAATGACCTAGTTGTAAGACTAAAAAAAAATCACAAACAACATACATCTCATAGGGTTTGTAGAAGTCCGCACCACCTTCAGCCAAAGTCACCATCTTAGCAAGCAACATATCACAAGGAATATTCCCCAGACCATCAATACCAAACTCAATGTTCCAGTTATCCCTCAATTCCAAATCCTTATTTTCAACCTTACAAGAATTACTATTCTCAAAAACCTCTTTATCACTGATGGGCAAACCTAAAACATCATGCACATCAAACCGAGTGATAAAAATACACATCTGACCCAAGAATTTAAAAGTGGCTAATAGGACTGAAGTTAGAAGCAAGGTAAGGGATAATGTCTTTTGGAAGAAGAGTAAAATTAATATTCAATAAAGCACCAAAACCAATCTCTTGCACACATCTCATCTGTGCAGTAGCAAACATACATGAGAGCTTCTAAATCCTCCAAGGGCAACACTCAGTATTTTAACCCTTCTCAAGACTGTAAAAAAAAGTCCTAAAACATCATACAAAACTATAATAAATACACCAACTAGAAACCTTTAAAATAAAACATCGACCCACCTCATCTCATCATCATCAACTTCAACAAATTCTTTCCATTTAACTTTTCTCTTCATATTTATCTTTCCTACCGAGCACACCCGCTTCTCGGCAACCTCCTGTTCACCGTCATCAGATTTTGATTTAGCATCAGAATCATTGTTTTCCTCACCTTTTTAGAAGCTTTAGAGACTTGATCTCTACCATCAAAACCTTCAGAGTCATATTTTGCTTCATCGGTTTCGGTAGCCTTGAAAATTTTCTTATCACCTTCTTCATAATCAGAATCCAATTTCTCATTTCCATTATCAACATCATTGTCTTCTAAATCGCTATCAGAATCCCCAGCGTCTCACCTTCCACGATATCATTTTTCTTAACTTATTTAGATTTTTTTGAAAATTTTGGGTGTCAGGAACGATACTGAACACCTCATCATCTACAAAACATAGAACATGAGATAAGAATGTTAAACCATTACATCATGATAAATAAAAAACTGAAAATTTAAAAACTAAAATTGTAAGAGAATTAAAAAAAACGGAATGACTAATGTTATCCACATCAAGAATCTCATCAACTACATGACCAAAAGCCTCATCCTCAACAACAACATCCAAATTTTTATTAGCAACCTTTACTTTTAAAAAATAAATCAAACTGTCATAGACGAGGTTTGGAGGGTGTACTTCCCTTTTCATTAATCTCATATGTTGCCAAAAATTAGCTTACATCGAGTTGCCCGTAGGCCTATATTGGTTGCCCAAAAAGGGTAATCATAAAGGCACTAATAATCAAATTAAAATTGTGTAGCTTTTATGTATAAAACATATAGTAATAGAAAGAGGTACATTGTAAGATAAATGGTCAAATAATGCGTACACATCTAAGTAGTTCAGCTCGAACCACTAGAAGCTGATCACAGTATTCAAATATCATTCACCTTCTCCCAAATTTACAATAACATTGTACTACTGAATCTAAAGCAACCAAAACAAAAGTGGAAAACTTCGTAAGGGAAAGATCTGGTTCACCTCCTTTAAATTAAAGTCCTTTATAGAATGTAGGAATGACCTCGGTCATTTTGGTTCACAAAAATATTTTGTAAGTGTTAGTGAACTCATGAGAAAGTACAAAAGTTTCTAACACGAAACAAGCTGATCGATCAAGGTTTTTTCAACTTGTTCGATCTTCAAATTTGGTCTGTAAAATGTAATCGGCATCGCCAATGGTAAGTTAATATAACTACCTTAACTCGGATCTCTTGTACAAACATATAGACTAGACCAGTTCAGAAGCCAACTAAGTTTAACCAAGCAAAAAGAACCGTCGAAAAAACCTAAGGTTGGTAGAGAACAGTCACGACTAAGTATTTCAACAAAAAAGAACTAGTTTGATCCACTACCCCAATAATTATGGGAAAAAAATAAAAAACTTCAAATTTTTAAAGCCTCCCACCTGAAAAAGGAAATTAAAAAGTAAATAAAAAGTGAAAAGTGGACAGTTACCCCTCGTAACCTTACTACAGCTGGAGTAAGAATCAAATGTTGGCTGACCGAATTTGGACAATTCGGATAGAGTCAAACCATTTTGACTCGTTTTTGAGTTGAAAAGACCTGGTCTCCGAGTTGACCAGATTGGATCTGAGTTGGTAGGCTCAGATCCGAGTAGGCTGGGGAAATAAACATAGATCTGACCGAGTAAATTCAAAAACTCAAAGAAACTGATGCCCCTCCCGCCATCTCACCGCCGCAGGATCGACCTTTGGTTCCCGTCTGTAGTTTTGGGATGCCAGAATGAATGTCATCATCGCAGGAGTAGTCAGCTACTGCTGAAAAGCCCCTGTCTCTTTCGCTAGAGAGACGCCAGTGGAATGGTGGATCTAACGTGGACGTTGAAACTCCAGTGACGTTGAAAACTCTGGTGAAAACCACCCGCCGTCACTGAGCCTGTTACCAAGCTCCGGTCTTGGGCACTGACAGGGACTCCATGGGTCTGAGGGATACCATCGCCTCAAGGCCGCCACGAGTACGCCTGAGCGCCATCACTGGTCTCCATCGTCGTTTCGACTACAAGGATACCAAACGGAGTTTCATCTATTTTTGGATCCGATAAAAAAGACAAAGTCTAGGATAGTAAAGATACTAGGGTAAAGGTGATTGGGTGGGATTGGGGTGGATGGGATCACCAGAGTAGGCTGTTTCTGGCGGCGGCGGCCCCCTCCAAGGTTTTCCTATGGTTTGTAAAGTGTTAGATAGAGGGGAAAGCAAAGTAAAAATATTTTACGATCTGAGTTCATGATCATAAACCTTTACAAACTGCATATTCTTCACTAGGACTTCACTCATATAATAAACTTCTTCTTTCCATCACATCATAAACATCATATAAGAAATAATAGGGGTGGCAAAATAGACGTGTAACCTGCGGGTCAAACGAGTTGTCTATTTTTAAACGTGGGTGGGTATGGATAACTCGAGACATTGAGGTGCAGCAGTTGGAGAAGAAGGTTCATGCGATGGAAATTGTATCCAAGGGACTCCGTCGTCGTCGAAAACAATCAGGCCTCTGCTGATGCCTGGGTTTGGAACCGACGGGATGAATATTGTGGTTAAGGCGAATCACTTCCCCGTGAAAGTAGTGGCGACTGATGTGCATCATTAGGATATAAGCAATGCTTGACTTTGTTTCTCTGATTTTACACTCTTTTACATTTACAGTTGTTATTTGACTAGCGGGATGAGCACCGTGCGATGCGCGGTGTTTGTGGTATACATTTTTGTAATATTCCCTCCGGTTTTTTTATGTTGGCACCTTTTTTTGACATTTTCTGAAGGCATGTTTGACCACCGATAACTTTTGTTTTGTTTAATAACAAACGATAAAATTTTACTTTTCAGAAATTACACGTTACAGAGAATCCAAAGACATCTCACATGATGTCTATTATTATATATAACAAAAGTTATCAATGGTCAAACATGGTATGAAAAAAATTGCAGTCAAACAGTGCCAATATAAAAAAATCGGAGGGAGTAGAAGAAGTATTTCCCTTGTGCTTTGTAGGGCACGTGGCCTTGGTGCGGGTAAATTACTTGTCACAATCTGTGGGATAAGTACAAAGAGCGTGTGAAGTGCCATATTTAATAATTGTGGAAACCTTAAATAATGAGACCACATTCACATGTTCAGTGCACGCACTTGATGCTCACATCCTCTCATTCAAAGAGTTCAACCTTTCCCACTATCTTCTCCTACGTACTACCTCCCCTTTAAAATTTTCACTCCGATCTTTCCGAGTCAAAGATAGGGATAAACACATTTTTACTTCCATTTTTTTAATTCACATATACTTTTGATTTTTTAAAGTGTGCATGTATCCTTTCAATTTTTTAAATTGCATATATATTATATATATCCCTTCATGTTTTTCGAAATTACACATACACTCTTATAGTCGGAAATCGAAATTTGAGAAGCTAAGGGTGTATTTACATTAAAAACAAGAGTATATGTGTACTTTCAAAAAATTCAGAGACATATGTGCACTAAACAATAAACAAATTGGCATGAATGCACTTTACTCTTAAAAATATTTTTTCCTTAACCATAAATTTTTATTTTACAAAATGAAGCAACACCTTGTTAGATTAGTTAATATTTTCTAAATGATAGCTTTATGCTCACTCTATCCCCTTTAAAAAATACAGTAAATTTTTACCTTATATTTGAATAAATATATAAGCAACAATATTAATGCGATATTGAACTCGTCGTAACAACTAATTTCTAAATCTCAACTTTTTATGTTCCATTATTATATGTAGTTAAAGATATTAACAATTAAGCATATTTTTTTGAAGATCGTATATTTTAAAAAAAAAATTGAAATGAGATAGAGGGTTATAACCTCTTAACTACATCCAAACATATTAACGGTCGATTCTTCTAACTTTAAAAGTTAAAGTGTAAAAATCAAAAGAGAACAGAAGAAGTAGTTCAGTACCATTTACATTGTGAATTGGATTTTTATTGTGGTCATCTACTCTCAATAATATAATAATATAGAGGTTCAAAATCCTTGTCAATAATTGTGAATTTAAAAATATTTTTAATGAATTTATATATGAGATCGTATTAATAGTTTCCGATATAATTTTCCAAGCTACGAGTAATTTAAGAATGTGCAATTGTAACGGTTAGTTCTATCTTAAAAGAAACACAAAATTTTATTGTCCCATCTTAATATGCACACTTAACAATCAACGCTATCAAATTTTGACCACATATTTAAATAGATATATAAACAATAATATTATGGTATGTGATATTGTTGGATTCGTCTAATAAGTAGTTTTTAAATATCAACTTTTTATTTAACGATATTATACGTAATTAAACATATTAACGGTCAAACATGTTCCTTGAAGATCGTGAAAAAGATTTTGTACAGTTTAACCTGGAACATAGGGATGAGAAGATTTAATATTTATTTTACTTTATTGCAGAAAATTTTCGACCACTTATAAAAAATATCAGTGTATAATCTAACGCGAAAAATTATTAAAATAAAAATTATTAAAATTAATCTTCACCGTTAATCGATCTGAAATGAGACTATCTCCGGGAAAGAGAGAGAGTAAAATACCCTTTACAACTCCCCAGCCACCATGAAGAAAAATTCAACCAAAATTCTCCAAACTCAAATAAATAAATAAATAAATAAGCAAACAAACAAACAAATAAATGGCATTATCACGTAAGAAAACAACTGTTACTGGGCCCACTCACCTCCCCCATCTATAAAACTCTAGCTGGAGCGTTGTCATATGTTGTGCTTGAAGATCAGACGCAACCAAAGTAAAACTCCGTAGAGCTTTCTACAATGAGCAAGTCAGGACCGGAAGAACAAGAATCATCATCATCATCTGATCTAAGAAGAGGGCCGTGGACTCTTGAAGAAGACAATCTCCTCATCCACTACATCACATGCAATGGCGAAGGCAGATGGAACACTCTAGCCAAATCTGCAGGTCTGTGCTTTTTCCCCTGCAAAATCGAGCCTTCAGATGACATGCAATGAAGAGCCGTTGAGAAATGACATGCATGTTTGATTAACTGGTTTCGCTTCCTGCTTTTGTAGGATTGAAGAGAACAGGGAAAAGTTGCAGGTTGAGGTGGCTGAATTACCTGAAACCAGACATCAAGAGAGGCAACCTCTCCCCAGAGGAGCAGCTGCTCATCCTCGAGCTCCACTCCAAGTGGGGAAACAGGTGAGGTGAATTACACCGGGAACAATGGTATCCCAGATAAATTTTATTGGAGTATGGATGATGATTGGTGAATGGTGGCTATACTATCAACAATATTGTGTCTCCAGAATTTTTTTTATTTAAAAAAAAGTGTTTTTTTCATCAGCGATTGTGAAAATGTCTGATTTCCTTCAGAAATTGATGGGGTTCTCGCGCAGATGGTCGAAGATCGCGCGGCATTTGCCCGGGAGAACCGATAATGAGATCAAGAACTACTGGAGAACAAGGGTGCAGAAACAGGCGCGCCAACTAAACGTTGATTCCAACAGCAACAAGTTCATGGAGGCGATCCGGCGCTATTGGATGCCCAGATTGCTCGAAAACGCGGAACACAGCAACACCTCCACCATTGACACCAGCAATCAGGAATCAGCGCCGCCAAATCAGCCCCCCATGGCGGCGCCAATGGAGGAATCCCAGGTGAAAGCCGAGAAACAGGGGAGCCCTGTAACCCCTGTTCCTCAGTTCTGTGACAAGAGTAATGAGTGTTACCAGGTTGATATGACAGAGGTTTTTCCCCATGATGAGGAGCTGATGAGTTTGTCCAATGATTGGTTTAAGGATGAGATGCCATTGCCGGAGAATAGCTTCTGGAACATGGATGAACTGTGGCATTTCAGAAAACCAGAGGTGGGGATCTAGGGTTCTTGATCTTGGACTTGTTCTAGTTGATTAATGTTAATCCCTACCTAGGATGCATGTTTTTTCCCGTTAATGTTGTTGCTTTACAACTTTTTGTCCATATGTTATCATGCAAATATACAGTGAGGATGTTATCTTGAACAATCTTGTCAAACTAGAAGTTCATCAATTTCTCCCATCTTTTTTTGGTTACATTCTTTCCTTTTCATATGCCCTACAAGGCCTTAGACTAAAGGGTAAGAAAGGGATTACAATTAGCGGAGTCCTCAATATTTTGGGGAAGGGGTTTAGTTTTTCTCTCTCTTTTTAAAGCATACTTGGAACTAGTAAAGTTTGAACACTAACATTCTGAAATCTTGACTTTTAGAAGGTTAATGCCTCTTTTAATCACAATTAATTTTTCACATATGAAGCACAATATAAACTTTGACATCTATTTTGTTTGAGCAAAAGGGTCATTACCGCTCACCCTCGTGTTTCCTTCAGTTCGACATTACGATTGATGAGAAGGTAAATCGCGGCGTTCAAAAGCAAGCCATCTGACGATCGCTTCCTAATGAACCAAAATGAAATCTTTATTGGAGGAAAGCCCCACGCTACAACTATCAAGATTCCAATCCCGAACAGTGGAGCACTTGATCAGACACTTAATCACTTGGGCCATTACGTGGAAACACCATTTTTCGTGGTACATTTCATGGGCAGATTAAAGCGCAAGCGCATCATGATTCAGCGATGCACAAAACACTATAATTTATATAGCACTTCAGGGCCAAATGAAACACGACTGTCGCGATGGCTTATAGAGGCACACCAAAAGAAAGGCAACGTGGAAATGACAGAAATCATTCCGTCCAAACTGGTTGTCAATTTTAGTAAACTGCTCCCTCCGGTTCTCTAAGAGTAGCACCCTTTGACCACCACTTTTTTTAGGTATGTTTGACCATCGATAACTTTAGTTTCATATAATAATGGTAAATAAAGATATCCAGTTACTACATATTACGGATAATCTAGACTCATACAGTAGTTTTATTGTTTATATACTGTATAAAATATATGGTTAAACATGCCTTGAGAAAAATGGCAAAAAAAGGGTGTCACTCTTAGATAATCGGAGGGAGTATATTCAATGATCATGAGGCAGAGGCCGACGGACGGCAGGAGGGGTTTGGGCCAAACACCCGGTCGGTTTGTGGGTCGGTTACGAGGTTAGTCGATACCGAGATTAATCGGTTTCTATTTCTATTTATTTATAAAAAAATATAAGGAGCCGAATAACCGACCGATAATATTGTTGTTTTACCAATTCGGTTAGTATCGATTACGGTTGATATGTCGGTTATTACCGGTTACCATATATCATTCATTTAAAATAAAAAATATAAATATAAATTCATATTGATTAGTAGTTAGAGTCGCAAAACTTAGAATAAAAGGTAAAAAAATTAGGAATTGGATAATTGTGTTGCATAGGAGTTGAATAATATTTTAAACTAATATTAAAATTGCATCTCATCGATAATTATTAGTGTTGGGAACAATCATAAGTTTCATCGATTTTTGTTTGTATAATTATTTGCTTTAAACATAATTATTATTTAAAGAATAACTTAATTTGGGTTAGTAGTTTAAAATTTTCTTATTGTTTTTCTAATCAAGACCCAAAGTTTAATGAATTAATTTTTAGGGTACGTGTTACAAAAAAAATTACCGGTTATTCGGTTAGACCGATTACCAAATAATAAAATTGATAAATGAATTGATTAACCGATATAATCGGATAACCATAAATTATATTAATCGATTAACTAATTAATCAGTAAACCATATTAAAATTTTGATCGATTATCGTTTTTTCCGGTTTTTCTGAACTGCTTTCGGTTTGGCTTGAAAAGGAGCTTAAAATGTAGACGTGCTCAAAGGTCTTCTAGCAAAATGAGACTTTAGACTGTTTGCCCTTCCTTGGTAATTAAGCAGTAATCATGAAAGCAAAATCACAAATTTGGCCACTTCTGTCTGTCATCTTCTACTCCATGCATTACCTTGCGTTTTATATTATTAAAATAAAATAATGGATGTGTTCTCTGTGCTTACAAATAAAGTTAATTTATTTTAGAGAAAAGTGTGTTTTTAACCATATATTCTGGTTGAAAGTGAAAAAATGACCTTGTAAAATTTATAAGTGTAAAATTAACCCTATATTTTGGTCAAAAGTGTCAATTTAACCATGGAAACCAAATTATGGTTGAAAATCTTTAAAATGACCATTATACCCCTTCGAAAAAAGAAAATTTCAGAAAAATATAAAAAGATGACACTACCCTTCCTAAAAAGTGTTCAAACTCTTCTGTTGGTCAACAGTGGTCAACAGTGGTCAACGGTGGTCATCGCCATCGATCCGCCGCCGGTTGATGGTGACCGGGTTAGATCAGTACTTTTACTAATAAGACAGTGTTACATCAACACTTTAGTAAAAAATTCAGGGTTAAATTTACACTTATGTAAATATGATAGGGTTAGATCCGCACTATCAAAATTTTTTTTTGAGGAAAGCCCAATACTTATAAATATGCCTTCATTACAAATTCATAATTTAATGTATCATACATATACTTATAATTTGTATGCCTTCGATATGAAGTAAGAAATTTTGGTAAATAATTTTGGAAAGAAATTCATAAATTTCAGCAAAAAATTTCGAAATGCGATAACTTTGTAATTAGAAATCGACACATATTGCTACTCGAATACTGGTATGGATAGAGTCAACTTTTCATTATGGAGACTGAATTTATATACTCCCTCCATGAAAGATAAATTGACACATTTTGACTTTTGGAAGTCAAATTCAATTATTAAATTATGTTATTATATATGCAAGACTATTATCATGTCAAATGTTGTTGGATTCATCATCACATCTTTTTAAATTATTATTTTTTTCAATTTTTTTTACACACATGAATAAAGATATTAAAGTAGTTGAAAATTGATTCATTTGACTTCCAAAATTCAAAATGTGCTAATTTATCTGGGATAAAGAGAGTATTGAAAATTAATTAGAATTTAACAAACAAATTATAAATATATTTATCTAAGTTGTACTTTACCATTGATTAATAAACTATACCTTTTTTTCAAAACATAAATAAATTATGAAGTTGTAATGAATGCATATTTATAAGGAGCCGACTCTCCTCAAAAAGATTTTTTTTTATGATAATGTTAATCTGACCCTATCTTTTTTTTAAAGAAGTGCTAATTTAACCTTGTATTTGTTACTAAAGTGTTGATTGAACCCTATCTTATTAATAAAAGTACTGATCTAACCCGACCACCATTAGCCCGCGACGGCGACCGGCGACGATCCAGCTTTGACCATCGCTGACCGGCATTAACCAGCGTTGGAATTGACCACCGTTGACCACGCACGCGGTTCGATGTTGACCGACGGTAAAAGCCTAGGGGTATAATGATCATTAAATTTTTAGTTTTAAACCCAGAGATGTTTTTATCTTTTCATGTTAGGTCAACGCCTGAATTTCTGTAGTTAACGCCATAATAGTGCAATTTGGGTATATCTACACATTTCTCCAAAACATAGAGTTAGATTTGCACTTTTAAATTTACATGGTTATTTCTTCACTTACACAATTTAATAGGCTTATTTTGCACTTTTCCTTTATTTGAATAACAGAGAGAAATTAGTACTTTCTCCATTCCAACTTTATTTATACTTTTTAAAAAACATTATTCTCTATCAAACATTATTCTAAATTTAGTACTCCATCTGTCCCATCCTAAATTGCATAGTTGCTTTTCAGACACTATTCTCTATCAAAGTTTGGCCTCATATTTGAATAGATATATGAGCAACA
>JAULKM010000013.1:6999050-7015497 GCA_032355605.1 Rubia tinctorum
TACAAGTCAAGAGATCAAAAGAGCTTCAATTGTTATTCACGTGTAATAATTTTAATCCTCCCTCTACTTCCTCCTACAGTAATACCTTGACAATATTTGAATCTGCCCAGGGCTGCTTCTTCATTACATAACCGATTAGTTTGCCAACTAAAAAGCAATATTATATGTTAAAAGATAAGATCTAACATATTAACATAAATAAGGTTCACGCAGAGGAGCAACAGTTAAATGTTACAAATAAATACTACTCCCTCCCATCCCATAATAAGAGACCCATTTGTTGAAAATGGGAGTCTAATTATGGGACAAATGCAGTAAGATAAAAGGAGCACTACAATGTGAATTGTGAAGAACACATTATCATATGAGCTCAAGTGCAAAAATAGACTGAACATAGAAGATGCATATACATAAATATTACAGAATCAAAAGATGCATGACGACTCAAGAACCAACCTAAAAGATAAGAGAAAACTAACCAGGTGTCCGATAGCGTAGCTCTCTAATTGTATCCATCTGCTCTTTAAAAACCATGTCAATTGTGGCTTTTATATCATCTTCGGAAACCTCGACCCCTGTGTCCATGCAAAGATTTAATCAACCAGAAGCAAAAACCAAAAAAATATCTTGGAATGGATTCAGCAAATTAACAGATCCTAGATTAAAATATGAGGAAATGTGAACACAACCCCAATAACAGATTGATTCATAATGAAGGGGAAACATTCAATCAAGATGTAAGACAGCTACACCATCTCCAGTAGGCAGCAGACAAAAAATACTTTTAACGCAACAATTGGAGCCACCTACTTACTACAACAGGAAAGAAAACCTTCAGTCATAAAAGAATAATAAGCAAAGCCATACATGACCCTGTTCTATTACCTTGCTCAATGTGCCCCAGATGCTTAAGTTGAATGCTAGTTCCATCATATGGATTACAGATTATCAATAAACAGTTATGCACAGAGAAGGTGAAGTGAACTCATATTCTAGACAACACCCCACCACAATAATGATAGTAGCAGTAATAAATTATGAGGCACTCTAAGTCCGACAGCAGTACTATGTCAAAAAGGCAGTTCACAATAAATTAAATGGAATTAGCTATATGCCATACCAACACCACAAGACTGTTCGAAGTCATCAATCTTCAACTCCTCAGAACCAATGGCAGCTATGAACTTAAAAGCTGCATCTAATTGTGCATTGGTTTTTATCTGCATGAGGACAAAACACAATAAGCAGAGGATCTAATGCATCACTGATGATGCAGTGGAACAATAATGAGCACCAAGAGTAGAAAATTCAAAAACTGAAACACCAATCTTCAATGTCTACTTTAAAAATGCAAACTGTAACCCTAAATCTTCAATGTCTACTCTAAAAATGTAAACTGAAACACAATGATGTTTGCTCTCTCCGCCCACATAAAAGATACCTTTGATGAAGCAATATACTCGATCAACGTAGGCCGGTGCTCGAGGCCACTAGAAGGAAACTTAGTAGCAACCTGCAGGGAATAAACCAGCAATCAGATATGTTTATATCATCGCCAAACATTCACAATTGATAAGAATAAGTCAGGCATCTTTCTTTAAGAGCCTTATGTGCATTTGAAATCATACATCGTACAGCAACTTTCCAATCGTTCGGTCACAGCCATCAGCTACTCCTGCCTGAAAGGTTAAACTAATGGAGGTTAAGATCACAATTGCAACAAATGCAGTGTTAAGAAAGTCCTAAAAACCAAAGTAAAATTACAGAAAGAGCAAACAATATCATTTGGCATAATTCATATCAAGAACCTGAATCCCATTAAAAGCGAGAGAGAAAAGGACACCCTAAAAACACTACACTACAATCCAAACGTATTGCACAGTTATTTTTGGTTCACCAATCAAACTTATCCACCAAATAGATTCTATTTGTATTCTTAAATTAGCGAGCATAAAACTTCGGCACTTTCTCAGTAGCCCAATCCGATTAGAAAAAACAAAAACAAAAAGGAATCAGTAAACTGCTGATTCTGAGCAAAACATGCAAAAAATAGGGAGTACTGAAAAGCATAAAACGAAAAGCAAACAATATGAGAATAAAATCACCTCGCGTATGATGGCAGTTAGAATTGCAGTGACTTTATTGTTGGCAACTGTATTCTTGGCACTACGCTCATCCAATCCGATTCTCGTAAACATTTCCACCAGCTGCTCCTTGTCCCCCATTCTCCCTAAAACCCTAGCGATGGCGGAAATTTGACGGTCACAATTGACCAAGTTTTAATTGCATCAATAACACGAATAACACAAGCACTTGTTTTAAGCCCAGAAGGTTTATTCAATTCATTGCATGTATTCTTCCCAGTTCCAACGCCACAAAAGACAAGAGACAATACTCTGAAGAAGAAGAAGAAGAAGACGGCTTTACAGTGATATGTGTTTTTCATCGGAATCTAAGAGCTAAATCGATTAGGCATGAAACAAATACGAAATCTCAAACAAGTCAAAATCTTTGATTCAAATAAGTAGAAGAACATTTTGGACATAAATTAAGTCGAATAAAATCTTCAATCTTTCACCTGAAAACGGAAACTTGACTGCAGAATAAACTTGAGAGCGCGAGGTATGACTTGAGTGCAGAGTAGAGTAGTTATGACCTGCTCTTTCTCATTCACTGGATTGTTGTTTTGGGCCGGTTTGGAATTAGAATGGGCCAGTTCAGCAATGTATTGCCAATTGCACCAAAATGAACTGGCCCATTCTAATATGTCATTGGCCCATTCACAAGGCAGTTCATCACTTTTAATTTCATCATTTTGACTCTCAAATCTGAGAGAGAGAAAAAAAATTATGTGAGAATTTATTGTATGTGGGGGTGTTGGCCAAATCTGACACCATTCAGAAAATATTCTTCTTCTTATATGTCATCTCATTTTCACGTACATTCTCTCAACAAAACACTTTCTTTCTTCAACCTCATTCTCCATTGATCTTAGAGACGCAGATCCTTCCAACAACATTATTAACATATGAGATGCATTGCTCGTAGAATCCATCGATTTCAACTTTGTTAGAGAACTTAGGTATGATGCAATGCTGATTTGGGTGATGCTAGAGAGCTTTGTTTACAACTTATGCTTACGAGGAATAGCAGGTACATAGGTTGACAAACTCATAGATCCATCATGTGATTCAACCTCATATGATCGAATATCATCTTCACAACGGGAGAACCATTGCCTATTCTGTTTTCATCAACATCACAAACTTTGTACTCTCTATTTATTCTTTTCATGGCCAATAATAATCATTACGGGAAAATTATTCTTTCATGGTATCAGAGCAAGTTCTGATCCTAAACCCTAAAAGAAATTCATTTTTCCCTTTCCTCCATTCCTCTCCTTTTAGGTCAGATTACGGAAACTTTGGTTAACTTCCGGCGGCCTCCGATTAATTAGCTTCAACTTTCGGCGTTCAATGATCCTCTTTTTCGGCGGTATTCTTGTCAAGCGCCGTCTATTTCTTCTTCGTCCCTGGTCCAAATTTCCCGGCGAATACCCACGGCAGCGGCCCCGCTCTCTCAAGACAATTTCTTCTCGTCGTTTTCAGATTCATCGTTGGCCATCCTCAACTTCAGCAGCAACAGTCTCCTTCATCCGGCGTCCGATTCATCATCTCCAGCGAACTACTTCAGTATCTCCCAGCGGCGACCTCCTCTTTCAGCGGTTCGGCGAGTTCTCCTCTCCCTCTCCAGCGGTTCAGAGTTCTGTGTTCTCCATCTACCGGCTTCTCAGGCATCTCTGCCCCGCGTCTCAGACTTAGCGTCCACGTCCAGCAACCTTCTTGGCGCGTGAGATCAACGCGCTCTTGGCCAGACCCGCACGTGGAGTCCATGCGCGCATCTCCTTTTTGCGCGTGAATCCACACGCTCCAGCTTCTATCCGCGCATGGAGAACACACGCCGAATGGTTTTTTGGCACTTTTTTTCCTCTTGCTGATTTCTTATTTGGTTTTGAGATATGGCTCATTTTGGTTCTTGAGGATGTGATATTTTGAGACACACGGGTTTTTCTCATAATCGACGACACGATGGCTCAAAGTGGATTGTAGATTCTGGCGCCACAAAACACATGGCATCGTCGCCTGCTACTGTTGATCATATCACACCTTATCATGGTTCTTCCAGCGTATATGTCGGTAATGGTTTTCAACTCCCTATTACTCATGTTGGTGATTCTCAGATTTTTAAATCTTTGTCTCTTTATGACGTGCTTATTGTGTTTGATATCACTAAAATCTTGCTCTCGATTAGCAAATTAACTCTGGATTTAAATATTGTTGTCTTCTTTGATGATCGCTCATTTATTATTCGGCATAAAATTACTACTGAAACTTTGGTTCACGGTCATAGTGAAAATGGACTTATGTTTTAGAATATGGTGCATCTGTTTTACTGTCTACTGTGGAGTGAAATCTGGCATGCTCGACTTGGTCATGTTCCGCATTCCGTTATTGTTGGTTTGGGTGCTTCTAGATCCTTAGTTGTCTCATCGATTTTGCCCAAACCCACCCTTTGTGAAGCATGTGAAAAGGTTCTTGATCTGGTAAGGTACTTGATCTGGTTCATTGTGATTTATGGGGAGCTTCTCTTATTTTATCTGCTAATGGTTTCTCCCACTATCCCATTTTCATTGATGATTATTCCCGGCTCTCGTGGTTTTATCCAATGCGCCACAAGTCTGATTTCTAGGATGTTTATCTCCAATTGAGGATTTTGTGGAGAACCAGTTCTCGTCCACCATTAAGGTGTTTCAGAGTGATAGAGGGACTGAGTTCATAAATAGTCGTTTACACTCTCACTTTCAGAAAATGACATTTATCATCAGATTTCTTTCCCATGTACTTCAGAGCAGAATGATCATGTTGAGCGCAAACAACGCCACATTACTGAGATGAGTTTGTCTATGTTGTATCACTCTCATGTCCCTCTCTCCCACTGGCCTGATGCCTTTGTTGCAGCAACTTATACCATTAATCGGTTGCCCACTCCTGTTCTTGGCGGACGATCACCATATGAGGTTCTTAATGGTCGGGTACTCATATATACCAATTTTCATACTTTTGGTTATCGAGTCTTCTCGTTCATTTGCCCATTTGTCGACCACAAGCTGTCTCCTCGTAGTATTTCGTGTATTTTTATTGTCTACAACTCGCAGTATAAAGGTTTTCGGTGCCGTGATCGGACGACTGGCAGAATATTTGTCACTCGACATGCTCGTTTTCATGAGATGTGTTTTCCATTCGCCCCATCCATTCCTTTGGTGAACAGTTCTCCACCTCCAGTGTTAGATGTTTCCACTTTTATTGAACCTGATTTGGTACCTCATTTGCCTTCAGTTGCTCCTATGTCGACTACATATCCTTCAGTCCCTTGCTCTATTTGTGCCACAGATCTGCCACCAGCACCACGACAGGCTCCTTCTGCCTCTCTGCTAGTCGGTCCACCTGTTCAGTCTCCGCTCAGCTCGGTTTCTTCTTCACCAGTCTCCTCTATCAGTTCTACTCCTCCAGTCTCTCCTCCTCAGACTCACACTCATCGCATGGTCACCCGATCGATGACTGGAGCTATTCAGCACAGAGATTATACATGTATTATCGTTCATGGTCTTACTGCTGCCTTGCTTGCTCAGTCTAAGCTGACGAAATATTACACTGCCCTTCAGGATCCGACTTGGGTTACCGCCGTGGATGATGAGATGGTGGCTCTTCGTGGTCAGCACGCTTGGGATTTGGTGCCTCGCCCTTCAGACGCTAACATTGTTGGCTCCAAATGGGTTTATTGGCTGAAGTATCGACCAGATGGTACTGTTGAGCGTCATAAGGCTAGACTTGTGGCACAAGGTTTTTTGCAGATTCCGGGTTTTGATTTTGATCACACTTTCAGTCCAGTGGTCAAGGTCTCCACTGTTTAGACAGTTCTTGTTATTAACATCATGCACTCATGGCCTCTTCATCAGCTAGATGTCAAGAACGCCTTTCTTAATGGTGTTCTCGATGCTCCGGTCTTTATGAAGCAACCAGTTGGTTACTGGGATTTCGTTCATCCAGATTATGTTTGTCGCCTGCGAAAGGCCATTTATTGCCTTAAGCAAGCTCCTCGGGCATGGTTACAGCGTTTCAGCTCTTATTTGACTCAGCTCAGTTTTCAGTGCAGCTCCGCTAACACGTCTTTGTTCGTTCTCTCGAGGGGTTCCTCGTTGCTTTATCTTCTGGTGTATGTGGATGACATCATCCTTACAGGGAACGACTCGACTCTCCTTCGTCAGTTTATTGACCGGACGCATCGTGAGTTTGCGATGAAGGACCTTGGGGCTCTTTATTACTTTCTTGGCCTTGAAGTTTTGCCTACTTCATCCAGTTTACTTCTTGGTCAGGCAAAGTATGCTCGGAACATTCTGACTCGTGTAGGGATGTCCGATGCTTCACCAGTCACTACACCCTTTGTGCCAGGTTCTCAGCTGCACAGTTCTACTAGTCCTTCATTCCGGAATCCGACTTTGTATCGTTCATTGGTTGTAGCTCTTCAGTACTTGACCATCACTCATCCATACTTGTCCTTCTCGGTCAACACAGTCAGTCAGTATCTTCAGTACCCCGGAGATGATCATTTTGAGGCAGTTATGCTGATTCTACGCTATGTTCGAGGTACTCTTCATTTCGGTCTCACATTTTGTTATGCTAGTTATCCTGAGGTATTGGGGCATTTTTGATCCTGACTGGGCTCGCTGTCTGGAGACTCGTCGATCTACTTATGTATATGTTGTCTTTCTTGGGGGGAATCTTGTTTCCTGGAGTGCCAAGAAACAGCCCACAGTTTCTCGTTCCAGCACTGAGTTCGAGTACCGAGCTCTAGCCAACACTGCTTCAGAGGTTGTTTGGCTCACTTACTTGCTTCATGATCTTCGAGTTCCTCTGTTTGGCCCTCCGTTGTTGTTATGTGACAACAATAGTGCTATCTTCTTGGCTCAGTGATAAGGAAATAAGAAATCCTTTCCATTGTAGGGAAAGATTATAGATGGTAGTTACCTTATAGAATTAGTTTCCTTATAGAATCAGTTATAAATGTTAATTTCCTTATAGACTTTGAAATTCTAATCTCGTTAGATTTTGGTTTGTTGTAGCACTATATATTGTAACTCTCATAATTGATGAGATTTGTCATTGATGTGATATCAATGCACCATTAATAAAGTCTTTTATATTTTATCATGGTATCAGAGCTTAAAAATTCTGAGACCTAAATCCTAAATAAATTTCGTTGTCGTCTTCCACCTGAACCGCCGTCGTCAAACCGCGCGTTACACTACACGCGCCACCGCCGTCGTTGACTACCCTGCCGGTTGCTATTTTTCTGATTGTCGCTGCCACCTCAACGGTTATCGCGATCCGTACTACTCCGATCTGTCGGCGAGTGAATTTCACTCGCCACTGCCCGACTTTACGTGCCAATGTGCCTCTACCTACCTGATTTTCCGATTTCACAGCCGAGGGTCTCCGCGGCTTCTTCTCCAACTGCCGTGAACGTTTGCTGTCCGTGCCTACCCGGATTCGCCGTTCGTGTTTTTCACGTGCCGCCGCGTTTGACCTACCGTCTTGTTGATCGTGTGTGTCACTGATCTGCACCAATGACTACTCCTGGTTCCGGTTTCAATGCTGCTGAGCAAGCCCGCATCGCTGCTGAAGCTGAGACAAATAAGTTACAGAATTTTAATACCACCGACGTGATTGCAGCTTCAATCAAACAGTTGCAATTACAATCTGGCTCTGGGGGATCTATACCTTTTGGTCGATCTATGAACTCTCCTTATTACCTTGGTACCTCTGACGGTCCCAATTTGTCAATCTATCATGTCATACTGAAAGGATTGTTTTTTAATGATTAGCTATTTCATAATCTTATTCGCAAGTTGGGCATTCTTGATCATCATGCTCCAACTCGAGCAAAGGTGATAAGGAAATAAGAAATCATTTCCCTTGTAGGGAAATGCTATAGATGGTAGTTACCTAATATAATTAGTTTCCTTATAGAATTAGTTATATATGTTAATTTCCTTATAGACTTAGAATCCTATTACCATTTGACCATGGTTTGTTGTAGCCTCATATATTGTAACCCTCATCATTGATGAGGTGTGTCATTCATGTGATATCAATGCACCATTAATAAAGTCTTTTATATTTTATCATGATTGCTTTCTATTCCCACAATCGCTTATTTTATGCCCAATCTTTAGATACTTGGTACAGTAGAACAGATGACCCTCATATCAAATATCGTACCACTTGCTATCTTTTGTCAAACCCAATCTTATACTCTTCAGGAAATCACCAGTGGGGTCCATCTCTATATAGAGGCGGATTGTTGAAGGCATTGTATGATTATTTATCGGTTGGTTTGATAAGATAAGCTCTCCTAGGCGACGGCTATGTGAGGTATTGAATCTTTTTGCAGGTAGTATGCCAGTGGGAACTCGATTGATAGCCAGATTGGCACCGCCGGCGGTTCCTCTTTTACATCAAATTTCTTTGTCCACTTAAGGACCTTCATAATAGTGCTTCCTAGGTTCCAATTTCTCTTAATTCAGCAACGTTGGATGTCTTCCTCGAGGTCAAATTTGATGAAAACGTGCCTTTGATCGACGGTTGTTATGTTTGCTTCGATTTTGAATTCGATCTTTTTGAATTGTTGTCGAATAAACTCCAGTGATGGCCTCGCTCTGGCGAATTATCTGATTAAATTCCACTTGAATGACTATGAGAGATGATCTATTTCTTTCTCTTGAAAAAGTACCCCGATATCTCCTTCAAATTCGGTTCTGGGGTTTAGTTTCAGTGGCAGATTCTTGTAGAGGTAAGATGGAGGTTGGTTTTATTGTTGTTTTCACGTTAGGATGGATAGGTATGATGGTGGCAGACTCTTGCCGGTGGGGCGGAGCTGCAATGATGCGGTGGTGAGTGTGTTTATTCGCATGCGTATTACCTCTTCATTGAGTATAATAACTAATTAAATTAATGAAATTTAAAATAAACTTGATTAGATAACAGTGATTAATAATGATGTGGAAAATATGTAAGAATCTGGAAGAAAAAAAGATTTATTTTCGAATTAAAATATGAAAGCAAAATTTGAATTTTTAAAAAGTTGATTTATTTTTATTTTTTATAAAATTAAATAATTATACAAAAAATATACCTATCCCAACTTAAGAAAACAAATATTTTCTTTTTCACAAAACAAATATTTCTTTTTCAATTTTTTTCTTTCTTCCTTTTGTTTTCCCAGATCTTTCAATTTTCCCGTTGAGGATCAACCTGATATCTTCTAGCTCTGCGCGGAGGGTGTGGTAATTGACGAGGTTTTTGTTGTGGGTGATGCCAACGTAGCCAAATCATTCTCCCCTCAGATCTTTCGGAGGTGAGTTGACCAAAATTTGGACGTTCTTCAGCATCGACGCGCCAACGACGGTGTATCGGGCGTGACTAATGGCGGTGCTTCCCAGGAGGTGGCCAAGATTGGACGTCGATGTATACAACGAAGGCATGAGGCTTCTGAGTTGTAGTAGATGTTGACCACGCCACACTCTTCTTGCGGCTTGTCATCGTCATCGTCATTGAAGTCCACCAAGGTGGAGATAAAGTTTTTATGTGGCCCCGCTGCGGTGGTGAGGCGACATCTTGGGTGAGGGCTAGGGCTCATAAAATCTATTTTGGGTCGATTTTAGGGAGGGTTAGTGGCGGAGTTAGGGTTTCTGGGCAAGGTCAGTGACGGGGCTAGCGATGGGTCTGGGGTGGGTTTCGGGGCGGGTTAGTAGCTGGGATAGCGGTGAGGGATTCGTGGCGGCGGTATATGGTTAATGCGGGGGGCTGGTGTGGGTTTCTGGAGCGGCAGGTTAGTGGTGGGGTTTGTGGGGGGTGTTGGTTTTCTGGTGCGGCAATTTAGTGGAGGGGTTAGTGGCTGTTTCTGGGCAGCGACGACAGTGATGGCATTGGAGAGGAAGATGAAGAAGAAGATGTTTGGAGATGAAGAAGAAGGGGTAGAATTGTCATTACATTTTCAGTTTTGAGTCCAGGGGTAATTTTGTCTTTTCATTTTAGTCAAACGTTAACTTCATTGAGTCAATGCTAGAATTGAGCAAAATGAGTATAATTGCAAATTTTACAAAATTTTAGGGTTAGTTTTGCAATTTCAAATTTTACAGGGTTATATCTGCACTTTCAAAATTTAATATCGCCATTTTTGCACTGTTCCCTTGAAATATGAATATTAAATTATCCTATCAGTCACACCAATTATAAAATGATCCCATATAATATTTGGTTTAAAATGATACTTTATATAGATAATTGATTTAAAAACATCTAGTCTTGTTTTAAACTGACTAAGACAAAGTCATTTTATAATTGATGTAATTAATGAGATAATTTGATGTTTGCCTTTATAAATAACAACGGGGTTCCTATAAATTTGAAAAACTTTTAAAAATGTATCATAATGTATAAATCACTATAATTTAACCCTGAAAGTTATTAAATGAGGTTTTTCATGGCAAGTCTAACCGTTGGTTGGTATAACAAGAGACTTTCTCTTGTAAGTTATACATTTATTTAGAAAATTAATCTCTGAAAATGCAACTAAAGCTTCTATTTATATTAAAATTTTATAGAAATTTAATTTGATAAGTTATCATAATGATGCTTCACGCAGTCTTGCTTTAGAAAGACTAAACTATAGGGCATGGTTTATTATGGAAAAACTGTAAGTTTCAATTAAGGTGTGATTTTTTAAAATAAGCTAAAAAGGTTGAGGACTATTATTGTAAATATATGAAATTTTGGTCCATATATATCACGATTTAATATATTTATTTCATTTTCATATTCATTTTCACCAAAAATTGCGACCTGTAACTACCAATGACTGCCGAATTTTCGCCGATCACCACTTCTCCTTTGTTCTCCCCCGGCGATCTCCATTTCCGCCAGCGATCTCCAGTTTCCATCGGAAATCTTCAACTGTTACTATCTCTGAACGGTTACTTCTCGATCTCCAACGGCGTTGCTAGATCTTTGGTGCAACTCGATCTCCGACGCAGCTGGATCTTCGGCGCTACGATCGACGAGCTCAAGCCAGGGGCGATCTAGTCCATGGCGGCTGGTAGTGGCAAAGCTTGGGATTGCCAGTGGGAGCAGCTCTGTCGTACAGGGAGCAGCTATGCCGCAGGTGGCGGTGCTAGAGACAGATCCGGGGAACCAGGCGGCGGAGGAGAAGTTATTGGAGGAGGCGCCACCTCGAGCGAGGGTGGTGATCCGGGAAAATCTTCAGTCGGTGCTGGAGGCATGTGATCAAACACCGGCGGCGGGTGAGGCGTGTACGGTGGGGTTACAGCCGGCAAGGGCAGTGCGTCTGGGATTGGGTCGATCGGCAGCAAAGCAAGTCGGTGATCAGTAGAAGGGGCCACCATCGGCGGCTGGTTCTCCGACAATAGCAAGTTATCCGGTGGCGGTGAGTGTTTCAGCTTTGGGAAAGTGGCCAACGACAGGATGATGTCCGGCGTCAGTGATGGTGTAGATTGCACAATATACAGAAACTGGTTTTCATAAAAATTAGCACCCCAACTATTGAAGAAGGTACTGGATTCCAAATCATAAAGATGATACTCTTTCTTTCCAGTAGGGTACCCAAGGAAAAAACAATACCGACTTCTTGGAGCAAACTTGTCGCAATATATGGGAATGTAAGAGGCAAAACACAAGCACCCAAATACTCCCAACAGATTGTAAATCAGATTGCGTCCATAGAGTAACTAAAATGGTGTTCGACCATTGAGTTGCTTTGTCGATGCCTGGTTGATCAAATAAACAGCTGTAAGAATGCATTCTCCCCAGAATTCAATTGGAAGATTGGCTTGAAAGTGTAAAGCACGAGCCACATTTAATAAATGATGATGGTTACGCTCAACACGACCATTCTGTTGTGGTGTATCAACCATAGAAGTCTCAAAAATAATCCCGGATTCAGAAAAATATGATCTCAAAGATAGAAATTATGTACCATTATCAGTCCAGACACGCCTAACCATGCGACCAAACTAATCCTTAACCAGAACACAAAATTCAATAAATCTAGAAGTAACTTCTGACTTAGTAACTAATAAATAAAGTCAAACAGATCAGGAATAATCATCAACTATAGTTAAAAAATAAAATGCATCAATTGAGAATGATGTCTTATAAGGACCCCAAACATCACAATGTATCAATTCGATTAAAGAACTAGCATTCGAAGAACTCAAAGTAAAACTATGCCTAGTCTGTTTTGCTCTATGACAGACAGAGTAAGGAACAGAAACGTTATTAGTGCTAAAATCAATGGTAGAAACAGAAGACAACCCTGTAAATGAAAGATGTCCAAGACGCTGATGGCATAAATCAGAAGAAGAAACTGAAGCAACTGTCGAAATTGACTGCAAGATATGTAGACGAACTTTCGTATCCAGCAGACGAAGCCAATAACCCCCTCGATCGCTGTTCACCGACACCAATCACAGTTATCGTACTTTACAAATTATAAAACCAAAGGTCTATTGATTTTAGATAAGTTGAATGTGCCATCTTTTAGAACTGATGAATAGAATAGGCACCGTTAAATTTTTTTTCTTCAATGCAGGCTACAAAGGATTCAACATCAAGACCAAGGTTTGTTGTCATCTCATTGGCTTCAACTTCAAAATGGAGACACGCCTTCACAAATCAAAGGCTAAAGAAATTCAAACCAGCAAAGAAGGGTCTCCCACAAGCTACACCACAAGGTTTCTGAGCGGAAATCTAATGATTTAAGAGTCGGGAAAATCACGCAGCACAACAGTCTTTTTCATACTTAGGAACTTTTGAAAGTATGGTCGTAGGTCAATAACTAACATGAGAAGTAGAGGTATTGAATGTGGAATCACTTCCAAGAGTTACTTTCATACCTAGAATAAGTGGCAATTTCGTTTGTCTTTTATTTACTTTCAACATATACCTTTAACTACATTTTGTAACCAAACTATAATCTCACCAATTTGGAAGGATTGGGGATCCTAATAAAATACCTCCACTAATATGGGTTTATAATTAAAAAAAATAAATTATTTTTTGGTACCCAACATATGTCGCAATACCATCTCTTGGTCCCCGAGACCAATATTGTGTCCATACAGCAACTAACAAATACAAAATAATTTGTTTGATCCCAAAACCATAATTGGAGTGGTTTTCAAGTAAACCATAATTATTTTCCGATATAGCCAGGGGTATTTTCGTACATTTACTAATTAAAAATATTTTCATTCAAAAATTCTCAATTTTCTTGGGACCAAAAGATGGTATTGCGGCATATGTTGGATACCATAAAAATAATTTAGCCTTTCAATTAAAAATTCCCCCAAAAATTCCCCTAAAACCCATATGCTCGTCCTCTGAAACCCTTTCTTTCCCCCTCCCTCTCCCCTCATTCCGCCGCCACCTCCACCTGAAACTGCTGACACCTGAAATCCCCTTCCCCCCATTCTGCCGCCACCTCCACCTCGATGTCATGGGCCAGAGCCTCGCCCTCAACATCGTCGAGAAAGGCTTCCCACCATCGCTAGACCTCTTTTTGCCCCACTGTCGCTCTCTGACGCCAACCTTCTCCCTCCCACTTCACCATCCGCGCCACCCCACCAGACCCACCTCCGCTATCCCTCCATCTAAACCTTAGCACCACCTCCACTGTATCCACTACCTCTGAGGCTGTCTCCACAGTAGCTGCCACCGTCGGGGGTACAACAAATCCCTCTTCTCGTACCACTTGTTACCAGCGTCGATGATGGTGTTGTCGGGCTCCATGTGCGCCACTAGAACCTCAATAATTTGGTCAACAGGATGATGATGGATCTCGCGAGGCTCAGTCGATGATCTTGTTGACCTTGGAGGCAGTGCGGTTGTAGACGGAGATGGGGAAGCCTTTCTCGATGATGTTGAGGGCGAGGCTCTGGCCCATTACGACGATGTGGAGGTGGCGGTGGAATGGGAGGAAGGGGGTTTTAGGTGGCGGCGGTTTCAGGTGGAGGTGGCGGCGGAATGGGGGAAGAGAGGGTTTCAGAGGACGAGCATAGGGGTTTCAGGGGAATTTTTAATTGAAAGGCTAAATTGTTTTTTGGTACCTAACATATGTCGCAGTACCATCTTTTTGTCCCCGGGGAAATTGAGAATTTTTAAATAAAAATGTTTTTTAATTAGTAAAATTACGAAAATACCCCTAGCTATATCAAAAAATAATTTTGGTTTACCTGAAAATCACCCAAAATATGGTTTGTATTTGTTGGTTGCTGAATAGATGCATTATTAGTCTCGGGGATCAAAAGATGATATTGCAACATATGTTGGGTACCAAAAAAACAATTTAGTCTAAAAAAATGAATCGGGTTTAAATACGATCTTAATTTTAATTGTATTTTATATTCAAATACAGTTCAACTATGATAAATCTCAAAAATATTAAATCTATACCTAATCCAATGGATACAAATCTTGGATGTTGCGTTCTAGACCCCCATCCCTACTAGGGATGGAAGTGGGCTGGTTTTGATGAAGATCCATCCTGCATCCTCCCCCAATGTGGTGGGTAAGGAGGTAGTTTTGGTGGGGATGGGTATAAAATTTGGTACCCGCCATGGGTAATGGGTTGGACATGAATATTATATCACATCAGCTCCATACCCGCCCACCCCACTAAACCCGCTATATACCCACTAATTTAGTATATAACAAAATATTATTTTTGCATAATGCACATATCTTACCTATAATATTTTCATGTAAATAAATTTAAATTTTTAAAAATTAAAATTATTATAATAGAGGGGATTTTAGGTATTTTTGGAGAGAAAAGAGATATGAATACAATGGGTTTAAAGTGGGTATATGGACCCAATTGGGTAATGGGTCCAGGTGAATTTTATGTAATACACGATGGGGCGGGGGTGGATTTTAATGTTGTACATGCTATGGGAAATAGGGCGGGTATGTGTATGAAAATATTAGGTGGCCATGAATATGTAGGCACCATTATCCGTATCCGCCCCGCCCCATTGCCATCCCTAATCCCTACTACAAACTACTCCCTCACTAGCGGAGGATGACCTATTAAAGACGGTTATATCGGACCATAGAAGACACTTTTGAAGTGTTTTTTCTGGTTCTGCCGTTGATTGATTTTAATCAAAGGCGGTACAAAAATCGCCTTTGATCGGGCCCAAATTTCAGGGGTCTCTAAAAAAACTACAGAAAATCTCATGTTTCCGACAGAAACCTAAGCTTTCCGGCAACAAGCAAAGAAAAACGGGGGTAAAAAAAACAGATCTACAAACACTAAAACAACTAATAAAAACATCAATTTACTTGCTAGATATCAGAAATACAACTAACATAAAGAACAACAAACATTAAGATCTGAACTTTGGGTTTTATTTAATAAAAAAAATTGGACTTTAACCCTAACATTTTCTCGCCCCGGCGGTGGCGGAGGCGATGCCATGGAGGGGCTTCGCTATGGTGGAGGCAACGCAGTGTAGGGACTTCCCGGTGGAGGGGAATCGGCGGTGGAGGCGAGGTTTCTCGACCATGGTGGCGAGGTTTCTCGGTCGTGGAAAGCCACCGCCGGTGGAGGCGGCGCGGCGGGAGGGAAGGAGGGCGGGAGGGAGAGGAGAGCGATGGAGGGTGGGCGGCGGAGGGAGATGAGAAATCTAGGGTTTGGTTGAGGCTTCTTGGCGGGAGGGAGGTTTGGGGTGTTAGGAAAATTTGGAAAATTTTACCAAGGGGAGAAAGGGAGAAAATAGTTATTTATACTTACGCCCATAAATAAAATAAAGTTAGTTTATTAAAGGTTGTTCTTTCCGCCTTTACTTGGGAAAGAGTTTCGAGTTCAGAATCTCTTTTGGATCCCAATCAAAGCCTCTAACTTGGTGCCTTTAATCACCCCTTGTCTACTAGTGCCTCCATCCCAACTTTATTTGCATTTCAATTATTATTGCGTTATTAAAAAATATGTTTGATCGTTATATTCTTGACTACGTATATTAATGTTAAATAAAAAGATGATATTTAGAATCATTTGTTACTATGAATTCAAAGATATCATAAAATGGTGTGGAAAAAAAAAGTAGGAATGGAGGAAGTACAATGTTGCAAGAGCCCAATAATTACACAAACTAGGTCCCTGTTTAGTTCCCTCATAAAAACGTTTCTTGCAGATGGAGCCCAGACACTTCGACACAGAAAATTCCTGCCATGAACCATTTCTCCACAAGGACATGTCAAAAAGAAGCAGTAGATTGATGTGCCACTTCTTTCCCACAAGTTAAACCATA
>JAULKM010000013.1:7015597-7029627 GCA_032355605.1 Rubia tinctorum
AAGAGTATAGTGTTGACTCCTAAAAAATACTAAACGAATAAAAATATAATAAATGACATTTTCTAATTCATATCAGAAACTCTGGAAGAAAGAAGAAGAACTGAGGAGAGGATGACGTTTTGTGTGTATTAGAATGAGGGTAGAGATAGTCTTTTATAGGCTAAAACCATTCACAGGAAGGAGCAAATGGTGGAGCAATCCAAGACTCTTCAATTCAATAAGGAGGAAGACCATGAGCCATCAACGCCTTAGAAATCAGAAGGGAGAAAGGCCTCGAGCCTTTCATGCCTCTGCAATTATGAGGGTTGACTATCTGTTCGGAGGTTCAAAATACAAAGTTGGGTCATCAAAAAAGATAATGGGCCCTGCCCGAACCGAAAACCCAAGGTTTGAGTCTGACCCGACCCGTACCGCGCGCGTGTGGGCTTGAGGAGGTCTCCCACAACACTAGTTGATATCCCTAGTGTTATCATCCTAACCTTTATACTAGAAATATTGGTCTCCCATTTCCAATATGGTATTTTCAATATCCCGCAAAACCCAAAATGTTAGTCTTCAAGTAATCACTTTTGAGTTCTCATTTCTCATTAAAACGAAACCCGAATTTAACGTGTGAATCTACTACGATATAGTACTTGCAGAGACGAAACCAACGCTCCTTTATTCCGATGCAAATGGTGGTCAGAGCCCACTAGAATCTTGCCCGAAAAATTTGGTTTCAACACAAACATCAATTCATATCACCTAATTCTCACCCGAAAAATGAAAAACATTTACGTGAGAGAAACCTCATAGATCCGGGGCTTGGATAATTAATTTGTCATTCGAGAAAAATAAGAAACACTATAATGTTGTAATTCGCCAGTAAATGACTCTTGTAGTTACCTCGGTCTCGTCGGTTTGAACTTCTATGGGCTCCAGCTCCCCTGCCAGGCCCATAATAGGGTCGTTCGGTGTTTGTTCCTCGCCAGTTTTCATTCCTGTGCGAAACTGCCATCAGCTTCAAATCCAGCTCAATGGAACTACTAGTTCGAAGCAAATATTACCGTTACCTAAAATGGAATCGACAAGCAGAAGGCCTACCACTTTAACTGCCTGCAGCTCCTCGGAATTGCCGTTTTCATACGAGAAAATGACACTGGTGCTACAGTGTTCGGTCATGATGCATGTAGGGAGGACGCATTGCCGTAATGCGTCCTCTAGTTTTGCTTTATTTTTTTAAACCGGCCATGCAAGAGACGCGTTAACAAAATGCGCTCTCTCTGCCATGACAGAAGACGCGATTCGGTAATGCGGCCTCTCTGCAATGAAGAGTACGCATTATCCAGGATTTTTTTGAAAATTTGAAAAATGAAAAGTAATCCACGTCTGGTGCATGTAATCCACTTGTGGTGCGGGTAACTATTTTAAATGGATTGCACGCTCCATGTAACTATTTTAAATGAATCATACTTTTATATTTATATGACTATTTTATATATATGTAAATAAATCATACTTTTATATTTATTTTCAAAGTAAAACTAATAATATTATAATTATTTATATAAAAATATTATAATATTATTTTTCGAGTTGTATATAAGTCAAAATTAAATAAAACTAAAATTTTAAAATGAATACATTTTAAAATTAATTAGTAATATTATACTTTAATTTAAATAAATTTACGATAAAAATTTAATATCATATGTAAATAATTAAAAATATCAACAATTAAAGTTTCGCGTAACAAAACATCAAAAATTTTCATTTTCTTTGCACGTGCCACGCGTGGATTACACGCATCACACTTACCTGTGTAGCCACACGTGGATTACACGCACCACACGTGGATTACGCGCCACACGTGGATTACGCGCGTCACACCTACTTGTGTAGCCACACGTGGATTACACATGTCACACATGTAGGTGTTTGGCGTGTGTAATCCACGTGTGGTTACACAGGTATGTGTGACGCGTGTAATCCACACAAAAATATTTGCGCGTGTAATTCACGCGCAGCTACGGTGTGACGCATGTAATCCACGTGTGGCATGCATGTAATCCGTGCAAAAACATCTGCGCGTGTAATCCATGTGTGCTGCACATGTAGATGTGACACGTGTAATCCACGTGTGGTGCGTGTAATCCACGTGTGGCAAAATGAAAAACTTCGATGTTTAATAATGCGTCCTCCGTAATTTAGACACGTGTAATCCACGTGTGGTGCGAAATCCATGTGTGGTGCATATAATCCACTTGTGGCTACATGTGTAATCCACGTGTGGTGTGTGTAATCCACGTGTGGCTACACAGATAGGTGTGAACGTGTAATTCACGTGTAGTGCGTGTAATCCACGTGTGGCACCCTCTCTATTTTTATTTCATTTCCAATTTCCCGCAAAACAAACCCTCAAAAAAAATTTAAAATAAATTTAGGGTCCTCTATTGTCTGAAAATAAAAAAAATTTACCATATGTTGAGGACGCATTATGAAAATGCGTCCTCTTGTCCGAAAAAAAATTAAGCCAACGTGAGGACGCATTGTGGTAATGCGTCCTCTTCCCTCCAAAAATAAAAAAATCATGCACAATGAGGACGCATTTCCATAATGCGTCCTCCCTACAATACGTCCAACCCCAACAGCTGCCCATCAAACGTCCAAACTGGTGCAATTTGCACCCATCCGAGAAAGAACTCCTGAAAAGTCAGGGCTTTATAGTAATTAAACTTTATCGTTGAAAATTTTAGTTGAAAACCTAGCTGCCTCTCCTATCTCCCATCTGCTTGTCGTACCCCTTCTTCTTCAAACTTTTTTCACAGATTATTTTAATTCATATTTTTGTTATTGAATAAGTGTGAGATTTGTCTCCACAGATTAGTTTTGTTCTTCAATTAGATCGTTGTATTCATGATGATAACTTGATTTAATTGTTCATGTTGATGTATTGTTCTCGATCTTCTTGTACAGATCGTGTGTTCGCAATTTGTTTATGGTTTTATTTTTTGGTTTTCATAAATCTGGGTTCGTCAGATATGTATTTTCCAGGTGTTTACAATTTGGACAACATAGACCGTGATTGGATCAAGTGGTGTTACAGTTGTAGAAGATTCTTGCTTGACGCAGTGATATTGATGCGTGATGCGCTTTTCTTTGCCAAGGGGTCATGTTTTTCGCAGGAAGCAAGTTAATATCCCCGAGGGCGATGTTACAATTTTTTATTGAATCCCTTATATGTAATAGTACAGATGATCAGTCTTATTGACATGTATTTAGATATTCTTGCAATATGTTAGTTATTGATAGAAGCTAGTTAGATTTGATGTTAATTCCACTCATTGTAATCGTCGTTAGGCATTTTTCCCAACATCTTGGAATGATTGGGTTTTTCAAAAAAACTTTATCATTGAAAAATACACATATTCCGTTTCTTCACATCTTCCAAATCGGCTCTTTTAAATTCGGTTAACTCTCTTCAATTTATTTTATTTTAATTTAGTGACGTTTAATTTATTTTTATTTTGAATATTATAAGAGTCTGTCTTTTGACAAACAGTATTTTCATAAATTATGGAAAAACCCAATGTTTTAACTGCATATTAGAAAAAATCAAGATAAATTTTCGGGTTCAATTGATCGGGTCATAAACTTATAACTATTATACGTTGCATAATAAATTTTTATATTCGTGTATTGTTCCTTAGTACATAGTTAAATTGATGTTTGTGTATTGTTCCTTACATTGTTAAATTGCATAGAATTTCTTTCACAATGTTCATATGTTTAACTATGCAGAATAATAGTGAACAAAAAATAATATATAGAAACTATTTACTAGGACGAATTCAACAATATCACATACAATAATATTATTACTTATATATTTATTCAAATATGCGGCCAAATAATGAAGTGTGCAATTTGAAACGGAGGGAGTACTGAAAAGTGAAAATCTTGAAAGCGAAATGTTCTAAAAAAAAATTATATTGAAGAAGTGTTTTGTTAAAATTAATAACAAATAGCCTCTCTCTTTTTTTCCATTTTCTAAAGTTACGAAAGTTTACTGCTAGGGAACATTAGTGATTGAGATGTTGTTCCCGTAGCCTTTCGGTGTAGCAATTCTTTCACTTTCACTCTTTTGTTTTTATCTCCATGCCACTTCTTTAGATGAATTACATCTGAAGTGATAAAACATTATTCTCATATAGAACTAATTTCTAGCCTTAGAAAATAGAGTAGAATACATTTGGCCAAGGAAGTTTTATAATTTCAAATTGTACAAAGATTTAAAATGTACTTTCTTTTAACTTGTATAGGTTTGAAGTGCATTTTTACTAAACTTTCACCATTAGATTATGATTTTTGACTTCACACTTTTAATTTTATTTTGTAAATAATTTTAAAACTACAGTCAAAATTTCTTTAATTTCACTTCTAAAAATGAAGCGATACGAGTTTCCAACATCAGGAGACTTGTCACAATACTGAAAAGCGATGAGAATGACATTGGAAGTCTTGCAAAAAAAATCATATAAAAAACAATGAGTTTCCTTCCACCGAGTATTGATGTAGATGATTGTTTGTCCGAAATTCATAGGAGTTGGAATTTACGTGAAAAGATCATGACATCGATATTGAGCTGGTGCCTCACAGTTGAAAGATTTCCTAATCGAAACATATTTGTGTAATCATGAATATGTGGTAAGTCACCAATTCTGATATGGAATGAGTATATTTAATCTACTCTCTCTGTCCCGCGAGTAGTGGCGTGTTTACTTTCACGGTCTTTGATGGTCATGTTTGACCGTCAATATCTCTAACTACATATAACAATTCTGCATTAAAAAATTGATATTAGACAATAAATGTTAAGATTAATCAAACAATATCTTACATGATAATTTTACTATAAATATATTACTCCCTCTGTCCCAGGGGAATCTGCACATTTTCCTTTTTGGATTGTCCATGGTAAATCTGCGCACTTTAAAAAAATTACCCCATTTGGCATAAAATAACACCAGAAATTCCTACACTACCCTTACTTGTTTTTCAATTTTACAATCAGCCCAAACTTTAATCTACACCAAATCAGCCCATTTAAAATTAACTAAACTCAAATCCACTAAACCTAAACACCCCAATTATAATTAAATCAACACAATCCCCAACTACCCAATTCAAAATATTTCTCTCCTCTTTTACTTCCCCAACCGACAAACTTGGCCAATCAATGACCCTTGGGCAGTGCAATCTGAACTCATCGCATGCTCTTTGATTCTTCAATATGCTCCACCCATTATTCACTCTCATTTCTTCATATTCTCAAAATTTCTCCCTTTTCTCCTGAAACCCTAGTTTAGATATGTGTCTTTTCTGACTAAAATCTTTGAACGTCTATCCCAAATTCTTGAATAATCGCCTTCCCCAGCCCTTAAGCTATGTTTTTAATATCTTTTTCCATCAATTTCTCCGGTGAAATCTGTCAGAGGAGCTATCTCTGCTACTTCTCCAATACTTTTAGCTTATCAAAGTTCGTCCCTGAGACGGCGGTGGATGACGCGACCACTGTTTGGAGGCCTGACGCCACCCTCGGGGAAGCGACTGTGCCCGATGATGGTATCAGCCTTAATGGGCCTGATTAGGCCATTTCAGGCCCCATCGCTGGTGTGTTGGAGGTATAACTGTCGTCGCTGGTGTTGCATGGTAAATCAGAGCTTCGTTGGTGAGGCAACAGAGAATTGAAAAACCCTAACTTTGGTTATGATGATGCCCAACAAGATGCCCTAAACAGCGAGACATCTGAGGTGTCAGAGACGACTGGGAGCGATTTCGATGACACCCACCATGGCAGCAATGGGATGTTGTATGTGCTGATGCCATGACTGAGGGAACAAAGAAATGCAAAACGATTGAAGATGGAATGAACTTCCCCCTCCCAATGAGATTTAGTCGAAAAATATAAGTTAGATCTGCTTTTTTTGTTATAGGGTTTTGATATTTCAGATTATCATGTTCAGTGGCTAACATTTTTTTCAAATGATGTTTAGTTCTCGATAGTGTTGTTGTTGAATTTGGAAAAAATAGGGAAAATGACAAAAAAAATTGGGTAAAAAACCCTAGTCTATTATGTGATGTTAAAAGTTCTGAAGACCTGTTCGTGACTGCGAATTAGGTGATATCATTCCTTCCCTCTTTAGTTACTGTCATTTGAAGGCATGTTTCTTTTCTTGTTGCGTGTATGGCTGGTGGTGCCAACGTTGATTTGATGATGTATGGCTATGTGTGCATATGTGGTCGTGTACTATAACTTGTGCGGATGTATGACTATGTGTGCATCTGTGCCAGTGTAATGTAACTCGTGCAGATGTATGACTATGTGTGCATCTGTGCATGTGTATTGTCGGTGCTCTACTTTTGTGATGCCCTCTATTCTATGGTGAACCTGTACTGTGTTTTGGAGTTAGGGTTTTGTTATGAGTATGGCCTGGTGCCAATCCCCTCTATTTGCATCTTCCCCTTTGTGATGCTTTATGTGCGGACTTGTTAAAGAGGTTGACTCTGTTCTGATTCTGTACATGGTGGTGTTATGTTTTTCTGTTGGTGCTACTGTTGTGGGTTATGTTATGCTAGCATATTCTCATTGTGATGATGTGGATTTGTTGGTGCTGATTCTGTGGGTTCTGTTATGATAGTATCTTCCCATTTGTGTTACTTTTTGTGTGAACATGTTAAAGAGGCCGAACATGTACTAGTTGTGTACATGTTGGTCTGATGTTTGTTTGTTGATGATATGGTTGTGGGTTATGTTATGTTAGCAACTCTGCTGCAATTGTTCTTAGACTATGAGTTTATATTAACTCATCTTGCATCTTCCCTTTGTGATGCCTATTCTGTAAAGTCCTTTTGTGCTGGTTTTGTGATGCAATTTTGTGTTTAATGAAACACACACAATAAAAAACAAGAGATACGATTATTATTTTTTTAAAAAAAAGAGGTAAATGACATTAGCAAAATATGCATTTATCTGGGTTAGTCTTGGAACATCTCATTCACAACATAAGTGAGATGTTCACGGCTTACAAAATCTTTGAAGTAACAAACCCCCAAAAGGTTTTTCACTTGTGCATTCACGGTTGATAACCTAGGGCATGCATCAATGGTATGATGGTTTCATCTAGAGCCCTCTTGTTGATTATATGCTCAATGTTGTCCCTCACCACATTTTTATCTACTTGAAGTAACCTTGGTATAGTCCCATTCCTTATGTGCCTGTTCTTGTTCATATGTGGCATCTTGTACCCGTTTGACCCACATGCCTTCAGTATCTCAATCATTGATTGTTGATGTGTGATGAATACTTTGTTCAAAGTGGCTGCATCTTCCCTGTCATTTGCTGATTGCACTGCTGCCATTAGTTCCTCCATGATTGCTGAGGCATGTTCTTATTGTAAGTATTGATTAGAATTGAAAAAACCTAAGTCAAGTATGTTACAATCGGGTGAATTTACTGGTTGACTGACTAGGTTAATAAAGAACCCATATGATTCTGCTACAACCCTTAAATCTGGATAATGATTGAAAATATGTGGCGTTGCATTATATTGTTGAATATGAATGAACTTCCCTAATAAATGTGCTGGCCACCTTGCTTTGATTGTTGGGATTACTTCTAGGATGATCTTGGCTCTTGTCACATCTCTTGTGATCTTTGGTACTGGTACCTATTCCACTGTCCCTGTTGGTCTATTTTTTTGTTATTGATTGCTACGTGATCTCGCACAAATGGAAAAGTACCTAGTTTCCCATCAAAAAGTAGTTGCCCATCCTCCCTCTAAATAGACCTACTTATTACACATATGAACATCAATTTTGGGATGTGAGACTTGTGTTTACAAGTGCAGTAAGGCTCCAGTTCATCCGGGGCCAGTAAGAAGGTTGACTTAAATAGAACCATTTTTCATCAATGTGAATAGCATGGTCCATTGATCTGAATCTAAGTTCTGCATCTAGCTTTGATAAAATGAACCACACACGTGATACCTTGTTGTGTTCAGTGAGGGATGGTTTTATGTTGTCTATATGACTATTTATGACCTTGGTTGCGACGACATAAACACTGCTCTTCCCTATGTTTAATGTTTTTGCAGTACTTCTTATGGTTCTTCTCTTTATTGCATGCAACAATCTCAAAGCGTCCAAGTAGATGCTTTTCTTATTATACGGAGGATGCCCCGTCATCCGATGACGCAATTCCAGTGGGCCTCCGGCCGCCATTTGAGCTTGAGCCAATGCACATATTGTGCTGACCGTATGTATGTTGCAATCAAACATAGTTGTCGTCTCTTCCCTTTTTGAACGATTGATCTTCCCATTTTTGTGGTGCTCCAAGAGAAACTCTCCCATGTGTTGCCTGCCTCTCTTCGTTTGTGAGATTTTTTATCTGCATCGACCCGAAAATAAGAAAAACCCGAGGATGATGGGAAAATGCACAAATGTTGAGAGGAGCCAGCACCTATGGAGCTTAGGACAGCTTGATGACTTGTGTTGACCTACCTTAGGGTTCTCTTAAAAATCCTAACTTTTTTGGGTTTGGGGTTTTGGAAGGAGTTGAGAGCTTTGCACAGTTTTGTTCTTCATTTTTACTTCTTTAATGGTTGTGGGAATGAATGTATTTATAGGGAAAGAGTTCAGTTGTTTTTTTATGAATTTTGTACTGTATGAACAGTAGCACAATAGATGTAATTTGGTGCCTTCCCAGCTCTTTAATTCGGCGGGAAGGGCCCAATTAATTCGGGGGAGGGGGGATTTACCCCCCTAATTTTTCCGGTAGCAAGTCTTTTTTTTTGGCTTAACAGCCATCACGAAGGGAGTAATTATATTTAGAATCCAAGTTTACTAAGTTTGACATGGAAAAAGTAAATGTACCAAAACTTGTGGGATGGGGGAGTAAGATAATTGGGACAACTTATAGTGATCAGCCCCTATAAATACCATACCATGTTTCTATTCTATTTATTCTATTATCAATACTCAAAGCAAACATCTTTGTGGTGTCTTTAGCATAAGGGGGTCTTCCCCCCGACACCCCAGGAACTCTGTCTTGCAGGTTTGATGTTTAGGAGCAAGATTTGGCCACCAGATCGGTGTCCGTCCCGACCAATTGGAACGCCCGATAAGACCCAATTGTCAATAACTGTATACCTTGTTCAATGGCCGAAAAAACTAAACTTTACCACAAAGTTTAGTCTCAGGAAGAATTGAGTTGTGCCAGTGGAGAAGATCAACCTATAGAGGTCTCCAATCGTCCAACGAGTGAACACTGGCCACAGAGGCACCGCCAACTGACGCAGCTACAGTTGGAGGAACAACGATGCCCATCACCCAGGAGGCCGGAGACAATAGGGATAGAGATGAAGTGTCAGCCGGTACTGAAGAAGAGGCAGCCTAACAAGATATTCTCCGGCATAGAGCAAAACAGTTGACAAGTTTATGGAGGCCAGACGTAATCCTATTACCACGAAGTGAGCATCGACTATCCCGACTACAGAAGACGTCGATCGTTTGTCCCAGAACACGAATGAAAACACTGTTAATATTTTTCTGATGCCTACACCACATTGTGGTCTGATTTAGCAACCCCTTCATGCACGAGAGAGTTCAGGACTTCATTCATCAGCCGCAGCAGATGCATATGTACTCCCAGATGCAGATGCACTTGCATATGGAAATGCCACATCAGGCATTTTTGGATGGGGTTCCCACATAATCCAATGGTATCATAAATGTCGATGACATGTGGACAAGTTGATTCAACTCTTGGTAGGACTTCTCATCCATCTCAACTTTATTCTCCATGGTCGTTTACGACCACCTATTGATTTTGTTGTTGAACTTGGGTTTTTAAGTTGAACTATCAAAGGTGATACCGACATTGATCATGTATTCAGCAATTCTGTAAACACCTAAACCCAAATTACAGACATTGGAAGGGTTTTATACCGCTAATAGAAAGCCTTATGAAAGATGTGTTGATATTAGGCGAGTGATTTTAGAAAGAATTTATGAAAATCGACTCCTGACATTCAAGGATTTCTTTGGCTTCGATTTTGAACTAAAGTAAAAAAATCCAACTTTTGATTGAATCTAGTTTTGATTTCGAATTTTCAGCAGGTCAAAATTAAAAAATAAAACTGTCAAAAATCAAAGTGGAAATGGATTTCTCCATTAATGTTTATGACAAAGGTGTTTTATCCAATAATAATTTAACCATTATATGACGGATTCACGGGCTCTACCATTTGAGAATATTAGCCCACAGCATCTAGAATTCTAGATTAGTGAATTGGCAAAAAAAAACGTTTTACTTTTTTTTTTAAAAAAAAATTCTCCCTTCATCTCACAATTATTGGCATATTTAATTTTTCAAAGTCAAATTTTAAAAAAATTGACTCTAAATATGAGCTAATATATCTATAATAAATATATCATGTGAGATATTGTTAGATTCGTCTTAACATCTATTTCTAAATATTAATTTTTTTATGTGAAATTGTTATATGTAACTAAAGTTATTGACGGTCAAACATGATTATTGAAAATCGTGAAAAAGTAAATATACCAATAATGGTGGAACGGACGGAAGGAAAAAGTAAATTAGCCAGCAACATTAAATTGAAATGAAAAATAAAAACACTATTGAAAGAATAAACGGTCCTTTTTCAGTCTAAGAATGATCTTTCTTTGACATTACTTTACCACATTAATTTTTACGAGCATTAGTATAATTATCTTCAACCAAGGCCTAAATAAGTCGAAGAATCAAAATATAATCATGAGTGTTAAAAATTAGTTTATCAAATATCAGTTCACCTTTGAGTTAAAATAGTAATCAACCTGAGAGTTTAAAAGGTTAAACAATTAAATCAGTGCTCATGACAAATTGATAATATTAAGCGAGTAAAGAAAATCAAATAAACCATTAGTTATTTGTAGTGTCGTCCGATCTGATTTGAGAACTCAAATTAGTGATATAGTAATCAATAAATACGATTAACGGTTATTACTAAATTATTTATAATAAACAAAATTATAGAGAATATATATATATACAAAATAAAATAACAGTTACCCGAATACTCCCTCTGTCCCAGCTCAAACTGCAGACTTCACTTTATGTCACTATTCACTGTCCAACTTTGACCACATATTTGAATAGATCTATAAACAATAATATTATCGTATGTGATATTGTTGGATTCGTCATAACAAGTAGTTTATCAAAAGTAACATTTGTTTGCCGTTATTATACGTAGTTAAACATATTAACGATTAGACAAGTTTCTTAATGAGCGTGAAAAAGATTCTGTGCAATTTGAGGTGAGACGAAGGAAGGAGTACCATGAACCAATCGCTCTAACAATTGCCCATACTAAAAAGAGGTGGTACATACTGCAAAAAACTCTACCATGAAATCATCGCTTTGGTGTCTATCTCAAGTGATTGGAATCTGAAACAAAACATAGAAAAGCAAAAGCTGGCCATATTCTCATCCCATCTCTTTTGACTCCCAAATCTGACACCACTCAAAAAACATTCTTCTTCTTCTTCTTCTTCTTATTATTATATGTCATCTCATTTTCACACATTCTCTCAGCAAAGCACTTTCTTTCTTCAGCCATGGCGGTTGATGTTTGCTCAGAGGTTTCAAGCTTAGCCGTGAGCCCGAGAATCTCATTCTCCCATGATCTCAGAGACGCAGATCCCTCCAACAACGTTATCAACAGATCAGATGCATTGCTCTTAGAATCCATCGATTTCAACTTCTGTATCGCCGCCCCGAGCTTCTCGCCGGACGTTCTTTCCTCCGCCGACGAGTTATTCGCCGACGGCAAGATCCTCCCCGCCGTAGTCAAATCATCCGCCGTCGTCAGCGACCTCCGATCGAAGCCCATTTCGCCGCGCTTCCGCAACATTAACCCCGTCGCGCAGAAGAAAAGCCTGAAGGAGTTCCTCGCCCTGAACCTCGACTCCGATGCAGAAACAGAGCCCGGAGAGGAGAAAACTCCGGCGCCGGCGCCGGCGGGGAAACCATCCTGGCAATTCCGACGAAGCAGTAGCTTGAACTTCGATCATTACAGAAGCAACAACACATTGCTTCGATCGTTACACTTTCTTTCACGGAGCAATTCAACCGGCTCGGCGCCGACTCCGAAAACACCGTCATCATCGACACCAGTCCGGCCAAACATCATGCGGAAGTCATCATCGTCGTCAACGAGAACTAATCCGAGCTCATGGTACAAACGGACCCCATCGAGAAAGAATTACGGAAGTGGGGTTCGGATAAGCCCGGTTCTGAACATCCCACATGCTTGCATTTCCAGAGGCACTGTAAATTTATTCGGACTGGGTTCACTCTTCTGTAACGGCAAGTCCAAGAAGAAGAAGAAGAAGAAGAAATGCAATCATTGAAATTCAATCATTTCTGCTTCTGTTCTTCCATGTGCACATTAAAGAAATGGAGTGAAGAACATGGGCGTTTTGTTGCTTTTGATTTTCACTCACTGAAATTATCATCTGTATGTACGGCGAGGTAATTGCATGATTGGAATTTATTTGCTTTAGTCACTACTTTTTTAACCTTTCTTTTTGGTCTTGAAGCAAGTAATTTAGACCATGGCCTTCCGTTAATCAATCAGTCTACAGTTGTATCAATGTTTTATTCCAAGGGGATGAGGACAAATTTCGGATCCAAAACGTGAACATAAAATTAATCAATGGTTGGGACTTTTTTTCCTTTAAAATTATAATATAAACACCAAAGGAACACTTTGGTACGAGAGAAATGATTTATGATCGAAATTAAAAATAGCTTTAAAAGTGTGTTTTTATCCCTATGTTTTGGTAAAAGTGTCAATCTAACTCTGGAAACCAAATTGTGGCCGGAATTCTTTAAAATGACCATTATACCCCTTTGGAAAAAAGAAAAAGTTTCAAAAATATAAAAAGACAATATTACCCTTCCCAAAAAAGTGTTCAAACCCTTCCGCCGGTCAACTGTGGTCAACGTCGGTCGCTGCCGCCGGCTGATGGTGACCGGTTTAGATCAGTAATTTTATTAATAAGACAGGGTTAGATCAACACTTTATTAAAAAATACAGGGTTAAATAAACACTTATGTAAAGATGATAGGGTCTGATCAACATTATCATAAAAAAAATCTTTTTGAGAAGAACCCACTTCTTATAAATATGCATTCATTACAACTTCGTAATCTAATGTATCATAAATATACTTATAATTTGTATGCTTTCGTTACAAAAGTAAGAAATTTTGGTAAATACTTTTTGAAATAATTTTGGTAAATAATTTCCTTACGAAATTCAATAAGTTTGAAGATGCAAAATGTGTACTTTTACTCTCTTTGTTGAAGTAAATGTTAAACATTAAAATTACTATTCTCTAATTAGTCCATTATAATTTTGATGATCAAACTTATATAAATTACCTTGTTTGTGAAATTTATGATCAATATAACTGTCCAAGAATTTTAATAAAATGTGTTAATTTATAATAAGAAAAAGTGAAAATTAGTTATAATGGTGACAAATTGAAGTTATTGTTGTACGTACCCAACATTTTTCGATATCCAACATTTTTTTTTCTCCAGTGCCCTATGGAACAACAGGCATGAAGAGCATCCACCATAGGTTTCGACTTCTCAATAGCAAACCCAATCATGTTTAAACTATGTTTTTGGGAATGGGCTGAATTAGCCCTAAATGAAGATGTCATAGCATTAAGTATATGCTTATTATGGAATATTTTGAAGAAAAGAAACCAAAATGTTTTTGAAGGCAAAGACATGGAACCAATTGTTTGTACAAACATGGTTGTATTAGATTCAAAAATTGCAAAAGAAGACTACATTGCATCAGTCATACTCCCTCCGTTTCATTGGAAGTGGCACACTTTCCTTTTTTGGTTGTTTTTGTGAATTTGGCACACTTTACTTTTATTGCAAGATTCCTTCAATTTAATAC
>JAULKM010000013.1:7038618-7052655 GCA_032355605.1 Rubia tinctorum
GGGTAATAGAATATTAAATAAATTAGAATCGACTTAAGAAAGGATTACCCTTTTAGATTGGTTTTGTATGTATCCTTTTCCATATCTGATTCTGTTTTGTATACCCTTTGTACTCACTACATATATGAATACACGCCGCCACAATTATTTGTGGGTTTTACATTCTATCAGTTGTTATATCACGTCATGTATTTTACTAGTTTACACCCTAATACATACACATATATGTATTATTATTATTATTATTTCTTTATATTTTTATTGTAGGATAATTTACTTATAAGTGTATGAGGTAAAATTTCATCTCCCTTCTTCACCAATCCACCACCTCTCAACCTTAATTCGCCGGCGGCCACCACTCACCACCGCTCACCGTCCGCCGGCGACCACCGCTCACCTCCGGCCACCTTCCGTCGGCGATTACCGCTCACCTCCAACTATACGTCGCCGGAATATAGCTGGAAAAATTAGTTTCCTTTTTAAAAATGAAATTTGAATTATTCACCGTATGAATCTCCTTTTTTGGCGGGAAATGTCGATTGAATCAGGAAACTTTTGCTGAAAACGTCATCGGATTCTGGAATTTTCGCTTGAATCTCGTATGATTTTTCGATGAATCTCTATTGTTTGGGTTTGGCTTTCGGGAGAGGAGGGAAAGGTGGGATGAGTACACAGGGCGGGCCAAAGAGGTTACCAGCGTTGGCTGAGCGGGGTGGAGAGGAGGGAGAGATGTGAGGCGTGGCACGGCGAGCTGACGGCGGAGAGGAGGGAAGTGGCGGACGGCGGGCTGCAGCAAAAATCTGACAAGCGAGGAACGAGGAAGGAGTCGGGTGAGGAATGAGTGAAGAACGAGGGAAGGGGTGGTGGTCGACTCGTCGGCGCTGGAAAACGGGAGGGGAGGAAGGGACGCTGGGGAGAAGGGGAGAGGGAGGATAGTTAGGGTTTAGTATTTTTTATTTAAAAATTTTAATTTAATATAGAAAAAAATCGATTAAAATTACAAAATTTAAATTTGTTTATATTAAATATTTTTAATATTGAATTAAATTTAAATTGGATAGAATTATTTAAAAATATTATTTAGATTAAATCCAAAAAAAATTAATCTTGAAAAATTATTGATAATTAAATTAAATATTGCAAAATTAAAATTAAATATAATATTCCAAAATTAAAATTGAAGATAAATAAAATAATTTTATAGTAAATTTTGATGATAGCTTCATTTATGTATTATTTATTTTGCAAGTAAAAATAAATAATTGTTTATCTAGAAAATATTGTACTCCTTGTATGTTTCGTTATGAACTTGTTCTTTTATGTTATATTTACATTTTACTATACATAACTATACATGTAATTTATTATTTATAACATATAAGATAAAAATTACATGAGTAGTTGAAAATGTAGTTTATGTTCTATTCAAATTTATATTTTTTCATAAGTAGTTTGTAGTTGTGTATAATAATTTTCATATCAGTTAACATTTTATTTCTATATGTGTTATAATAATTCTCCTATAATTAAGTAATTGTTAAGATAATAATTTTATTTCATATATTACAGATGAGCACTAACGACAGACCCATTGATAAAAGGCATATGTATACAAGAAAGGGAGATTAGTGCGTCGGTCAAACAGGCAAGACATAGTGTGTATGTCCAGGAACAGTTTCAGAAAATTGTGCAAGATCATGAGATACCTGTTGAGCCACCTTCTCCTATGCCCAATGACGTTTTGATCCCATGCCAGCTTGGGATGGTCCGGATCTCAACATTCTCACTTACGATGGAGTGCATTCAATCCACGAGGAAAGAAACTGGCAATCATTGTTCGAATTTCAGCTTGAGGATCACGCACTCGTATCTAGCCCACTTGATGGTTGTAGTGTAGAGCCACCACCAGACGCCGAGGGCACGCAAGGTTCATGCAATGTTCCCCCAAGTATATATTGAAAATTGATGGTTGTGTGTTTCTCGCCGAGAATCCTTGCATGGTTTAATATTCCAACCCTTCTCTATGTTATTCTCTCTCGCATGACAATCATGAAAGGGCAATAACAACTTATTGTCGACATATTACTTCTTTGGACGGCATTCTAATCGTTTATATCGACAACCTTATCATTCCGACCTCGATTGCAAATACAATGCATCCTTAAGGGGGCCATTCTTATTTTTCTTGTATGGCAACATGACAAGTTCAAATCTTACAAGACTAGCAATCCGTTGTAGGTAGGAATAAGGTTCAATATGATTGGGAAACACATTTGTAGTCGCGAATGCTGAGTAACTATTCTCCCCTGAAACCGCTCCATATGAGTCATCGACATACTTAAGTAACATTGTATATCATATAATTATTTTCACAAAAATATAATGTTAAACACAATAATGTCATACATCATTCTAATAACTAACAAAAAATAACACTTAATCTTTTTTATAAGTGCATAAAAGCCACCTAGATGTATTTAAATTAACATAATTCTCATTTCTCACTACTAGTCATGAAATCTATAACCACACTATTCTATAACCAAATCTATAACCAATGGTCTATACATCCTTCTAGTAAATAATAAAGGACACCTACTCTCTCCGTCCCTCTAATTGTGTCTTACTTCACTATTCATCAATAAAGTTGATGTTGTTTGAATTGTAAAAAAATTATAGATGTGTATATATGAAAATTATCGTGTGATATATCACTACATTCATCTTAGCACATATTTTTAAAATATATAATTTTTATAATTTATTGTTATACATAATTTAAGATATTAAAATTATAAAATCATCAATAAATAGGGTAAAAAAGGAAGTAAGACACAATTAGAGGGAGGGATTACACATTTTTATGAATTAGTTATACAAATTTTATTTTATTTGTACCAACTTTTCTCAAAATTAGTATAACCACACTAAATTTTACATATCATCATTAGTAGAACCATATGTTATATGTTATATTTTCTCATTAGCCTACCAACAATACGCAACACATTACTACTAATCACATAATATTGTAAAAATAACGTATGAACTACTAATCACATAATATGTTACTACTAATCAATGAATTATGTTAGAAATAAATAACGTATGAACTAAAATATTGTAAAATTAATATAATTTTCACTATTAATCACAAATTTTATAACCACATAAAATTCACAATATATATTATGTACATATATCATTCTTATAAATCATGAAAAACACACATATATATTATGACTTATTTTTATGCATATCATTCTTATAAATTCCTCATTTTACTAAGATAAAAAATAAATTACATATTAATTAACATTGAATTACATTAAAATATTTTCAACTATTAATGATGAAATCTATAACAAAATTAAATGTAATATATGGAGACACCCATAGATAATGAAATGCTAAACAACTAAATACGAAAATAAAATAAAATATCACAACTATTAATAAAGAAAATCGGAGGAAGAAAAGAGAACTGGAAAAAGAAAGGAGAACCGAAGGAAGAAAAAGAAAACCGGGAAAAAGAAAGAAAGGAGAAAAGAAAATCGAGGAAGAAAAGGGAACCAGAAAAGGAAAGAAAAAAGAAAGGAGAACCAGGGGAAGAAAAGGAAACCAGGAAAAGAAAGAAAGGAAAAAGAGAACCGGAGAGAGAAGGGAACCGGGAAAAGAAAGAAAGAAGAAATGAGAATGGGAGGAAGAAAAGACCACCGAGAAAAGAAAGGAAAAAGAAGCGAAAACCAGAGGAAGAAGAGAGATCGGGCGGAGGAAAGGAGAGTTGGGCGGGGGGAAATAGAGGCGTCGAAAACGAGAGCACCACCAGAGGCAGTACGACGGGATCCAGGTCAAAGGCGGAGTGACGAGAATCGGGCGAAGGCGGTACGACGAGAACCGGGTGAAGGCGGAGCGACGAGAACCGGCAGAAGCGATAGCTGGACGGAGGAAACGAGATCGGTGGGGATGGCACTGCCCAGGGGAGGAATCCGGTCGGGCATTCAAGATTTGAAACAACGTCCGGAGAAGACATTGGGGTCGACGTCGGAAAATGGAGAATATGCTGACAGACTTCTATGGACGACAACCTTCATCGCTGGCGAACACCGTCCTCCACCACCGCCGACCACCTCCAGTGGTGGTGCTGTCAAACAGGGGGTAAAAAGTAGTTTTTCTTTGTATTATTTATTTTCTATTTTCTATTTAAATTAAATACATGTAGTATTTTAATAGTATAAGTACAAGGCGTGATTGGTAAAATACAGGGCATGATATAGCAATCCACAAAATGTAACTGGGATCCGGTACAAACCACATACATGATCATACTTCAAGTTAATATTGTTCACAGAGCAGTTGCAAACATACATACATGGATCTTCCTACAAACTCATCAGAAAAAAATGACTTAAAAATACAAGTGTGGCCAAGGGAATGCTGATGGCACCTGCAAGGACACTAATGTGCTCGACCATCTTCACACTTCTCCGGGCGGTGGAGGTGCAGGAACTATACCTCATTTCTAGCGCACATCTTCCAAATCCTCATGAAAGTGTCGTTCGTAGTAAATGCACATCAGATCAGAGCTTTGGAAACCAGCCCTCACTGCCTAAGGGAAGTAATGTCGGTAGAACAACCTTCACTGGCTCTCTGTGAACCTAGCAGTACCGCCAACAACGGCCATTGCGCACATGGGAAGCAGCATCTGTTTGAATTTTATTACCTTAAATGCTGCTTCATCGATTAAATTGGTATGAACCCCGAATAGGGTATGCCAGAAGTCATGTACCTCTCGAGAAAGCATTGTAACATAGGCTAGCTCTTCTGTATCCATGAATCTCACAAGTGGTCGATCATCTGAGACAAATTTCGGGATCCCATGAATGTTGCATATGCAGCACCAAATTGTTGGGTGGCAGGTCCCAAGCATGACCAACTTTTGAGGATATGACACGAGGGCAGTCAGCTAGAATAGCTCTACCCTGGGTTTTAAAAAGCGCAAAGTGCAGCGAAGCGTTAACGGTAAAAATTACCGAAGGCTTTTTGGAAAAAAGCGCTGGCCAAACATGAACTAGGAATATTTCAGTAAAGGCACAACATGGAACTTAGAATAATAACAAAAAAATCATAAAAGACAAATAAAACTTTCAATACAATACCAAATTCAAAGTTTTAAGAACTAAATTACTAAGATCAAAGGATTTTGAAATTATTATGAAATCATTTAAGAATCTGAAACTGAAAGAAAGAACCTGCTCTGTTGGTGAACTAATCCAAAACATTTGAGATCAGTAAAGAATGTCTACATGGTGAATTTTATGGAAGCTAAAATTTAGAAGCACAATAATAGACGAGGGACTAGAATCATATATGATCCATCATATGAACTATTCCCAACCAACATGAGAGCTCGTGCTCATAGGCCCCATAAAACATATACTACCTTTCAAGCAGATTTCCTAGAATAGCATAGGGGTTTCTTGTTGGACATATAAATGCTGCATTAGTTTATCCTCGTAAAACTGGGAACCCAAGTTTAAATTGTCGTAAAAACTCGGCACATGTTTAAACTAAAGCAAACACAATATATTTTGAAGGAAAAAAATAGCTCATAAACAAAAAGTGGAAAATAATCCTGAATCGGTTTTTTTTCCGAAAAATGATAAGTTGTAGATGAGATGAGAAGAAGAATGAAGTTATTTACCTCATATGTTGCCTTTGCCACTGTTTTTGAGAACGGGAGCAGAGGTGAAGATGAAGACCGAAGCAGCGGTGAAGATGAAGACCGACGAGGGACACAGCGGTGAAGATGATAAGAAAACAGAGCCGGTTTCTTAATTTTGTACATTTTCCTTAATTTAGTCTAACCCTAATACTATTCATTATGGCCCAAATAATTTCAGCCCATATATAAAAACAAAACAAAAGGCCCAGATTTTGTTTTTGACTAAAAACGCGCTTTTTCAGTTCAAAAGCGCTAAAAATTGCTCAAAAGCGCGCGCTTTTCGTCTGCTCCAGCGCTTCGCCAGAGAAACCGCTAAAGTTAGCGCGCTTAAGCGCACTTTTTAAAACCCAGGCTCTACCTTCATGACTTCTCTTCATCCGTTCCAGAATCCTATCAAACGCGGATCGTCCAGTTGTCTCCCCTAAAGCAGCAACAAGATCAGCTCTCCGAGGGTCGCGCACTGCCCCGACAAATGAGCCAAGTGCAACTGCAGCCCTCTGCCAACTGTTAAGCTGGATCATACGTGCGACTTCTTTCATGTCTTCTGTAAATTATGTAGAATTCCGGTTGAGTATTCTTCTGAGCCAGCAAAACTCAGAAAGAAAACTAAAACTTCACAAAACAAAACAAAACTGGAACAATACAGAAAGAAGTGTATTTCCATGCCAGCTGTTCGGGATTAATTATGAAATAGCACCAATGGAATAGCAACAACCTGAAAGTAAAGTAATGAAATCTCTTGCTCTAATAGTCTAATCTAGGTTGCAACATTTTTTTCCCTCTTTTTCTTTCCATTCAAACATGTTGAGTATGCGTTCATCGAATGCGGGAACTAAAAGCCATACTAAAAGTCCATACATCCAAGAACAAAGATAAGAATAAGGAAACATTGGCTAGAGCGGAAGGTTTAAGAATCTCCGAGAACTTCCCCAAATTACCTTGGCTTGTCAAAACAAATGCCAAAAAGGGCCGAAGCAAAAACAATTCACTTCAACAAAACAACCACCAATGATGTACCAGATTAGCTGAGTTGCTATTATGCTTGGTTTAGTCCAGTACAAATCAATGCACAAACTTGATATCCTAGATACAGGCATATTCAGTAGTTTACCTATAAACTACTGCTAGGAAGGGAACAGCCGAAGTACTCCTTCTATTCCAGTTAAAGTTCCATCTATTCCAGTTAAAGTTGCGCAGAATCTTTTTCACGATTTCCAAGTACATGTTTTGTTGTTATATACTCCCTCCGTCCCATGATTATTGGATCATTTATTTTTTCACGGTTTTCAATGATCATATTTGACCATCAATATCTCTATTGACATATAACAATTTCGCATAAAAAATTGATATTTAGAAAATAGATGTTAAGTTGAATCTAACAACATCTCACATGATATTTTTATTGTATACTCCCTCCGTCCCTTTTTAACCTTCTGAAATGATATGGGCACAATATTTAAGACAGTGTCAGATTCCAGATTTGCAAGTGGGTTATGGCCTGCAGAAGTCAACAATTGTAGGAAAAAGTAAGCGTACAAAATTTGCATAACCTTTCCCCCCAAATCTTTAATACAGTATGTAGGTAAATTGACGCCAAACAGGGAAGGTATCCTACAGCCTTTCCTTCATAACCTCTTCAATACTTCCAAAAATCCAACCAAAAGTATTACAAACACTCTGAACTAGAAAAATGTCATAATTCTAAAGCAGTTGTACGGCATTGAGCAAGTGATTTACATTTCGGGCAATGCTTCACCGAAATCTAAGTGATGAGGAGAGGAACTCTATTGCCCAGTTTCTCCTTGTGTCACAGAAGGGGGGTCGTATATGTAGAGGCAAAGCAGCCGAGGCAGCAGCGGCGTGGGACGTAAGTGTCCGTTCCGTCCACACCATTTGGAGGAAGGCAAAGGAGCAACTTGCTGCAGGACTCCCGGTGAATGTCAACAGCCAAAAACCTGGTAAGAAAGGACGACCAACCATTAGTTTAGACAAGGAAGCTTTTATGTCTATTCCACTGCGACTCCGAAAAACATGTAGGAGGACTGCACGTGGCCTGGACATCAGCAAAAGCACAGTACACATATTGATGAAAAGAGGGGTGTTGCACAAATATAGCAATGCTATAAAACCTTTTCTTAGAGAAGACAACAAAGTGGAGAGGGTCGAGTTTGTATGTTCTCATTTTAAGTTTGAAAGGCACAATTCAAATGTAAGATTTAAGAGCATGCTGAATGTGGTTCATGTGGATGAGAAATGGTTCTATTTATCCGAGGAATCCATCAAATACATTATGCTACCAGAAGAAGAAAATCTACTATGCACTTGTCATCATAAAGGGTACATCCCTAAGGTAATGTTCCTATGTGCCGTTGCTAGACCTATAATAGCTCCTAATGGTGACATTATTTTTTATGGAAAGATTGAAATCTTTCCATTGATTGATAAGGTAGCAACCCAAAGGACCAGTAAGAATAGGGCGAGGGGGACAATGGAGACTAAAGCTAAGCGTAAAGTTAATGGTGATGTGTTTAGAGATTATTTGGTTGACGCAATCATTCCAGCAATTAAGCCGAAATGGCCTCCAGCAGCAACAAAACACATTTTCATCCAACTGGACAATGCTCCTAACCACATGAGAAGACAAGGTCACAGACTTTATCAAGCATGCAACTCAGATGGGTTTGAAATTGGTTTTCTTTTTCAGCCACCTAACTCGCCTGACCTAAATATCTTGGATTTGGGTTTCTTTCCCTCAATTCAAAGTTTGCAGCAAGAGATGGCATGTACAACGATTGACCAATTGGTAAATGCAGTTCAGTATGGTTTTGATGATATGCAGGTACAAACAATAGACAAGATTTTCATTTCACTTCAGAGTGTTATGATTGAGATCATGAAATTCAAAGGCATAAACCACTTCCCTTTTCCTCACCTCAAAGAAAGATGCATTGAAAAGGTAAGGTTTTCTACCTACGGACCTGAATGTGAACAAAGATCTTGTATTGGAGACTATACAGTTTCTGATCCAGCATGGAAGAACACAGAAGATAACTAAACTAATGAATGACATGCAAATTTAGCTCAACTAGGGGGCCAATGAGAGGTATGCCGCTAGACTAAGTGATGTTTTCTTAACTTTTGAGCAATGCATGTGTTGCATGCCCTTTGTTTGTAAACATGTTAGTAGCTTGATGCATGTTTATGCTGCAACGCTAGTTTTTGCTTTTTGTAATGCAAACTGAATGTATGAGAAGTTTGTTTGAAATTATTTTTAAGTCTAGGATATCAGGTTTCTACTTCTATGTATGAATTGTGACTACACAATAGAATACCCTACTGTCCTACAACGTGCACAAAAGGATGTTAACTATATTTAGTAAATATTTATGAGCTACAACATAAACAAATAACCAGCATAGTTAATTTCCTCCTAACTGCAGCAGGTGAGATAAAAACAAGCACAAATATTTGAACGTTAACCTGTGCGGCCTAACATCAACAAGTACACATGCAAAATCAGAATTGGAAATTGCTAATGTAGAGGGAAGATCATTGTTGTTAGTAAGTGACTTACTGCTACAATTAAACTTTTCATTGGTTGCGACTCATTTTATGTTCAATTCAACAAAAGAGCTGCAGCACTTCAGGAAATCCGCAAGTCACAAGAAAAATGATTTTCTGTTCGGAACTAAAAAAGAACGATCCACTAAGTATTAGTTTTTCAAACAAAAGCATACAATCAGTTTTCATATAGCCTTCATATTAGAACTAAAACTGGTTTTTAAGTAACTAAACATTGGGGCATATAGATGCTGATTTATGCACGCATATAATAATAATGTCCACGGCCATTTTTTTTTTAATTTCTACCAGCATACCTCAATCCATCAGATGACTTTAGGTTGATATCGACATATATGGAGGAACAACTCTCTCTCTCTCTCTCTCCCTTTCAAACAAATTTGGCCTCAGCCGGGAAGTTAGTCGTATAAGAGCATCCTTAGCGATATCAACATGTTCAGAGATCTGCGGAGAACAAATATAGCTTGGATGATGAATAAAAATTTATATTTTTCATAAGTGGAGAAAGTTTGCTAAAGTTATAAGGTTAAAACTAAGAACTACCATATAGAGCAATTCTTAACAGGATTAGATCATAAACAAATAATCAATGCACCCGTAAAAATGTTACCTGCACCAAATCATCATCAGATGCTGAAACTTTTGGAAGGTCTTCCTTGGTCAGAATGCGAATATTAGCTTTTGTAATTTTCCTCATGTCAGTAATGATAGAACTTCCTTCCACAATAAGATCTTAAATACCCACCCTCTGTTATTCAGCTCAGATAAAAAAAGTAACAAACAGAGATACAAAAGAACATATTACAGGCTTAAAACACATGATCTAAGAAAATTTATGTGGGAAACTAGGCGAAGAAAATTTAGTCGAACAAAAGAACACATGATCATATGCTGATAAACAAGTAGAATATGAAGTAGAATCTGAAATTTTCCATTCAAAATCTTTAAGAACACACCACATTCAATCATATTAGTTTCATTACAAAAATTAGTACATCATCGAACTGAATGAACATGGGATACATAACAGCAACATCAACACTAGTGCATAATCGATATAGAACAGAAACGGAAGAAAAATCATGTGGGAGCATATTTATTCACTGGATGAGACTCATTACCCAATCCCTGAAAGCAAAAAAAGTTTGGCTCGACTGAAACTCCACCCATTCCTCCGGGAGGGCCTCTTCTCCTGGCAGGGGCACTTTCATTGTTTCCTCCGGCACGACCTCTTCCACCGACATTGAACTGGGTGCCACCACAGGACATCCACCATCGCGACTTACTCCGGCAACACCGTCACCGTCCCACCTTAGTCCACGACTCGTCGACGATGAAGCAGCATCTCAACGTGTCCAACGAGCTTCATCAATTTCAGAAAATCTTTCTTCGTCCGACCACTCAAACAACGGATCTGTATCCGGAACCCATGGACCCAAAATAGGTGGTTCTTTTTCCACTTGAGAGTAGGTGAGATCTTCTGGCCATTTTCCTCCGTCCCACAATGACATCCACCTCCGTCTGCGACTCAACGACGATGAGGCAATGACCGAATGTGTGCGACGACCTTCACCAATTTTTGGACATTTTACTTCATCCGGCCACACAAACAACAAATCTTCAGTATTCAGAACCCATGGACCCAAAATAGGTGGTTCTTCTACCGGTTGAGAGTCAGTGAGATCTTCCTGCCATTCCACATCAGTCGGTGAGATCTTCCACACCAGTCGGTGAATCATCCTTGACCCAATCAGGTGTCAACATGAAGCGGCGAGTGTAAGATTCATCATCAGAGCACCACTCTTCATCGGACATCTGAGTGATTGAGTTGGAGATTCTTGGTCAACACTATAAATTGAGATGGATGAAGACATAGGAAAGTGGGAGCTGATAGATGGATCTGGAAACTATTCTAATGGGAAAGCCGAGCTCAATAAATGTGATAGATGCAGTTGGGTGGTGGAGAATTAATGGTTGTTGAATGGTGTTGAAGCTGATCGTCTCCTAACGGGAATTGGAAAAAGGGTTGTTAGAATTACTATTCATTTTAGGTGTTAATTGGGCCTTTAATGAGGTTTGATTGTAAAATTAATTGAGGAATGGGTCAACAATTATGAATGACAAAATGGTAGTTTCAGATTTTAAGTAAGGGTAACTTTAAAATTTCAGGTACAATTTTCATACTAAAAATGGAAAGAATAGATATAGAAAGTTTTTAGTGGGACAAACTAAAAAGGAAAATAAGAATTTTAAAGTGAGACGGATGGAGTATTTAATTGGATACCAGTGGCAATTACCATTGCCCTTGGCCCAAGTGAAAATTTTGAAATAACGAAACAAATTTGGTGAACAACCGAAACGTCGTCGGCTGGGGTTTTAGAAGGGTTTAAGCTTAAATCTCTCTCCTACCTCCTCTGGAGTAATACACCGCGAACCAGAACCACCACCCGCCGCCGTGTCACTCCGGTTACACTCCGGTTACTATGGCTTCCGACGGCGTGGCTTTCACGGACTCAATGAATCTCAAAGTTACGGAGCTCCTTAAGGAGGTGCAGCTCGACTATTCTCCTTCCTTCACCAAAACCGTTGACGGCGCCATTTCCTCCGTCAAACAGGTTCTTCGAAAAATCCCAAAGGGTCTCAAGGTTATCCTCTTTCTTCCTCCATTCCAATTTTGTGAAATGATTTTTTCTTCTTTCTTTCCAGCTGAATAGTCGTGTTTGTATGTTCAGGTTACAGCTGATTTGGCACCTGGATTTGTTAGAGATATTAAGGCTGATAAAGTTGGATTTAAGTTCAAGAGACCGAAAGTCTTCGAAGTTGCTGGTAGTTATTCGATGCAATGTGTTGCCAGACCAGATATTAATGTCGACCTTTTTATTCGCATTCCCAAGGTATGCTTGTTAATTTCTAAATGTTAACTGAATGACGGTTTGAAACTTACTGGATTATATGTGTTAGAGAATTTTCCGGGACTGCAGAGATGCTTGTCGCACTTGATTCTTGCATGTGATGGTTTCAGTTATGCTATAACACATTCCTGATAGTCTCGGGTAAAGTTATGAATTTCACAATTAGGTGGGCTGCTATCGAGTGTTACATGACTGTTGCCTTTGATAGTTTATGTGATGCTATAACCTTTTCTTGTACCGGGCGAAGGGAGGTTTATGCAGACTGAATTTTTAGCTTTGTTATGTTGTAGTACTTACATATTAGGCACTCCAGTCTACACACATTTTCGTATTGTTAAATTGTGATTTCTCTATTGTGGCATTGGCAGGAATGCTTCTATGAGAAAGACTATCTAAACTATCGGTACCATGCCAAGAGATTTCTTTATCTCTGTGTATTAAAGAATCATTTGATGTCGTCTTCAAAATTTCAAGACGTTCACTGGTCGACCCTACAAAACGAGTCACGGAAACCTATATTGCTTGTTTATCCAGGTGCCTGCCACTCACTAATTTACATTTAACTTTTGGATTACCCTATAAAGATTCACTCTGGGACATTCAGTCCAATCTTTTACATTTTTTTTTTGTTTTATGTTGGTATATTGTAGCTATGGAGCCTTCTGAAAGTGCCAGATTTGTTTTGAGACTAATACCTACGGTGGACAAAGATTTGTTTAGTGAATCGAAGTTAAAGTTGGGGCGTGACAATGTTCATTTTCTGGATCAAGGTAATTCACTATGGACTTGCACTTTCAATTCAGCCACCCCGCTCTCCATACTTGATTGCATATATTGTGCACTTTTCCAAATGCTGCAGGGAATGCTCTACAAGCCACACCTATGTATAACTGCAGTATACTGGAGGACATGCTTCTTGAAGAAAATGCAGAATTCGTCAAAAAAACATTTTTGGGATGGAAAGAGCTGAGAGAGGCTTTGATTCTTCTAAAAGTACAAACACCTATCTGAGAATATATTTTTTCTACCAACTTTGTTGCTTGTATGTCTTACTTTAATGCCATCTTGTAGGTTTGGGCACGGCAGAGGAATTCTGTATATTCTCATGATTGTTTGAATGGGTTTTTGATTTCTGTCATCATGACATACCTTGCCACGGAATTCGGTAGAAATCGCATAAGCAAATCAATGAACCCAATGCAGATATTTCGCGTGACCTTGGACTTCATAGGTATGCCCCTATCTATTCCCCCTTTTTAAGGCAGAGCTCACAAAGTGTGTTGTAACTTATGTTTTTTATTCTATTTGTTCTCTGAGAATTTAATCGGTTACCTGCTGAACAGCCATTGTGTTACTTTCACCAACTATTTTGCAGTAACATTTCAGTAGTCACGTCTTTGACTCTCAAGAGATAAAGTAGCTATGGGGTTGTGTTGTGAATGAGTTAGATGCTTGTTTTTTGGCTGGCACTGAATTCTTTTGTTGGAAAAGTGTTGTACAAATAGTTTAAACAAACTTATTAATAACTCTCACATTTCAGCCAACTCAAAATTATGGAGCAAAGGAGTCTTTTTTCATCCACATGGTGAAAGGGTTGCTTCAAAAAAGGTACCTTTAGGTTCAATTGTTGATACTCCTAGATGTTTATATTGGAAAGCTCTTCAGATTTGATGAATTTTAACTAAATTCAGGGTTGAATTTGAGAATGCAGGAGCAGGACAAAACAGAACTCAAGGCGTTTCCTGTGGTTATTTACAATTCATCTGCGGAATTTAATTTGGGCTTCCGCATGTCACAGAATGGTTTCCAAGAGGT
>JAULKM010000013.1:7055405-7067094 GCA_032355605.1 Rubia tinctorum
ACTCTAGCATGATTCATGGATTGTGTGGTCGCTATCCAACATATGGGCCTGTTGTTAGGTGACAGATTGAATATCCCTTCAGTTTTCTCTCTTTCTTCTTTTAATTCTGTTTTTAAAATTTTGCCAAATGCAATTTTTGCATCAAGGCTTGCAAAGCGCTGGGTGTCTTCTCATCTTCTTTCATCATTGTTGGTGGAGGAGGCCGTTGAACTGTTGGTTGCTTATACCTTTTTGAAACCTTTCCCGTTTACTGCTCCTGTGTCCCGAATAACTGGGTTTTTGAGGTATGTACTATCTCCACTATATGCTTAAACCTATCTACTTTACAAACATTATTTGGTCAACATGGCGAATTGATTAACATGTTATGCATGGGGTTCAAGTAGATTGGAACAAATAGAAGAGTCTGTCATTTATTTCTTGTATCATAAAATGCTGCTTTTAAGTCAAATATCTTTTGCTGTTAAACAGCCATTAGATCAAGGATGCTTGATGGTTAGAGTGCTGGACATACATGTGTGAACATAAAGAAGAAGAGAGAACAATGGTCTTGAAACTAAAAATGTTATGATGAGTGTCCAGGCACACAAGACTATTAAGCGTAACCTTAGTGGATGAGGAAATGAGTGTGTTTAAAATATCTTTAGATGCCTTAGTATTAGCATGTAAAAAATTGGAGGATCACTAATTTATTTTTATAAAAAAGGGGACGGGGAAGACCTAAGAACCAATTTTAAAAGATATGCTAAAGTAAATGAAAAGTATAAATTTTGACTGAATATAATAATTGATGACGGAGTATGATCCATATGGCTAATGACTCGTAGTGGATAAAGGCAGGCTCAATTGATGTCTTGTTGGTTAATTTCTCTTTTTGCATGAATAGTTTGTTATTAAGTAACATGGTTGTGAAATTTGTACTGTTTCAGGTTCTTAAGATTACTGTCAGAGTATGATTGGCTATTTTCTGCACTAGTGATTGATATAAACGATGATTTGACTTCAGCAGATGAAAAGGAGATAAATGTAAGCCTAACACGATGATTTATCATCATGTAAATGTCCAATTTTGCCAATTGATTCCCACACAAACTTCCATTCTTACTTGTTTCACTGTTTTCTAAAATGAAGCTACCCCTGTGCCTTCTCTGACAGGATTATTTTAAGTTAAGTAGAAAAGATAGTGGAGAAAATCCACTAGGTACAAGCCCAGCAATGTTCTTGGCTACCGGTTATGACAAGGCATCTGAAGCTTGGACCGGATCATCACCCACTGGGGCAGTGAGTAGCTATGAAAAGTGAACTTGATTTCTTGAGTTGTTTGCTAGTGTAATTCTTTATTGTCTCGGGCATGCAGGGTAAAATCATTTTATTGATTTTAATGACACTAGATGTTTCCAACTTCACATAAAGGGGAACCTACGTATTTTCTTGCGATTCTGGATAACTAAGAGTTAAAGCTGTCAATTTTGTTTTGATGAACCGAATGATTTTTCCACGAGCAAAGTCTATGGTCTATTCCTGCTTCAAACTCAAATAGTACCATCATAAGTGCCATTAGGAGCTCTCATAAGCCAAGCAGATCTCCTTCTTTTGTATGAGCTTTCAGCTAACAAGAAAACCCCTTTATTGTATCTGCATTAGCGAGTATTTAATGTTTGTATATGCTTTCTTTTGGCTGAATTGCACTTATCTTGGAATTATCTTTTCAATTTGTCCAAGGAACTGAGGAGATTAGTGGCTTATGCTACCAGCAGCGCAAATTTATTAAGCCAACTAATTATGCACAATCAGTCTGATTCATATAGATGGGAGGTGAATGCATTTATTATCTGTTGTATTATTGATTCCGCTTGATTCATCAACAGCCTGTTGATTTAGCTAATAACTTGTGAACTTGCAGTGCCTTTTCCGCACTCCTCTTAACACCTATGATGCTGTCATCCTTCTCCATCGGGACAAATTGCCTTATCCTCACCGTCTGCTATTCCCATCAGAAGTTGATCAAGGTCTTACTTCAGTATCCAGTTTAATTCTGCTTCCCGGTCCTTCTTTAGTGCTTCGTATTGTCAATAACATTGTGCTGTTCTAAATGTGTTATATGGGATCTGCAAATATTCAGGAAGGCTTGTCGCACGTGGGCAATCAAGCAAACTCTTCCATCCTTTTATCTTGCCTGGAGATGGCGAAGGGATGAAGATTAAGGACAAAATGATGGTGGACTTTGATCCAGTCAAGTGCTTCATTAATGACGTGGAGGCAAGTATCAGCCGAAACCTGTTATTACCTATTTATCTTCAAGTCCAAAGCTTTTATTCTTTTCCATGTTTCATGTCTGCAGACGGAGTTCCCTGAGATGTTCAAGGTGTGGTATGATTCGTTTGGAGGCGATGCATTAGGTCTTACATGGAGCAAAGCGAATCTGAAGGTATGCATACCCAGTCATTTAAAAAAAAAAACAGGTTCTCTAATAACAAATGTGGAATAATTATTATTTTTGCTTTGCAGAAGCGGAGTCGAGATACGGTGGAGGATGACAACACAGACTTCATTGAAACGTTAAAGGCTGTTGGTGAGGTTGGGAAAGGACTGGTGAGAAGTGTTCATCTTCTCAAGGCTCCAAAATTAAGGCATTGAGGTTTCCGTTACTCGTTTGATTATTGCAGAAACTCGATAATAGATGGATCCGCGTTTTTGACGAGAGATGCTCAAATATTATTGTATCCTGTAGAAACTACGGCCTTGTGCTGCAGCTAAACTTGTTGCAATGGAAACTTTCCATTTCATGGGCATTATAAAAGAAAGGGTGAAATGCATTTATGTCCCCGAATTCTATGTTTAGTGCATATATATTCTCCAGTATTTCGAAAGTGCATGTATGCCCATCTCAGATTTTCAAAAGTGAACATGTAACCCTTTAAGTTTTTAAAAAGTGCAAATATGCACCTGTAGCCAGAGATCGGCGTTCGAAAAAGTGAGAAGTATATGCGTACAAACAAGCAACTGTGGTACATGTGCACTTTTGAAAAATTGAGGGGCACGTGTGCACTAAACAAAGAACTGGAGAGAATGGTGGCACTAAAAGAAAAATATTTACGGAGTACTTAATTTTAAACAAAATTTACTAAGAATTATTTTTAGTTGGTTATTAGCCTTTGATTTCTAATTTCAACAAACAAGCCACGAAAAATGTTTTAAATTATCATCTACGGAAATGAAATAGTCCGTATTTAAAAATCATTTGCCAAATGACGAGGGGGTGCATTGATAATTCACTTTTGTGTCTGCAGCTTAACCTGCGATTAGGGAGTACATTTTTTGAAGTAAAAGTTTTATATCCTTTTTTTATTTGAGAATGGAACTTTCATTACCTCATATAGTAAGCATGCCGTGGCTTCTGCTGCTGTTTGTTGCCTTGCTGTGGTAGGCTTATGTATCAGTGTGTACCTGTATACCTTTCCATTTGTACAGAGGTATTCCTACTCACCAAGATTGATGATTTGTCAAAATTTACTCTCTGCCCCGAGTACCTGGTGAAATCATCCAGATTCCTTGCCAATTGTCTGGCTGTTTGTTCTGTGCATTTAATGAATGAAATATTGTCGTCGGCATACATTTGGTGTGATAATAGTGGAGCGTGTTTCCCTGGTTTATAACCTACCTGGGGTACTTCCGACATGGAGCTCTGCAACAGGCTTGAGAGGTATCATTGGCAGATTATAAAGAGATATGGGGATAGTGGGCTAAGCCCTCTGATTGGCTTGAAGAATGGTGAATTCCAGCCATTCACCTTTACTGTCATTGAGACCGGCATCACACACGTGCAGATAAGTTCAATCCATGTGGGAGGCATACCAATGTATTCCAGAGCACGTATAAGGAATCCCCAAGATACTCGGTCGGAGGCTTTGCTCATGTCAATTTTGATAGCTGCAACCCCTGTTTTACCCTGCTTCCTCTTGAGAGTTTCCAGCATTTCCAATGCAATGAGGACATTCTCCCCTACGAATCTGCCTTGAACAAAACCTGATTGTGCTGAATCCACCAGGTTTCCCATATTTGTTCTCATTTTGTTAGTTAAGGCTTTGGCTACAATCTTGTTCTTGACGTTGCATAGTGAGCATGGCCTGTAATCTTCCACCCTTTCTGGATTTTTCTCTTTTGAGTTAAAATTCGGATGAAAATTGGATTAAAAGAGCATGTGAGTCAATATTGTACCTCACCCGGCTTCCTCCGGCAACTACCTCCTCAAATGTCATCCCTTCTCTTACTTCTCAAGCTTGAAATACAACCGTTGCTAAATTCACTGGATATTTTACTTCCCTCGCCATTTATAGTAAAACGTATTTCTGATTTATATATTGGATAAAAACTCAAATGAGACCGTCTCACCATAACTTTTGGTGAGACAAGGTACAATCTAAAGTTTTAAAAATTAAATAAAATGCCCCATATCATCGACATCTTTAAATAACTGCACTTAAACCTCCCGTCTCACCACACAATTAGGTGAGACCGTCTCGTCCAAATCTTTGTAGATATATGGAGTATAAATATTGGAGTATAAATGCAAGCATAATTGAAGATACATAGGGTGTGTTTGGCGGAGATGTGTTTATAAGTAAAAATAGCTTATTTTAAAAATTGAGGAGACTAACTTCTATATTTACTCCAAATATGCCTTCTACTTCTAAAATAATCAATTTTTTACCGTTCAATTAACACAAAAAACTGCTTAGTTTATAAGTATAATATCTAATTCTGCCAAGCACACCCATAATGATGGGAAGATAAGCAGAACTATCCCTCCATGTTTGCTTGAATCTACGAGGAGCAACAATAGAACATAACATCAACAATACTAATTAAATTAAATCAGTAGTACACACGAACACAAGTATTTACGTGAAAAATTCCTCCAATGCGAAGGGTAAAGTTCACGAGGCAAACGAACCACCTTAACCATCTTCCTTAACTAATAAAGAGTATTACAATATTACCAACAACCACCTACTACTAGCACACTTGCTCTAAACAAAGAAAGATCAACAACCACTACAACAATAGAAGAAAAAACCACAAGTCTGCAGAACTTCTGCCTGAGAACGAATTACCTCCTTCCAGATCTCCAAATTCAATCTTCGTCATTAAGAACTTAGTAACACGACCTTCCAAAATTACAGTCAAACCTAACAGTTGATACCGAGATATTGAAGTTTTTTCTAAAATTGCATATGAAAGTGTGAAAATCCCTCTCCTTTTGTTGTTCTTACTCGGTTCCACACACTAAACCCATACTGAGACACATCCCTATGGAAATTCTACTTAATGGGGTGCTAAAATTACTGGAATACTTTCTTCTAGTTTGGACCAAATTTCACGAGTTGATTTCCTCACATAGAAGGAAAAACCTGACAAATCTCTCCCTTTCTGACTATGTGGAGAAAATTGCCAAACCGACAATCTCTTTACATACCTCAAAATTCCCTCTTGGTAACACCTTAGTCAACATGTCTGAACCATTGTCATATGTGCGAACCTATTCAAGTTCAAACACCTTAGACTCCAAAGTCTCTCATATTCAAGGATACCAAACATCAATATGTTTAGTCCTACCATGAGATGTAAGATGCTTACCAAGACGATTGCACCCTGACTATCACATAAGAAGACAAATCTCTCTTGTTTAAGTAGAGTCCATGAAGAAATATCTTTATCCACACAAGTTCTTTGGCCGCTTCAACAATCGCAAGTATACTTAGTTTCAGTGGTAGACAATGCAATGCATTTTTGCAATCTTGATTGCCAACTCATAGCCCCATGCAAAGGTAGTCAATTAACCTGAAATAAATTTACACGAACTATAATCCTCTATATCATAATCACAAGAGCCAACAAGAATAGACTCCCCACTTCCAAAACAAAGCGATGAATATGAAGTTCCACGAAAATATCTCAAAATTCACTTCACGACATCCCAATACTCCATTATGGGATCAGAAAGGTAACGACTGATCACACCTAGTGGATGAGCTATATCTGTCATTGTACACACCATAACATACATCAAGCTACCACCAACCGAGGCATATGGAACATTTTTCGTATCATCTTTTCCTTTATCATTAGAAAACTTTATATCAAATTTAAAATGCGAAACTAAAGGTCTACTCACATGTTTAGCATCATCCTTTCCAAAATTTTGAAGCACCTTCTCACCATATTTATTTTGAGATAACCACAAATTTATACTCTTTCTATCATGAGTAATTTGCTCAACTTTTGCTTCAAATTGTTGATACGAGAAACATTCTTATTAACAATTAGCATGTCATCCACATAAAGTAATGGATAATTTAGATCCTTAATTTTCATGATCTTATCATAACTCAAAAAAAACAAGATAGTCACCGACCATATTCACTTTAAGATAGTCATTAATCTAAATAACACATACTTACAAGAATAGTCATTGACAAAAATAATACAAACTTACATGAAAATTAAGAATCTAAATTAATAGATGCTACTAATTTGCTTCCTTAATTTTCATGATCTTATCATATCTCATAAAAACAAGATAGTTACTAACCGTTTTCACTTTAAGATAGTCACTGGCCGAAATAATACATATAAGGCATGTCTCTTGCCATTGCTACAAATTATATTAAAGAGCAAATGGATTCGGTGGCCTTTCAACTATCACCATCGTTCATGTTTGATCCTTTATTTTTTTGAACACTTTTAACCCCTCAACTTACAGAACAGTTTAATCGTGGCCCTTCCGTCAGGTCAGTCCGTTAACTCAAAAATTTATATCGTTGATTGTTGAATTTATGATAAAATTGAGGCCAAAAATAACTTTTCATCTTGTTTATTTAAAAATTTGGCCACTGCATCTTTTATTAATAAAAACCCAGCTCCCTTATCCTTTTCTAATTAAAGCCCAGCCACTACACCTTTTTATATAAAAAATTAAAAACTACCCCTGCGATTTCTTCTTCTCTAAAGAATCCAGCCGCCAGCGCCGCCCTTTCCGTTGAAGTCACTGACCATCGATCTGACGCCTGAGAGCAAACCACCGTCGTTCACTGGTAACCCATCACCCTTTGATTTGGGCTCCGACGAGGATATCCTTCTCGATAGACTTATTCTCATGTCTCACATCACTCGCAACTTCATACCCATGGGCCGGCACCAGCGAGAGCAAGGGAGAGGGAGAGTCATCAGCTGCCGGAACAAGTGCAGGGGAATTCGGTAGAGGGGTTAGAAACAACTGAATCAAAGGAGTCAGATCCGAATTCGGGTGCGGGGTTGGGTAAAGTTTCAGTCGACGAAGAGGGCAAGGAACTCGTCCTCCAACATAGATGGTTGTCGGAGGAGCTGCAATTTCCGTCAGGCGTGGCTCGACAGATCTATTGATACACCGAAGAACATCACGACGAGCCCAAATCTACTGGTGATGTGATGAGCAACGGTGCTGGTGACACAGCCGTGTACCCGCCCGTGAAGGTGAAGGGCAAGGGGAAGAGGGGAAGGGAAAAAAGAAAAAAAGTGGAAAAAAGAAAAAAAATGGAAAAAGAAATAGAAAAAATAAATTGAAAATGACTATTTTCCCTTAAAATTAATCCTGTTGACCGAACTTAACACTTTGACCTAACGGAAGGGTCACAACTCAACAGTTCGGAAAGTTAAGGGGCCAAAAGTGTTCAAAAATAAAAATAAAAGGCTAACGGTGAACGATCGTGATAGTTTAATATTCATCGAAGTCATTTTCTCTATATTAAATTAGCAATAAAATTAAGATTAAAGTGCTAAAGTAACACTATGTTTAGGCCGAAAGTGCAAATCTAACCCTGCAAAACCAGAAAGTACCAAAATAACTTTAACTTTTTTTATGTATGTACCAATCTAACCCTGGACGCTGTTGACTTTGATCGTTAAAGTGAATTTTGGGTGGAATATACTGAAATGACCATTTTAACCCTGGACAAAAAAAGGAAAAAGAAAAAAGACAAAGTTACCCTCTATTTCTTCTTCTTCCTTGTTTATTTTCAAACCTTCTGCCAATTTCTCTTACCAACTTTATAAATTGCTATCTTCCGCCAATTTAACAAACTCTAATTTTTCCCCAAACCTCTCTACCGACCAGTCTCTCCATCGATGGTCTTCGGCGGCGCTAGCTTCGATCACCAGTGTCGCCAAGCTTCGGTTTCGACTTCGATTCGCAACTCCGACCACCCTTGTCGACTTTGATTCTAAGCTCCAGGCACCTGTATCTACTTTGATTTGCTAGGGTTTTTTTGTTTTCTTGTAAATGGGGGAGAAGGAGGGCTGCGACAGAAGGGGGAGGTGGGTTGGCATCAGCGGCATGAGGAGGAGGTGGTTTGAGCGTGAGCGGCAGGAGATGGGTTGCGTGAAGGTGACATGAAGAGAAGTATCGTATTGGGGAGATGGGTGTCGTACTGGGCGTCAGGGAGATGGATGTCGTGTCGGGTGGTGGCTAGGGGTGGCAGAGTGGTGACCGAGGTGGAGTGGTGGCTTGTGGTGGTGGGGTATGGCCGATGGTGGTGGGGTGTGGCCGATGGTGGTAGGATCGTGGATGGGGTAAGGGTGGGTTTTGAAGAAAAAGAAAGGGGTAAAATGGGAATTCAGCTTATAGCCCAAAGGTATTTTTGTCATTTCATGTTCGGTCAAACTTAAATTGGTGAGTCAATGTTGGAATAGTGTCAAAAGGTTATAACTGCACAATTCAGCCTAAAGTTAGGGTTATTTTGGCACTTTTCCATTTTGCACGGTTATACTTTCAGCCTAAAGTTAGGGTTAAAAGTTTAAAATTTCTTAAAATTGACTAACGCTTCTTTTCTAAAACAATCATTTATAAGTGTTTGAAAAGATCCTTACCATCGTTTGCAAAACGTGAAATTGACATTTAACCTTTAGTAATAATTAATTTATTGTAAAAATATATAAATCATTTGTCAACCAGACTAATCATCTATGCTACTATAAATTAGAGATCCATTAAAATGGTATAATTATCATCGGGATATTAACTTACTTCCCGCAAAAATTATTATCATTTGACACAGAAAAGTGTATCACATATCAATATCACTATGCAAAATAAGGATTTTCAACAGTTGTACTGCCACTTGATTTAAATCACGATTTTATATTTAAACTGTAAACAATTTGAAAACATATGTCATCCATCTAGATAAATGGAACTCTTAATACGAAAAACACATATAGAATCTCGAAAACACAATCAGTACATTTGGGCAAAACACATCAGCGTGAAAACCTAATTTGAGTGATTACCGTGAATGAAACAATTTAATCTATCAAATTAAAAAATAATATTAATGTGAGTCCGTCTTTTGAAAGACGGTCTTTCCATAAGTCATGGAAAGACCAAGGTTTAAAGTGCAAATTAGAAGAAATGACGATTTTTTTCAAGTTGCATGAATCAGATTACAAACTTTATAACTACTGCACTTCACATAATAAACTTTTAGAGTTAATTGCTAAAATAACCCTGACTTTAGGCAGAAAGTGCCAATATAACCCTGCAATCTCAGAAAGTGCCAAAATAACTCTTGACCATGTTGACTTTTTAGTAAACTAGTTTACTGTCGGAATAAGGTGAAAATACCATTTTTCCCTTATTTAAAAAAGAGTTAAGTGTTAAAATGACCCTGACTTTAGGCTGAAAGTGCCAATATAACCCTGCAATCTCAAAAAGTGCCAAAATAACCCTTGACCATGTTGACTTTTTAGCCAACTAGCTTACTGTTGAAGTAAGGTGAAAATACCTTTTTGCCCTTATTTAAAAAGGGAAAAGTCATAAAATGTGAAATGACATCCCTGCCCCTTACTTTATTTCTCCCTTTCTCCTATTTTCCTCTTGCATTTTCTATTCTTCCCCAGACTTTCTTCCCTCTCCACCCTTCTTTCTACTTTCTTCAGCCCGAAGCACATAAATCGAGGCGTCGCCCGACCGCTTCTCCTCCGAATTTCTTCTCTTTTCGCTTCTTCTTCGCTCGACCACCGTCGAAGCTCCCTCATTTTCCTCCTTGAATACCACATCCAGCGGCCCTGCTTCGACTCTCCGTCGCATGTCCGTCGGCTCTCCCTCGCAGGTAAAGAGTTTTTCTCCGTCGTATGTGATCCCTAGGGCAGATTTGGGGCAAATAATAAATCTAGAAAATTGGGCATGGATTAAAATGTATAATGATGTTGATTTGTTGTGATTTCATCGTACATCCTCTTCAGAAGGTGTGAAGTGCCCTTACACAATAGTTCAAGTGGGGCTATTTTAATTTTTAAAAAGTACAGGGGAAGTACTATGAGGTACCAAAAAGCCTTTAATTACAGGGGAAGCGCGAGACCCTTAATTATACAATGAGGTAGCCCATGAAGAAATACAGGGGAAGCTTCCAGCGACAGCATCGACTAAAATAGGGAGACGTCACGACTTGGGTTCGGTGAGGAGTGAGGAAGGGAAGAAGACGCGTCTTCATTTTATTAACTATATGCTGAAATAACCCTATGTTTATATCGAAAGTGCAGATATAACACTGAATTTATTTACTATGTGCTGAAATAACCCTGTATAACTCCGAGGGGTATTTCGGCCAAAAAATTCAGATTTTAGCTCAAGGTTATTTTAGTCATTTCCTTTTTATCATTGCCAGAATTTACACGGTCAACGTCGGAAATATAGACTTTGGGTATATCGGCACAATTATTTCAAAAGTTAGGGTTTGATTTGCACATACAATAATAAGTTAGGGTTATTTTGACACTTTCTGAGATTGCAGGGTCATATTGTCACTTTCATCCTAAAGTCAGAGTTATAAATGTAAATACCCAAAACTTTTAATATTGCAACTAAAACCTTTTACCTTTTATTATTCTAATTAAACTCTGTCTTTCCACAAGTCTATGGAAGACGGTCTTTTCCAAGATTTTGCCTATTAATGTATGTAGACAAATTCCATACTTATTAAACTACATAAACGTTCAAAGTAAACCAATTCATAAAATGGTTGTTTTTCATTTTTTCCCTGATGGAAGGTGGAAAAAAATTAAAGAAAATAGTAGGTTTTTGAGAGAGGAGAAAAAGGATGTGTTGGATGAAGTCTATGTTTGGTAGAACTGTGATTATAAGCAAAACTGACTTATTTTGAAAGTAGAGAGAGACCACCTTTTGTTTTTCCCTCAAAAATAACTTATACTTTCCAAATAAACTGTTTTTTTTACACTTTACCAACAGAAGAAGTGTTTTGATTATAATCATTGCAACTTAAAAACTCTGCCAAAGATAGTCTAAATCAACAGTTGCTTCTTAAGAACAAACGTGACAGAAATGAAATCATTCACCAAAAACATTTTAATTTCGATGGTCAAATAAAGGACTACTCTGTAAATTTGAATCCCAGAAAACAACAGCTGTGATTGTGGGTTGGACCCAAACGAACGTCCACGATTGATGGAGGTCCCACAAACAAAATGAGTTGACAATCCTTAACTGAAGAAGATGCTGGTCTGCTAATCTATAAATTCGTGTGAACTTCACCTTCCTCCATTTTTCCTCCTCAAAAACACAAATTATTTAATCAATTACCACTCCGGCTCGGTGGAGCCGCAGTATAATCTTGAATCTGGTCAGTCCAGTGGGGGG
>JAULKM010000013.1:7067194-7082466 GCA_032355605.1 Rubia tinctorum
CACATTGATATTGATTATCATTTTGTGCGTGAGATGGTGTCTTCTGGCAAACTCAAGGTTGCTTATGTTCCTACTGAACAACAACTTGCTGACATCTTTACAAAGGGTTTACCTCGTTCTCAGTTTGAGTTCTTACGGTCCAAGATTTGCGTCGCGACAAGTCCCACGCTTCGCTTGAGGGAGGGCAATAGAATATTAAATGAATTAGAATCAAGTTAATAAAGGAATACCCTTTTTGATTGGTTTTGTATATATCTTTTTCCATATTTGATTCTGTCTTGTATACCTTTTGTACTCACTATATATATATATATGAATACACACAACCACAATTATGTGTGGGTTTTACATTCTATCACACACTTTCCTTTTTTGGTTGTTTTTGTGAATTTGACACACTTTCCTTTTATGGCAATTTCCTTCAATTTCATCCACTCATTCAATTTTTTATTTCTAAATTCAATTTCATCCACTCATTTCATTCACCTAAATCCAAACATCTAAGACTATTGTGCCACATCCAATGAAACAGGGGTAGTATGTTTTTTTAAATCAATAATTACTATTATGTTGAGCGGTTCATTTTCCATCAATTTTTTCGAATATTCATTAAAGGCGTTGGGAATACACTTTACAACGATTATAATAAATGAAATTGATATCTAATCTAAACATCTTTTTATAAGATATTTAAGTTATATCAATCAAACTATTGTACATATATATAAATTAATAAAAAGTGAAATATTGACTTCGGGGATGTTAACTAGTTACTAGTGAAAGACATGAAATGCTTAACAATAGGGAAATCCCATTTCAAGCATCAATTCACCATGCATGTCAATTAGGTATCTGCAACACTACGAATGAGCGAGCCATCAACTAAATTCAGCAAATCCGATTTGAGATGTTATCTCGACATGTCGTTGACAATGATGAGATCCGAATTGTCATGCCGCACGCACGACTTGAGAAGATATTCTTCTGAATTGCAAAGAATTATGAGTTGAATAAGAAAAAAACATTTTTATCCTTCTAAATGTCAACAAAAGCTAAACTTAACGAATTGACATGTAAGAGTTAGGTAATTACACATTGAACTATTTACTGGTTTTTTGGTTTTACATTTACAGGTAAAAGATGAATTCCAGGAGGTGAAATTTCAGACATTAGCAACTTCATCAACAGAGTGCTCGGGGTGGCTGACAAATGAGGATCAGAATTTGGAAATGTTGAAGATCAGAGCCAGATTATTAGTAACAAAACAGATTCTCTGTACTAACTGGCAAATGTCGGTTACTTTCAGGTGGCTAAATTGTGTTTCGTCATGACGATTCACTAACTTGTTGCCTGAAACTAATATCCTTAGTGGGACAAACTTGTGTTTCAATTCGTCGATTCGCTAACATGCCCCGAAAGTTGATATCTACCTGACTTTGCTAGTTCATGTCTTACTGTCTTTGTAATAGAGCAAGTTTTTTACATCCACAAATTGTTTGCTATGATTTTTTCTTGTACGAATATTTTCAAAGACGGAGACTTTTTAGGGTATAGGGAGCCCAATAAAATTCCCTCCACCACTGCTTTAAATAAATAATAATAATAGCAGATCTGGACAGGATGTAGAGAAGACTCCATCTCCCACCAGATGATGAATATGTACCATAGATTTTCCTTTAAAATCCTTTGGATAAATATAGTTAGTTGCCATAAAATATGAAAAAAATTTGTAATAAAAGAGCAAAATAACTGATGATTAGAATTTTAAAAAATTAAAATCCAACAAAATTAAATGTAACGGATTAAACTTTTCCCTATATTTTCTTAATTTTCTTTATCTTATTATAAATTTTCATAATTCTATTCTATTGTATTCTTTTTCTTATTCTTTTTCTCTTGGCTTGGCACAAGTAATATTAAAAACTAAAACAATCTGAGCCTTGTAAAGTTTGTGCACACACTAAAATTCATATTCTGGTTCTGCCACTAATAATCAAGAGAAAGTCTAAAAAAATGCCACATTTCCATAAATTTAGGTACAATCCATAGTGATTTTTACTTTAAATGTTGTAATTTTTAAAAATAAAATTTACCTATTGCAGTTTAAAAGTTAAGACAAGTAATAATATGTATTTGAATGTGAAAATATAAAAATATATAACATGAAAAATATTTTCAAAATTTCCAAATTTAGTACTCCCTTTGTCCTAACATAACCTGCACACTTAGTATTTGACAATCAACGCAGTCAAACTTTGACCACTTATTTAAATAGATATATAAACAATAATACTATCATATATGATATTGTTGGATTCGTTGTAATAAGTAGTTTCTAAATATCAACTATTTATTTGCTGCAAACATGTTTCTTGAAGACCGTGAAAAAAAAAAAAACTTTTATGCAGTTTATACAGGGACAGAGGGAGTATGTAATTTAACAAATAAATTGTATAAGGTAAAAAAATACAAGGAATGAAGCACTTATAATTCCAATTTTTAAACAACAGTGACAGGCGGTTTTGACAAAGATTAGAGCGGGGGGAGGGAGAGCCTCCAACGGCTACTTATTCCCACGTTACAATAACTCCAAAAGTAACCACCGACCCAACCTTTATCCAGCCTTGCAAGCTCCCCCCACCCATTCTCCCACATTCAAATCTCCATCCCCACATCCTTATAAACACCCCACTCTCACCCAACAAATCCCAAACTTCTCACTTTCACCCCCGCTCTCAATGCAACATTTTCACAGAGGCCTTCTCTGTGAAAATGCACAAGAAAGGGTTTTCAGCCATGTTAAAGAAAGCCACAAGGCTTCTAAAATCCATAAAAGCAAGGAGTATGAAGAAATGCATTCTCCTTAAGCACTACAACTTTGGGTACGTTCATGAGTACCAATTCTCCCCTTCGAATAGTCCTCTCATTCATCAGTACTACAAAAGGGCTGCCAAAAAAAGATGGTATACAGATTTTGAATCTGTCTTTTCCACGAGGGCTGAGAGAGAATATCCTTGGAGAAAAAAGACGCTTGTTTGCTGCAACGGCAATGACAGAGCATATCCATTGATGCAGTTGAGGGATTCATGTGTTGAAGAAGGAGGAGAACAAGAAGAAGTGGAAGACTCCATTGATGAAAGGGCTGAGAGGTTTATTGAGAGGTTCTATGAAGAGATTAGGATTCAGAGGCAGCAATCTTCTTCGTTAGTACAGTACAATCCATTCATTCTAGATATGGATTGAGATCTAGTTAATTTTGCTTTTGAATTTCAGTTTTTTTTAGCGTGTACTGTATTTTATGCAAAAGTTATGTTGTTTTAATTCATTCTTTTGTCCAGAAATATGACTCCCGAGTTCGAAACTTGAATACACAGTCAAGAAAGATGTAAAAAGTGCATATATAATTCTATATAATTCACCTAAGTGTAAATATAACTTTTTAATAATTAAAAGTGCAAATATAAGTTTCTGATAATTAAAAATGCAAATATAACCCTAGATAATAACTGAAAGTGCAAACATAACCTTTCCAGTAACTTTCAGCCAGAATTTCAAGAAAATACATTTTTGTCTTTCATGTTGAGGACCCAACCTGCAATTGTGTAGGGTGTTGGAGCCAGCACTGCAACTTTAGCCTAGGCCAGGCTCGTTACTTGACAGCTATGGTTGTAGCCGGAGCTTTTTCCTTTGCTCTTTAGAGATCCGGGCTGCGTTTTGCTGGCGGTTGGAGCCAACATCGCAACTTTAGCATGGGCCAGGCTCTTCTTTTTTCTTTTGCCTATTGGGACCCGGCCTGCAATTGTGCTGGCTGTTGGAGCCAGCACTGCAGCTTTAGCCAGGGTCAGACTAGTTACTCGACGACTATGGTTGTGAACAAAGCTTTTTCCTTTGCTCGTTGGCCTCTAAGACTAAATATTCCATGTTTACGTGAATAACACCAACATGTGTTAGTTTATATGACAACATAATACATCAACTCTTTTCCATTTAAAGAAATAATGTTCCTTCAATTTCACAGCTTCCATTTAAAAGAAATACCGTTCCTTCAATGTCATGGCCCTGCCTGAGCGAGCTGAGGGGTGGTTGTTACTTTATCTAAACATTCTTCGGGTTGATCATTGCCCTGCATGAACAAGCTGATGGATGATGACTGCTCTGTCTGAGCTGGCAGAAAACTGAGCTTTCTTTGTCGTAGTGCATCAGGTCATGACCTTGCCTTTCATGAGGTTAAGGGTGCCTTGTTTATCGTTTCTACTATTATGCATGTACAATTAAGCATTTCATGTTAACACTCCTGCCTTGGTGGACATTACTAACATGTATCAGTTTACAATAATCACAATATGTCAGTTCTTCAATATCACGGTGGGTGTTATTGTTTTACCCGCACAAGGTATGCAAGTGTAAGTAGCATTCACATACACAATTTCATAAATAACCTGTACGATCGTACCATGTTTTCTTGAGGATGCTACGTCTTGGCCCTGCCGAAACAGGAAAGAGGGTTGAGTTTTCTCTTGCGATAACCCGTCAAAACCATAACTTGTTCGTGCAGGCTGAGGGGTTGATCCTTGCCCTACCTGGATAGGCTGAGGCTTGATCAAGGCCCCATCTTACAGGCTGGTAAGATTGCTGATGGTTAAACTTTCTTTTGTCCTGGCATGTTAAGCCGTGTATCTGTCTTTCATGCGACTAAGGGTATTTTGCTTGCTTTTTTACTACCAGACCTGTACAACTAAGCATTTCATGCTAACATGCATCAATTTAAATATATCACGCTAGCATGCCTCAGTCCAAAAGGTGGTATAATTTGTGAACTCTTTATTTTTAGTTTCTTCAATAAACATCCATTACAAGAGACAAGAGTCACTTTATTAACCCTGCTATCATGCCTAAATATAAATGACAAAGGCATGTAAAATATAACGGGCACTTGCACCGTTGCACGAATCCCTTTTTCTTTTCGCCCGTCATGCATAATCTCTTTAGTTTTTTATTTCAACGTGACAGCCTCATATGCAATTTCTTGAATTATTTGCTTACTAGCATATAGTAATAACGTATTTTGTAGTATTAGGTAGATAATATTTTTCATGGAGCTATGTGATTCTGCTCGAAACTTATTTATGTATGTTTCTACAGAGAGACATGCGGATGTTATTATTCAAGTGAACATTGTATACTTCTAACCTTGCCGACTGATGATGCAGCCAGTCTTGCCCTATGGATGCTCCGTTGTGTGGCTGTTCTTAGGGCTCTGTCTGTGCTCTGCACTCTGGTTGAGCTACACAGTTGTGGCTGTGCTCTGCCCTAAACAATGCTTGCTCTAGGTTATGCTGAATCTTACTGCTGCACTAGATATTAACTCTTGGTGCCTTATCGAAAATAAGGAGAATAAATTACAACAGGGTAATCAATATTATTATCCATTCCCTCCTCTCTTTTTTTGAATGGAAAGAATTATTATTTTCCCTTATATTTTCTTTTCTCTATTTCTTTCTTTCTCCCGAATCATCTTTTCTCTCCTCTTTTCTCTCCTCTTTTCTTTTTCTTTTGCTCCTGTAGCCTTCACCTCTTGAACCTTAGCCAAAAACGTGAATCGGACTGAGGAGGTCATCGACACCGGGTTGATCAATGACGTCGATGAAGGAGGAGGTCTTCAGCGTAGATGAACTGGTGCCTGACGTTGTCTCTGAAAGAGAAGGGGCTCTTTGTTCTCCCCGGAGAAGACCCATCGGAGCCGGGATGTCAACGACCTCTGGCCTGCTGGCGGAGGGGTCGTGAACTCGCCGGAGATGCTGGATGCCATAGGGGGTTGTCCATCGTCGAAATTGGTGGCTTTCTCGATTCCAAGAAATAAAAAAGAACTCACGAAGATGGTGATGTGCCGGGTTAACTCCGCAGCCTTGGTTGATTCATCGACCTGGGTTAACACGGCAGATCTGGGTTGATTCGCCATCGACTTGAACGACTGTTTGGCGATATTCCCCAGCGGACTCAGCTCACTTGGCGGGTTGACTGGGTCAACTTACCTACTCAATTACTTAGTTGATTCACTGAGTATGCCAAGTCAGCTCATTGTTGCAAGGCCGATTTTGACTCATCGGACGTAGTTGTACACTTTCTTGTCAAACTTAAATAAGGGAGCAAAGGGTTTTTCACCAGCGTGAAGCTGAGAAGCTTTCTGCTAGTGTGCTTCGTTCTTCCCATATAAAAAATGAAAGTAATAGATTGTATGAACAATGGATTTGCTTAGCTGTGCAAATGTGTTTGGCCTGGTTTTTGTGCATGTTTGTTTGAGAAACATCTGTTAGAGCTGCGTAGGGGCTTAGGTGTTGAATCCCACACAGACGACACCAATGTTAATGCCTAAATTTGTCATGGCCTTGGATTGGATCTGATTGTCTTTGGGCAGTCGGAGCTGTTGGAGAAGCTCAGATAGGGCCTTTGTGTGGGCCTTGTTCCGGCATGATTCCAGCGTAGATGGGTACCTATAAAATAGCACGGGTCACTCAGGACGAGGTGGTGTGCGACTGCATCCGCTCTGATGCTCAAGTCAGGTCGGAGAAGTGGGTAGAGAGAATATGGTGCTACAGTGTCGTAGAGGCTGCAGTAGAACAGACATTTTCTGATGGTTTTCTTCTTCTTTTACAGTTGTAGGATTTGGTCTTTGTTAGATTAGATACTGTACTTTTGGGTTTGATTAAATAGGTACATGGTCTTTCAGCCCATACCGTATCACTTTCATACTTATACCACGATTTGTGATGCTTATCCCACGAATTACTGGACGCCTTGTGCTGCTCACTTTGTGCTAAGTAGAAAATCCCCTTGAGAATATTGATACTAAGTAACCATGCGCTTCAATGTCAAGAAACCTGTCGAAGAGAGAGCAACTCCCAGATCAACTAATTCAACTCCAAAAGCATAGTACAATAGTTCGAAGGAACGGAAATTGCTTCTTCTTGGGACTCGGATTGTCGATCCAAAAGGTTAAACAAAATTTTGTTCATTGAGCCCTTTAAAAACTGCTTGCTTTTGGAATTATCTCCGATGGTTGGGTCGAATTCGTACTTATGGAATCTGATGGGAAGATTTTGTTTGGAGATGGATCAGTTTTGGGTTAGTTCTGGGTTTTGAATTTTTGATCACAAACAAGTTAGTTTTGAGTTGGTTATATAATTTCTTTGTTATTTTTTAGGCTAAATTGTTTTTTTGGTCCCTAACATCTTATTCCATCTTTTGGTCCCGAGACTAAAACCACGTCCTTTCAATACCACACAAATTAAAAATGAAATTGTGGGTTCCCAAAACCAAATTCCGGGTAGTTTTTGGGGACCAAAAGATGGTATAAGATGTTATGTTAGGGACCAAAAAATAATTTATTATACCTGAAACCACTCGAAATCTTGTTTTTGGGACCGAAAATTTTATTTTGAATTTTCTGGGTACTGAAAGGACGTGGTTTTGGTCTCGAAGACCAAAAGATAGTATAAGATGCTATGTTAGCGACCAAAAATATATTTAGTCATGTTTTTATTCAGAGATGGTTTTGAATCCAACGGATTTTTGGCCACAAACGAGGAGCGGGATGAATTTTGGATGGTTTTTCTGGGTTCCTTGGAGGCGGCGGCGGGGCAGATCTGATCTGGGCATTGGCAGGGGGGTGGAGGTGGTGCTAGGTGGGCAACAGTGGCGCTGAAGGCGGTGAGACATCAAAACTCCAGATTCTGACGAAACTTCATATTCCGACTGACGGCAGAGTGGCAGTGGTGACGGGGGGCTCAGTAGCAGCAGCGGCAGTGGTTTGGAGATGATGAAGAAAAAGAGGGGTATTTTTGTCAATAAATTTTAAAATTTAAATTTTGGGATGTTTAGTCTTTTTAGGATAGGTAAATGATGAAAAAGGCCAATTCAACACTGGAATAGTCCGAAAAGGTTATATCGGCACATTTACTAAAAAACTTAGGGTTAGAATTGTAATTTCAAATTTTACAGGGCTAGATTGGCATTTTAAAAAAAATAATAGGGTTATATTTATATTTTTACCCTTATTATTATCAATGATGTTTTTTTTAGAAGCCAATGATGTTACTTTTGGAATGGATGAATTCATGACTCATTTAACTAAAGGGGACTGGAGTTTCGAATTGCTCTCTGATCAACTATGTTTGCTTTAAAGAGGATATATTTTTCTAGTCATAAAAATCTTCATATATAACTTGTAAATTATAACTACGAGTGAAATAATTTTAAATAATGTTTCATGTATGGATGATCTTGAAATACGGGATATCAGTCATGCAATCAATAATTGTCACGTACCCCTTTAACTTTTTTTTTTTTTGGAAACAGTGATTCACTTTTCATTCATTGCTAGTTGCACTGGATCGTGCTAAGTTATGCGTATCTGCGACTCTAATCTATCTACATTAAACATTGATAAACTATAAAATACCATCCCGAGAATAAGAATTTCCCTTACGAATTGTCTAACGTCTGGCGGGATTTTTCTGGGTAGTTGATGATGTGTCGTAGTGCATTGTCAAAATCTGTCTTAATCGGTATTCACAAATTCACTTTAGCGCTTGCTTGCTTCATGGCATATAATATGGCTGCTAGCTCTGTTTGTGCCGCCGATGATGCATGGATATTTGTCGTTCCCCTCCATCCATCTCGTGAAGTTGAATTTGCACACCAGGCCGCCACTCCTTCTCCAGTGCTACTACAGAACGCCACATATGTGGTAACGATGGTGCAATTCTGAAAAACATAATCTACACACCTGTCTTTTTTCAGCCACATGAGAGTGATATCTCCTAGGGGTGGACATTGGTTCGGTTTAATCGATTTTCGGTTTATTCGATTTGGGTTATTCGGTTTTGTCCCTAAAAAGCCCAAAACCAAATCCGACCTGAATAACCCGAATCTGAACCGAATTCAGAATTCGATTTCGGTTTGAAATCGAATTCAACCCGAATAAACCAAATCGATTGTAATTTTTTAAATAATTACAAAAATTTTTAAAATTTAAAATTTAATAAAAAATATGCAATCTAGTTTTTACATCATCAAGATCAAGTTTTCAAAATAAAAATCCAATAAGTACAATACAAATTCAACCATAAAATTTTTAGCATTACATTTAAAATTAAAGAAAAATAGTTCGTTTTAATATTCATCTGCAAAGCCTTCACATTATTCAAACCTTCAAGCACTCCCATTTATAGTATTCACTTTCAAGCACTCCACAAATTTATTTAGGATAATTTGTGTTATTTACTTATTACCCAAAACTTAATTAGCCTTTAAGGTTTGGGATATTTTTTAAATATAAAAATTGGTCCCTCAACTTAAATATATTTATAAATATATATTTTTAAATTTAATTATTTTATATATATAGATTTATTTAATTAATTACAATTCGGTATTCGGTTTAGGTGGTTTGTGTTTTAATATCAAAAACTAATCCAAAAACCATAGTCATAATTTGGTTTATTCAATTCGGATATCCAAAAACCGTATAGTAAATTCGATTCGAGCTATTCGAATTTGGATAATTCGATTTTCGGTTCGGTAGTCGATTTTTTTCCACCCTTAATATCTCCCACCATCCCAGTCTTCTGAATGGTTCCTCCCATGTATCCTGCTTTGTCTGACATTTCATTGATCCAAATATGGGTATAGGTTTATTGGTCCTTGGCTTCTATCTGTTTTCCTTGCTCTCCTAGTTAGCGCTGCAATTTCAACCGTTGCATGCTCAAATGATAGTGGTGTTTGGTCTATTGTAGCTGCATTCCTTGCACACCATATGACCCATATTATAAAACATGCAATATCTCAATCTTCCTTCTCTGGGGCTATGTTGAACCATTGTTGCAGCCATACTTTGAGAGAACTTGGGTTACCTATATTGAAGTCTAGTTCTAGTCCGATGTGCCTCCATACCTTTTTTTAATAAGTCACATTCAAATAGCATGTGCTATACTATTTCCTCCATTGTCGTATACATTTGACATCGTGTGGAAATTTCCATTCTTCTTTTCCCGAAGTTCTGGCCTATTGGGCAAACCCCTTGAATCATTCTCTAGATACAAAATTTTACTTGCTCTGGAATGTTTTCCAGAGACGTTTCCACATCTTAGATCTGGCGGCATCATCTGACAGTGTCGTTGATGACGATGGTTCTGCTCTTGTCTTTGCTTCACATGTTATGTGGTATCCCTATTTGACTATGTATTTCTCTTGTTCCTCTTTATCCCATGCAAGGTAGTCAATATCCCTAAAATTATGAGTTGGGATATGAATTTTAAGTATCTCCTTGATCATGTCAGCTAGAAATAGGGCTTTGAGTAGTGGCATCCTCTAGCATTTTTGTGTGTCAATGAGGTCAGACACTTTAAACCCCAGAGATGGAAGGATGCTTGTTTCGAACTGTATTCGATTTGTCTTGTTCTGTATCCATTTTTTTGTATATCTGCTGCTTCGCCTGTCATAATTTTCCACTTCAGGTGTGGTTTGATTAGCTTCATTACCCATGGAATCTCTCTTCATCCATACGAGTCTCCCTACTTTTGTCTTGTTTGTAAGAGCCCCTGCTTGCTACAATACTTTTCCAGAAAGAATTTCGAGAAAAAACCGTCTTTATTTGATAGAAGCGTCTACGCTTGCTTCCCTAGCAATTATTGGTTCATTTATTCCTTAAAGCACATCCCTAGCCCACCATGCCAATTTGATGCGCACAATTTTGACCATGATTTCCAGTGGATCCCTCTTCTTTCCGGGTCTCCTTCTCAGATAAACCTTGCCATATGTTTGTAAATCTCCTTTGCTACTGTTCACAGTATGCTAAATGTCCCAATAAGTATATTGTGATAAAGAGAAAAGTACATGTTTGCAGAATGTAATTCTGCCCATTATCAACAAATTGCTCTTTCTCCATGCCAATGTTTTTTTTATATAACCTTCATCTCTAAGCCTTTGAGCAATATGACCTTCGAACCCTTGAGATTGATGCCATGGCCTAAGTACTTCCCTTGCAGGAGGTTTGCCTTTATGTTGAATCTCAAGTTAATTAGGTTTGTTGTAAATTGATTTGCATTTGGGCTGATGATAAACGAAGATTTCTCAAAATTTAACCGTTGTCCTAAATATGCCGCGAACATATTTAGTGAAGACGCGAGTTTCCTTATTCCCCTTCTGTGACTTCGAAAAATAGAATACAGTCATCTGCAAATATAAAGTTTGAGATACGTGGGACTCTTGACCCACATTTTATTCCTATACACACTCTTCGGAATGGTGTAGAGCCTATCATGGAGGACTATGCATCCTGGCACCGGATAAATAGAAAAGGGGAAAGTGGGAAGCCTTGACTTAGTCCTTGTATGGGCTTGAATGGTTGCGAGAGCTTCCCATTGAGTTTGATTTAGTACGTAACCGTAGTGATGGATTCCATTATCTAATTTATCCACTTAATTGGAAATCCCATCCACCCCGTGACATTCCTGAGAAAGTCCCAAAATACTTGATCGTATGCTTTTCTCATGTCGATCTTAAGAGCTACGGTTGGTGTTTTCCTCTTCTTCTGTTTCCTGACCTTTTCTCTTAGCTCGTGCGCTATTAGTGAGTTCTCAACTATTGATCTTCCCTTTACAAATGCCGCTTGGTTCCCCAAGATTATAAATCCCATAATTTGTTTTAATTTATTTTCTAGTACCTTAGAAATTACTTTATATGTAACATTGCACAGAGTGATTGGTCTTAAAGCAACAGGTTTCATTGGCACCTTTGTCTTCGAGATTAGGGTGATGATGGTTTCATTCCATTTGTTGAGCATTTTTCTTGTTGTAAAGAACTCATGCACTGCTTTTGTGAGGTCCTCCCCGACTTTATGCCAATAGTGTTGGAAGAATCCTGCTAGGATGCCATCTGGTCTCGGTGCTTTTCACTTTTACATCCGGAGTACTACTTTTTTACTTCTTTTTTCGTCACCCCTGTTGATAGTTTCCATTGATGATCAGAGTTGACCGTCAGTTCGATAAGTTGTTGTACGTTATTAATAGTTGACTCCTCGTAGGTATCTTGTGGCTTGACAGATTCCTTTACAAACACCATGCTTACATGTTCTACCACCATCTCCTGCAGTTGAGTTGGATCGGTTATCCACGTCCTCTGGTTGTTCTTCATTTGCTTTATTCGATTAATTCGTTGCTTCTTTTTTGCCCATTTGTGAAAGAAGCTCGTGTTCCAATTACCTTTTGCATCCCACTTTATGTTTGCCCTCTGTTTCCATAAATAATTTTGTTGAGTAAGGAGGTTGTCTAGTTCCCCTGAGCTTGCACTTGCTGATTCAAACTGATTCCTCGTTTGAAGTCTATCAATTTCACCTTCATTTCATCGAATCATCTTCTCTAGATAGCCCAGATTTTCTTTGCTCCAGTTACTATGTCTCTGCATTGTGGCTTCTAACTTCTTTTCCAATGTGGGCATATAGCGTTGTTATGTTGTTGATGAGCCTTGGCTTTCAGTGTAATTCCCTCCTCTTTGCCATTTGTATTTAATGGTTTCCTTAACCTCCTCCCTATGGATCCAGAAGGATTCAAACTTTGGTCTTAATTGCTTCCTTATACATGTTCTCTGATAATGCGTGTTGAGGATGAGTAGCCTGTGGTCCGATCTTGTCAATGGCATGTTCCTGAGCATATATGTTGGGAATAGGTTAAACCATGTCTGGTTTGTAAAGCCCCTATCCAGTATTTCTATGATCAGTTGATCTCCCTTCCGCCCATTTGACAATGTGAACCACTAACCATAGTTGTGTAGTTCATGGAGGTTATTCACTCGCAACACATCTGCCAGGGCAGCTGTTTGTTTCTCATTTACAACAATATCTCCCTTCTTATCTTCATTCCATGTGACTTGGTTGTAGTCCCCTATAACCATGGGGGGAGTGAGTTGTTTAACAACTCGGTGTTTAGTTCATCCCACACTTTTTCCTCATTCCTTCTACCGGGATGTCCATACAACAAAACAAGCTTACATTCCTCCCCAGATAGGGAAGTGATGTTAAAAGTATTTTGGGAGCTTTTGCTACCCCTAGATGGATTTCCTATGTCCAGGCCACATAAGACCACCCTTGGTACCACTAGCATCTACAATTTCATAACTAGTGAAATATGACTCATCTAGCCAATTACTAATCTTACTGCTATCACACTTTGTCTCCATAAGGAAAATGATTTTGGATTTATAATGTGAAATGAGGTTGTTGAGAGTGCTTATTGTCAAATCTCTTGTCTCCCAACTTCCCAGCTATTGACATGAATTCCTCCGTTGCCCAGTTTAATGCATCAGCTTCATTGTTTGTAAAATTTCCCCCACTTACATCCCGTCGGATGCTCTTCCACCAACAGCTTCCACCATTGATTATGCACTTGTCATATTGCTGTGGTCAGTTGAAACAATTTTCGGTAAAAGAAAGGTTGGGCCTTTTTGACGCAACATATTCCTTTCAATCATTGCTCTAGTTCCAACGGTTGATTTTGACGGTACTAATCTTGCTCTAGTGTCCCATCTTGAACCTCTGTTGCAGCTCAAAAATTTGCTTGTGCTTGACTGCCTGTTCTGTTCGCAAACTTTGGAGCCCTTAACAGATTCTTAGAAAGAAGTGATATTCCTTATTTTTTAGAAAAGGTCTATCTCAAGAATATCTAAGATGGACCCCACCCTCATTCTTTTTTCGAGATGAGTGATCTTGATCAGAGCCTCTTTGTTCTTCCTCCTTGTTACCTGTTGGGTCATTCCGCTTCAAAGCATCCAATCCACCATCAATCAATTTATTCCCCTGCTCCATAATTGTCTCATCCACTTCAATATCTTCAGTTTCTTCCTCCCTACACAGGCTGGGCATATTTTGGCATCACCTCTAAAGTGCCCAAAACAGATTTTTTTTGGATTTGGATTTGGTGAGGCTCAGGTGAAGTGGTGGTGATTCTCACATCGCCGGTGAACACCTCCATTAGTGTTTGGCTGGCACTGTTTCCTTCCCCGAAATCTCCATCTTCATTATCCTTTTTTCTAGCTCCCATTTGTACCCATAGTCCTTGTCTCCAAACTCTAACTCAACCCCAATTTATCACCTACACTGCTCCATTGGCCTTCCTCCGTCGTTGTCGTATTATTGATGGAAGCTGACACCATCAGAGGGCCTGGAGCATAGTCACCGGCATCACCAAATTCTGAGCCTATAGTTAATTTTCCACCATCGGCATACATTTCATCTTTTCTCGATCAGATTCTTCGTCTTTGTTTTCATCCCCCAGTCGGAACCATTTCGAGCATCGTCAGTGGCCATTGGACTGGCTTCCGGTTGATCCTGTGTTAATTTGTACTCCGCTGCCACCACCCATGTTCTTGTGCAGACAGTGAGACATTGAGCTTCCATCCTCAAATTTTGTTTGGGACAAAAGTTTTTATGATCTAGGTTTTGGCCTTCACTAATGGTGTTGATGGTATTCAACTATAGTTTGTTTTGGTGGTTGTCCACCGCTATTGTTGGGTGGCTTATGGGTAATTTTGCTCCGTCTGTGTTGATGCCATTGCCATCTGTACCGAACGGTGTCGTTTTCGCCTTCAGGGTTAGACCTTTGTTGACTTGGGTCATAATTTTTTGTGAGGGTTTAAGTGTTGGGCTTCGGGCTTAGGGGTGGCTGGTTCTTGGGTTGTGTTATTTTCGGCTTGGAGTGTGGTATGTAAGGGGTTTTGGTTATTGTGTCTTGGGCTGAGATCTCTGGCTTGGGCTTCGTTTGGGTCAACTGAAGTGGTTTAAGGATACGTGTACTACTTCTTTTTCTTTCTCTTATGTTGAGGGATTTGGGCTTTGTTGGGCCAAGTATTTCTGATTGTCTTGACCCATCTCATTTTGGTCAGTAACATGCAAGGCAACAACATTTTTGTTTGGACGGGACTCTCTCTTATCTCTTTGACTAATTTTGGACTCATAAATGGATTATCTCATCTCATTAGATAAGATTTATGTACCTCCCTCCTTTTGTCTTGTCACTTCTTTCAGATTTTCTACTCTGCCCAACTGCTCCCTCTCCCATCACACCAAACTTTCTGCAATGGCTCTACTCCCGCACAGTGTTTTTGATGTGTAGCCTTATACTACCTCCGTCCCAGAGAAAATGATATTTTTTGGTCAACTTTCTCAGACCATGTTTGACCATCAATAACTTTAATTACGGATATTAATGGTACATTAAAAT
>JAULKM010000013.1:7089041-7106715 GCA_032355605.1 Rubia tinctorum
ATGCACATAGGTTGGTGCTCAAGATTGGTAGCCATAGCCTCCCGCGTTGGAACTTACCTCAACGGGATTTCTCTCCCTTGAAGGGGGGGGGGGGGGAGGTTGAGGTACCCTTCCCAAAATTTCATTTTCTTGCTTCTCACGAGGATCCATCAAGGTAAAAGATGTCATAAAATGGTCACTAGGAGAATTGATATTCACACTTTCCAATGAAAGCCTTCTAGCCCTTTTAAGGTTCAATTCCAACTTGGGATCGTAGTGTACGGGTTCTTGTGAAGAGGATCGAGTATGAACCATACACCAAGAACTCAAACAATACGTCTCCAAGCCAAAAAAAGATCAAAATAAAAACTTAATAAAACCAAACTAACAAATATACACAACTAGCACATATTCACACATAAAATGCTCAAACACTTAAAAATATACGCCCTGTCCCTGGTAGCTGCACCAAAATTTGGGAGGTCGTCGTCGTACCTCTCAAAGATAATATTTTAAGAACTTTTTGTTTACTAACTACAACTAAGTAGATAGTGGCAAGTCAGGGTCGTCCACAGAGACAGGGGATATTCCCAAGTGTTTAATCATACAATGCTAAATATTACACTAGATAAATAGATATACATACATATAAAAGCACATAAATAGGGGGGTTCTGGCTGGGTTTTTTCTAAGTTATGAATATAAAGGTAAGTTGAACTAATAAAGCATACAATCACTAAAATGGGATTAAGTACGAATTACAGAGTCTTGGGGGCAATTGACTTATACTTCCAAGCCTTTTATCTATCATCGAACATATAACCTATTCAACACCTTTACTACTTATTGTGAAGATAAATCTCCCATTCTTCTTTAATAGTAATTTACAAGAGTGAATTTAACATCTCTAGCTAAACCTCACTAATTACCCATTTAGTCATTCAATGCCTAAAGGTATCCCATTAATGGCATTAAGTTGAAAGAATCAACAAGGTTGGTAATACTTATAAATACTACATTGTGTCTAAGCATTGAACCCATTCATGCATTTACACAAAATTAGTCAAGAACGTTCAACGCTCATGAACTTCTCTCATTTGCTACACAAATAAACATGACAAAGAATTCGACATCATCACATTTACCTAGCACTCATTAAATCACCAACAACAAGCCCTGATTCATGTTTTTGAATTTCATATCAAAGAAGGGAGAATTAGCTACTTTCTCCAAACCTAGCAGATAATCAAACAAGCAATTCATATAATCAAACATCCAATATAATAAATGAATTCAACAACCCATTTCAAGACAATAAATGCACAATAGCAACGCATTAAATAGCTTATAAATAGATCTCAAGACATGGGCTTGGAAGCCTAATCAATTGCTCCCAAGGTTATGTTTAGCTACTAGAGTTCATACTACTTAACAAAAGAAAATCAAACATGAATTCAAGAAGAAACTAAGGTAGAAATGGAAGAAACCCTAGGGTTTTGCAATTTAGAATCGGGAGAAAAGAGATGCTGGAAGAGAGAGAAAAGTGATGAGTATTTATAGTACAAAAATCCCAAAAAGTAAGTCTGGGCTGACGGCCATCACGACTCGCGACACAGGCGTCGCGACACGCGATGGCCAAAGTACTCTGACCTCGAGTGACTTCTTCTCTTTGGTCTTCATGTAGTTGTCTCCTCTTCCTTTCTTCGGGTTTTCAAAGTCTTCATAATCTTGAAAATGGAGTCTTCAAGGTCTTTAAATCTTCAACAATTACTCCATCTCATAGAATCCTTATTACAAGTGACAAAAGCGATAAAGTCACTCTTAACTTTAGTAATAGAATTTCAAGGTAAAATAAAGTATCCAAAGCACAAAAAGCCTACCAAAATGAGTATAAAAGATCCCCAAAATAATGGTATAATATGGACACATCAATAGTACGCCTCATCGAGGGTCGATCAACGCCTCAAGTTTGCATAGAAATCACTTACTATACTAAGGTTGAATGCATGTGGAGTCTCGCATAATTTTTTCCACCCAAGGATGCGAATTGTTTCTTCTAATAGAAGAGATGCATATATTCCTCTCTCTGGGTGATGACTGCGTGCTTTGTATGTTTCTTGTATGACCCTAGCCTCCTCGGACACAAAAGTGTCATCATGGTACTTCTGCGTCGATCCAATTGGTGGTGATGAAGATGATGTATGGTGTGTACTTTTCAAAGTGGGTTTAGGTCCCATCTCCTACAAAACTCATTGAAGCATTTTATCACCAAAATGAATCTTGAACAATTAAATATATGCTATAACAAACAATCAAAAGGAACAATACTAATACATTTGAGAATGGAGAGTTGATTTACCTTCGTTGTATGTTGATTGCCTTCCCATCGAGAGTATTTTTTGAGAGGGAGAGAGAGAGAGTTTCTTAATTTGGAGGTTAACAATGTGTTCTTGTGTGTTGATATAGGTTTTAAAGCTGCTACAAATTTTTTACAGAGGTATTTCTAGTGATTTATCGGTGCCTATAATAAAGAGACGCAGATGCTTTTGGCTAATTTTATTCCTAATTTAATTTAATTTTTCAACCAGAGAGCAAAACTTTTTTTGGCTAAGTAACTAGCACTAGCACTAGAATCGGTGCCTATGATAACCGTAACCAGTGTAACTATATAGGCAAAGCAACTGCTTTAGACTGCTTTAAATTCCCATTTAATTAAAATGTTGGACCAGAGAACAAAACCTTCTTTTTTGGGGGTAAGTACCTAGCACTGGTATGTAAACCGGTGCCTACGTAAAATATACCGGTGTAAATATACTACCAAAGCAACTGCTTTAGCTTACTTTAAATCCCCATTTAATTCAATTGTTGGACCACAAAGCAAAATCATTTTTTTTGGCTAAGTACCTAGCACCAGTATATAAACCGGTGACTATGTAAAATTTACCTGTGTAAATATACTACCAAAGCAGCTGCTTTAGGCTTCTTTAAATCCCCATTTAATTTAAATATTGGATAAGAGAGCAAAACCTTTTTTCGACTAAGTACCTAGCACCGGTATAGTAACTGGTGCGTATGTAAAACTTACCAGTGTAATTATATTTGCAATGCAGTTGCTTTAGACTACTTTAAATCCCCATTTAATTCAACTGTCAGACCCTAGAGCAAAATGATTTTTTTGGCTACTTTGCACCGGTATGAGAACCAGCGCCTATTTAAATATACCGGTTCATTTGTATAAAACAGAGCATATCCCCTGTTTTCTTGCACCGGTATTTTGACTAAAATACCGATGCCTATGTAAAAACTACAATTTCTTCCTTCCTTTTTGTCTATTTTATATTCCTCCCACTTATGATTAATGGTCCAAAATATGTATGGATCATAATCATGCTATATGTACAAAAGTGCATAACATACATCGTAGGAATTTATACAAAAGAACCATGGTACATCGTTGCGTCTTATACAAAACGATGAGAGGAAAACTAATTCACTTTAAAATAATTTTCCACCTTTTCATTTTCAAGACATTGTCATTGTCGATGATTTCACCACTCTCATTGACCCACAACCCATCGCCATGAGAACGTCAGCCTACGACAGCTCCTCCGACATCCTCCAAACCAGGAAATACTGATGGAAACTCTGGACTTTCTATTGTGATTGGTTGATCAATTTCATCTTCAAAATAAAACTTCTTCCCATGAAGAACCACATACAACTTCTCATTGGAAGGGTCTTTGATATTAAAAAAAAAACATGTCGTGCCTGAGCTGCTAAGATAAACTTGTCATCTTTGTATCCGACTCAATTCAAGTCCACCAATGTAAAACCCATAGGCTTCTCCAACACAACACCATAACCATGTTCGACCAACGGTACTTGAATAAAACAACTTTGAACACCACATAATTTAACTCCCAAATTGCCTCCATGACTTCGTAAAATGGCATCACATCAATAGGATATTTTTCTCTCTTCCTAGCCTGCCACATTGATTCAGATTCAATATAAACACCGATGTTTTGTATCGTGCTCTTCTCATCCTTCTCCAACATTGAGAAACTAGAGTCATTGATATTGTAACCTTAGTATCGTTTGACGGTGCAATTTGGTGTCCTAGAAAACGCACGTATCTTACTACGTATGCCGTCCACATTGTAACGCTTATAAAACTAGTTAACAAACTTTGAAGAATGCTCCACCTGTATTCTATTCGATGGTCAGTCCGGATGAATCTCTTCTAACATCGACACATGCTCTTGAATGTATATTTTGGTCTCGCTACTATTTTGTAGCACATACAAGTGAAGAGTCAGTAACTCAGCGTTCAAGGGTTTATAAAGCGTACCTTTAGACCGTGGAGTCCCATTCTTTCTGCCAAAATATGCTCCACTAGGAACGCCAACCACTCTTTTTCCAACCAAGTTGTAAGTATAGTACTCGATGATCTCTTCAGTGACGTACCTCTGAGCAATCGAGGAGTCTGACCGACTGCGATTGTGAACATAACCCTTGAAAATACCCATGTGACGTTCAAAAAGGTACATCCAATGCATCCCAATAGGACTGCATATACGTATTTCTCTAACCAAGTGTATCACAAGGTGGACTATGATGTCAAAGAATGACGGGGGGAAGTACTTCTCAAAAAAACATAAAACTACAACATCATCTTGCTCCAGATATTGCCTACTTATATTCTTCATGCAGATCGAGTTGAAGAAGAAGCACACGAGCATAATCAAGCATCTAACTTCCTCTTCCAAACAACCACAGATAGCAATGGGCAAAAGTTGTTTCATAAGGACATGACAATCATGCGATTTCAAAGCATTAAGGCACAATTCATCATTCATAAAACAACTAACATTAGATGAGTATACAGATGGTACCCTCATGCCTTGAATGCTCTCACACACCGATCTTCTCTCAGCAACTGACAAATTGTAAGGAGCGGGAGGCAGGTACGTTCGCTTCTCTCTAACATTCGGTGCTAGATCCAACCGAATACCAAGCACCACCAAATCCTTCCTCCCATTTAAGCCATCCTTACTCTTCCTGAGAATGTTAAGTATCATGCCAATTATTCTCTCACAAATATTATTTTCAATATGCATGATATCCAAACAATGTCGAACCTCCAAATTCTCCCAATAAGACAAATCAAATAAAATTGACCTTTTTTCGACGGTCCCTCTACCAACCCACCAACCTTAGATAACTTCTTACCAAGTACAAAATTCTATTTCTTCACCTTATTGTGAATGACAACACCAGTCAATGGTTTAGGTGCCTTTCTCCTCTCTTTCCCACCAAAAATTGCCACTGTATTTTCTCGCAACTTGTACTTCAACAAGAGAAATTTTCAACAACCCAGATACATAGTGTTCCGATCATTTTTCAACTGATAGAAATCGGTCCCATCCTCGTAAATGGGACAAACCTTGTGGTCCTTCACTACATAACCCAAAAGGTTACCATATGCAGGAAAATCATTAATGGTACAAAAAAATATGGCCTTCAATGTAAACTCCTTTCCACGAAAACCATCAAACACTACACCTCCGGTGGACCATAGCACTTTTAAATTTTCTGTCAAAGGGTCAAGATAAGTATCAATGTTATTTCAAGGCTGTTTGGGCCCAAAAATCATTAGGGGTATCAACACATATCTCATTTTCATGTACAAGGGGTTTCAACACATATCTCCATGAACTATGTTTCGAGGACATATTTCCAAATGGATTCATAACATCACTGCACAAAGACATTCTCAAATTTCTGTGTTCAGAAGCAAACTTCGAATGCATCTTATCAAAATTCTTCCATTGATCTGCATCCGCTGGATGTCATATCATATCACAATCTTTAGAACCTCTCATGTTAATGTACCATGTCAAGTTCTTTGAATCTTTAACATTCTTAAACAACCTTTTCAGCTTAGGAATATTCGGAAGGTACCACATACACTTGGCGGGCACCCGCTTCCTCACTAACACAACATGCTCTCCACCAACGATCACATTTCTCCTTTTCTTATAACGGGACAGATTACATATGAGGAAACCAATCTTATCCTTTAAGTCATCCCTATACAAGACACAATCGTTCGGACAAGCATGTATCTTCTGATACTCCATTCCCATCGGACACAAAATTCTCTTAGTATCATAAATGTTATCCAGTAAACCATTACCGGAAGGAAGCTTCTCATTCAAAAATTTAAGAAATTTATTCATGCTAGTATCGCTCCACGAACCAACACCTTTCAGATTAAACAACTCCGCCAAACATAACATGGTCGTGTCTTTCTTCTTGCAATCGGGATGCAGTGGTTTATCCTCCAAACCTAAAAAGTTAGCTAAAACCTCGAGCCTCCTTCTAAATTCATCAACTACTTCCTCACACATGTCATCCAATTTTACATCTCCAAAACACTCTTCCTCACTACTAACTACCACCTACGGGGGTGATTTTTCCCCATGAAATGTCCACGCCACATAATCTTTTGCAAACCCTTGCTATACAAATGGAGTCTCAACATGTCCTTATTGTCTGTATGATTTCAATTTCTACAATCACGGTAAGGACATAATATTCTTTTCTCACGACTAAAATCATGCTCCAAAAACTCATCCACGAAACCAACAGGTTCTTTACTCACCCCTACTAACGTTGGCATACATATGGTTATGCCTCTCGATGGCACGATACAACTCTACACATGAGCAAATGTGCAACAGTCAAAGTTCCACACAATTTACAATCCACTATAATTAGCACATTCAAATCATGCAAGATCGAATGCACCAAATATACCATTCAACATTACAATTACCACATTCATAATATGTCTTACAATATGACAACCAATAGTCATGGTATTAACTACCTCATCCATGAAAAAACATGCCAAACAAATATCAACAATTCTACCCCAATGACCTTAACATGATCAAACACACAATATATTTTTACAAACCAAAATCAACAATTTCCATCATTAATAGCCATCAACATATAAAAAGGGTACCTTTTAAGGTCTTCATAGTAGATCATTCAATGGTTTCATTCACCCAAAAAAAATCATTAATGAACTCATCATCCCCCAACTCCTCATTTTCTACCCGCCAGAAAAAGATGGTTGGTGAGCATTAATTGCACATTATACACCCGTATTTTAGAAAAAAAACCAGTGCTATTGATTTTTTTAAAAAAATAACTGAAGCTGAACTAACACCGGTATGTACCCTACACCGGTAACGGAGCTCATAAACCGGTGCAATTGCATATTTTCATTCACATAATTTTTGCTTACACCAGAATCTTGTCCAACATAAAGTACCGATGCTAATATAATTTTTCTTTCCTGTTTTTTAAATAACATAGGCACCGGTAAGACAAAATACAGATGCCGGAATCATATCTTTGGCGCCAATTTTCATGCATTATATCCAAACATATACACCGGTATAAATCATATCGGTGCTATACATGTCAATAGCACCAGTCACGTACACCGGTGTCTTTGGTATTGGTGCCGAATCTGAATAATTTTTTAAATTTTTTTTTGTATTCCATATACCAGTATAAAATATACCTATGCCTTTGTCATCAAAGGCACCGGTATTTTGACAATTACTTAGTTACAAGTGCAATTATTGTAACTTACACCGGTATTTCATTCTTGGAATTTTTTACCGGTGCCTGTGTAACTTTTTTCGAGTAGCGTTCTCTTATTATTTCACTTATTGGTGATATTTTGTTTAGTTCAATGGAAAAACTCGTTCAACAATTTATCACATGTGTGGCAGGAGTTCTATTGAGTCCTGGATTCTATGGCTATATTTAATGGAATTTTTATTTTGGAGCATTTATAATGGATAAATCAATATGGGTATTAGACTTACTAATGGTTAGATCAATCATAAAAAAATATCATTTTAATAAATTTTAGGTCAAATTATAATTATTTGTACATTACGATACATTTTAAAAGTTTTTCAAAGTTATAGGAACCATTGTAATATATGAAAAAATACCATATCACCTCTTAAATTACAACAATTATAAAAATGGTCTCATCTAATGGTTAGTCCATGTAAAACAATACTTTGTATTTTAAAGTTTTTGGAACGAATAAAAACTTTGAATTAAATTAATAGGACTAATAGAAATCGAGTAAAGTACTATTAATAAGGAAATATAAATAGTTTCCTTGTATTAATAGTTATAGATAGTAGTTTCTCTATAGAAATCATTTTCTTATAAGAAAAGTTATAGATGATGATTTCTTTATAAACTTTAGTTTCTTTATTAGTCCTCTTTTTTAGTGTCTAATTTGAATGAAATTAAATGAAACCGAAGTAAATTCAATAAAATTAAAATAAACTAGAATTAAGCGAATTGAACTGATTCAAATTAAACGAAATCAAAAGGAACTGATTTCAAAAAAAATAAATAAAATCAAACAGATCTAAATTGAAATACAATTAAGTTGAAAAGAGCAAAACACACACATATATATAAGCCTATTTTAAAAATTAAAAGATAGCTAGCCTAAAAGAGAAATAAAGAAAAGAAGATGTGTTTTTTTTATAATGATGCATGTCCTAAGTCCCACATGGGACAAAATGATAAATGTGGGAAAGAGAAGGGGTTTGGTTTATTGATGAAATGGGAGTCGACATCACTGAAAATGTGAAGTGAACCAAAGTGATGAAGGAAGCTCTCACTGTTCAAATCTTGGGTCCCAAAACAGCTAAGTGTGCTTCGATTGGGGCAAAGTTGTGGGAAGTGGGGGACTCGTTTTTCTCTCTGTTTTTCTTCTCAACCACCTTTCGTGTCATGATATCTATGAGTATGAGAATTGAGAGGTAAAAAGAAAGTAACTTCATCGAATGAACAATGATAAATTAAACTTTTCAAATTATAAATTGCACGTAAAGTATGAATAAAATCATCAACACAGAATTTTATTTTGAAACGACTAACCGTTAGACGCGACTTATTATAATTATAATGCCAATAATTATAATTTGACATTAAATGTTATAAATGATGTAATCAGTCGTACAGGAGAATTTCGCGTTGATGGGGAAAAATAGTGGGATGGAAAATTAGGTGAAAAGGGATGTTGCTAGTATGTGAAAAGGACCTAGCTTAGAAGATGAAAATGAATGACCTTTTTTCTTCTTCTTTCAAGTGCATTGGTACTCAAATTCCATCACGATGTTGTCCCAATAAATACCCAACAATATTAATGAAAACCCCACTTCCTTAGATCACAACAATCTTTGTAGTGTCAAAAGACAAGAAAAGCATCCAATCCAAACTAACTACTACGAGTACCTTAGAATGGATCCCACGGTTTTTAGGCAATTCGTTTCCTTAGTCCCTACATCCATTCATTAGGTACCTGCTAAGAGTGTTTTATCAACAAATTTTAAGCTTAATTTTTCTCAGTCGTTTAGCTCTCACCTACTAATTTAGAGGTGGTTTGATTTAGGTCATGTTCCCTTTGTATTGGTTTTTATTGAACTGAAACTAAAACTAAAACTAAAATTGAACTGAACTGAACTGATATAAATAAAAATTAAACATCCAGATGCTAACTAGGTTATAGAGAGTTCACTCATCTCACTAGTAAAAAAAAAGACACGTATGTATAGGTGAAATCAAGAATAAAGATCGTGGAAGCCTTCTCTATGACTCGGTGATACAAATAGCATTGATAAGAATTCATTATCGGATTGCAAAATTCTCTCCGCCACTTGATCAATCAATTGATATAATCATTTCAATAATTTTTAAAAGAGACCCACTTTTTGTTTTCCCTAACTTTTACCTTCTATTTTCATAAACCCGCATTTCAAAATGTAATAAAATACCAAAACTAGGAGTGACAGATGGGTAACAGGTCAAATACGGGCCGGGTACATAGATAATTAAATTATGGGTATGATCTATATCATCCAGTTTCATATTGAAATCTACTTGTCCCATAGGTAAAATATTAATCAACTCCTGAGTTTCTATCCATATACTAGCTTATGTGGGCTTATATACCAGTCATCCACACGCCTATCCTTTTTTACCAATCCACTATCAACAAGGAAACCCCGTCTACTTAATCCATGTATTCTGTAACAATCCATTCAACTCGTTATTCATTTAACTCATTACTTACTCTACTCATGAATGATAGACAACTTTGATTCCACGAGGTCAAAGGAAGTGATGGCATCCTCACCGTCAATCCCACAAGGCATGAAGAAGACAAGAAATAATATCATGCTCACGTTACAACACAGCATATATAAACATTATCAGAAAGCTGCCCATGCATCTGAACCGCGCCGCCGGTTCATGCACTGCATCTCGCCGACCACTAAAACCGAAGCCCTAGAAATCTAAATTCATTAAATCCACCGAAAAGAGGAAAAGAAAAAAGAAAAAAAACCCTCCCTTTTTGACCGAGTTACAACTTGAAGAGAAAGCTTCCTTAAACTATGAACTCATTGGCTGTTGACTCTTACGTAACAAAATTTAGGCCGGCTTTTTTCATTGCCCAATCTTACAAGGTTACATGTTTCCTTGTGTTTGCAGGCCGCCTCTGAATTATTTTTGAAAACAAATCTTTTCATCGAATCTAGCCTTTTCATCACCAAATCGATTGCCCGTCTTCTTCTTTTCCTGTTCAAGCCATTAATTTATCCACTGTTCGGATATTCAGCTCAGTGTACTTACTGTAATATTAATTTATTTTTATTATTTTGATTTTAGTTTAATTCAATTCGATTCGACTCATTTTTGTTTGCATAAGACCATAGTAAAACAATCCTTAGTCCTTCTCCTTCAAATACTTTTCTGTTAAGAGTTTCTGACTCTGACTTTGTTGTAAGTTAAGGATGATAAATTAATGTTAAAATTTAATTTAATTTAATTTCCTACGTTTATCATTAATTTCAATTTACAATTTTGCAACATTAGGGTTCGTAAAGTTATGATTTTGTAAATCTTGATTTGCTACAAATTTTGAGATTTGGGATTTGAATTATATATATATATATATATATATATATATATATATATATTTTGAAGAAGTATATTTCTAATATTTTATTTATATGAATGTGATCAGATTTAATTAACATTAATTAATTATTTTAAGTTAATTAAAACAAAATTTTAGGTGAATTTAAAATGAAATAATACAAGCATAACTTAAATTGTGACTACGTTGAAGTCACAATATATAATAAATAATAATGATTTCTTTAAAAAGTATTTATGTTAAAATCACAATCAAATTTATTGGAAAGGAAAATTTTAATTAAATAATTCTTCTTTACGTTTCAAATTTCAACCCAAATCTAATGTTTGCAGAATTCAAATCCTATTTATTATTAACAAACAATATTTCATAAAATCTCAATTCTGGTCCAAACCTCAAAATAAAATTTAAAAAACCCAGGATGTTAACATATAGCATATGGTATAAATGAAGCAGCTAAACCTGTTATGATCTTAGAGTAGGTTTTCTGACAGATGTACTGTACATAAACTTATAAACAGTTCACGTATTTTTATCTTATACACTACATTTGTTAAATTAACTAAATTTAAAATTTTAGAAATATTTTTTATACTATGTATATTTTTATATTTTCACATTCATATACACATTATTACTTGTTTTAACTTTTAGAATACAATATTTAAATTTTATAAAAAAAAATTTGCGACATTTAATGTGAAAAATACAGTGAACCATTCATAAGATTATGGACAGAAAACCTTTCCTGAAACTTCTCGATGATCTTATACAATTTGTTTGCAGCAATTTACTTCAAATCGAGTGTTCAAACCACACATTTGTTGGTAGAACAACTGACATCCATTCCTACACGATAGTCTAGACTCTGTCTATAAAAGACGATGCTTTAAATTAAAATCCATTGTTCAATAATATACCAAGTGGGACATTATTTTGTCCATTTTATTTAACTTATGCTCTATTTCCGTTTAACTATATTATTTCAGTTAAATTCAATTCAATTGGTTTTATTTAATTTTAGTTTCGTTTATGGGAAAAAATGGCCAAGTCACCTGCACCAGTCTCATTAGCCAATCAACATCTTAATCTTAAAGCTAGGAAAATAGGCAACATATATATTAAATGGACCTACTGGTGTCAAATAGAAAATAAAGTTGAACCTACCAAGTGCATGAATAAATAAGTCATCTAGAAAAGAAAGAGAGTGACACGATTCACGAAATTAATTAACATAACAAGACAATCTGGAAAAATCATATAGCCAAACCCCTCCTTCGAGTGGGCAAAGTTTTATGCATCTATCATTTTCTGAACAAGCTGTTTAGAATAAGTGAAAAACTTGGATGTATACTTCAATATCATGGCTTGACACGTACCTGAATAATAATATTAATTAATTGAAGAACAATTGAATAATATTTATTTATTTATTATTTTATTATTGAAGTGGAGTCTTTTTCTTTTCTTCAACTCGCCCGTGATCATGATCGAATGCGCAAAACAGGTCTAAGCTTCCAGTTGATTAGTGGGTAGTTAAATTTATTGTTGAACTTATCTAAGTGAATTATAGAAAATGACTTTATCCCACATATTGATCAATATTACCCATTGTGTTTCATATGCATTGTTGATAACCATAGCTATATGTTGCAAAAATTACATAAAGTCAAAATTTCAAAAAATAAAAATTTAATGTATCAGAATCATTTTGATGTGGGTTTCATCTTTTGATTAAGTAAAAAAAAATTGTATGTATAAGTGACTCAATCAAAATTAAATCAATCATGACATTGCATCATTTGAGGGGTGCATGATAAAAACGATGTCGTGATGATTCTAGCCAATATCTTTTACCTTGTAAAAATATATAGATAATTGAATGAAATATTTGATTATATAATAATTTTTTAATAAGTAAATAAAATTTATGATAAAATTAGTAAATCTCAAGAATAAAAAGGAACGGTGTAAAGACATACTCCCTCTGTCACAATTCAACATGCACACTTTGACTTTCATCAGTTGACTCAAAAAATGTTTGATCCTTAATATCTTTTATTAAGGATAATTAAAAGTTGTAAAAAGTTGATATTCTGAAAATATATGTCATAACGAATCTAATAAGGTGTCATTCAATAATATTTATACGTATACACCTATTTAATTTTGGTGTCAAAATTAAGAAGTTTTGAATAAATGAATAGTAAAACTGCAGCTTGAATTAGTATAGAGGGAGTAATAGGGACAGTGTAAATAATACATCCAGTAAAAGGAAGAGTATGCGTTGCTTCCTAATTGAGAAAACAATCAGAAATCCAACCACACTACTTCAAACCAAACACTCTTTTTTCCTTGACAATCTCAAAACCTAATCTAGAATTGAAACAACACTGTCAATGAAGAAAAGATTGTATTGGGATTTAGACCAATAGTTTAAGCCTTTTTTTTATATAAAAAAAAAAGTTAAGCTAGAATTAGCTCCTTTTCTTTTCATCTTGAACTGAACCGAGCTGAATCAGAGTTAATTAAGTAGAATAAGAGATTACAAATAATAGATTTGAAACTAAACTAAACTAAACTTCATTAAACTGGTTAGGTTGAACTAAAATCAAACCAACTAAATAGAATTGAAGTGGAGTGGAGTTAAGTTGAAAAAAACATGAAATTAAAGGAAGCTTAATCATTAAGAGATTGACACCTCACCTTGAAGCAGCACTCAATCAGTCCAATTCCTCTTTATGAAACCCTAATTAAACTACCAAGTGCCCATTAACAGAAGAAAAATGTTTTCTAAACAAGGGCACATAAAAAGGGTAGAAATTAGAAATGACTTAAAACGCCTTGATAGATAGAAGATTAGCTACTGTACTGAGAGCAAATTAAACCTTAATTTGCACGATCAGAAATAACAAAACTCCCAAATCTAGTACTTTTGTCCCAAGCTTAAAAACATTGTTTTTGATTGCAAAAGTTACAAATTTGTATCGTAGCTGTCACCTGCAAAATATTTGTCGAAATTTACCAAATAAGTTTAAAAGCATATCCAGCCATACGAGACAATGTGTACGTGGTCCTAATTAGTGCTCGGAAATTCTTGGCACCATCAAACAGTACCCTAAATCTGAATCTTAATTTCGTCGCTGCCACAAACGTCTAATTGCTCGTACGCGGTACGGGTGCAGAATCAGGGGGGAGAGTATGGTAATTTTTCAAAAGCATTTAATTTAATAAATTTATTCTCGGAGACAGGAAAAGAAGAATAATCAAATAAATCTGAAAATTTACAAGATTGGCCCAGGTGGGATACACTTAAAACCAGCCTTTTTCAAAGTAAGCAAGCCAACCCGATCCAAGCCGACTCGAGCCGATATCATCCGGTACTCGAGCTAAAATCCAAGCCGTCTAAACCCGCGGCGCGGCTGGAGCAAGGCTCAGATGCAAGTCCAACCCGAATGGCTCATCGAAACCCGGCCCATCATCCAGCCGAGAAAATCGGCTCAATGACGGCGCATCGAGCCGTCCCCCATGAGCCACCACCTGCTGTGGCCCCACGCTGGTCAGGCTGGGATCCCCTACACCGCCGGAGTACGCTAGGCCCCTCCCGCCGGGAGACGTGGGGAACACGCAGCCATGCGACACATGGAAAGGCGGCTGAGCGCGTGGGACGTAGACCCACGGTGGCGATGCCAGACCAGAGCCGGGCATGACCATGGATCCCGGCGGCGCGAGGAGGTGCGGCGGCGGCGCGAAGGCGGAGACAATCGGGTTGCGCATGTAGGAAACGGCGGCGTTTCGGCTGGCTTGCATTTGCGCCCGCTTCAGCTGCTGCCGCTCCTTCTTGTGGGCGTTCTGGTGTCCCCCCAGCGCCTGCGAGTTGGCGAACTCCCGACAGCAGTACTGGCACTCGTACTTCCGGCCGTCCGGAGGCGGAGCGCCGCCAGACTCCGGCGATTTGGCCGACTCGACTTCCTCCTCTTTCGTAACGTTGAAGCCGAAGAGCTTTAAGCGGCCATTGGTAGGTTTACTTTGGAACTCCAACTCAGCCATGTGTGTGTGTTTATGGTGTGGCCAAAAGTGGAAAGTGAATCGAGGGTTTGTGTTGGTTTTGGGGAGTTTCACAAGGGGAGATGTTGCATGAGTGGGGGGAGCTATATATAGTAGTTTGGGGGATATAATTGTGTGTGTTTTTTTTGTTTTTTTGGTGGGGGGGTTTGGGGATTGGGAAGTGGTTGCATCAATTAATGGAAGTGTAAAAATGGAAGAGAAGTGAAGAGAGAATAATGAGAGAGAGATGGTTGCGGTTGCGGACATCCCAAGGTGTAAAATTAGGAGGATGACCCGAGAGAACACTTGGGGAACCAATGGTTTGGGTTTGTCTTTTCCAACTCATTATCTGCTTCCTACTACTAATCTATCCTAGCTTACCTAGTTCCCCAATCATACTAAGGCCATGTCCAGTTCAGGTGAAATGTAGTTGAGTTGAATTGATTGGAGTTGATAAGAGGTGAGAATGGTTGAGAAGAGATGAGTTGAGTTGAGTTGATTGGAGCTGGCATAAATCGATATGAGCTGAGAAGAGTTATGAAAAACTGACAAACGTTAAGAAGAGTTGAAAAGAGATGAGTTGAGTTGATTGGAGTTGAGTTAAACTAGTTGTAGCTGAAATAAACTGAATTAAATTTTGATGAAATGAAATGAACCAAAACGAACTAAACTAAATCAAAATGGAATGAATCTAATCTAATTGAACTTAACTGAATCAAACTGAACTAAAATTAATCAAATTAACTGAATCAAACCGAACTAAACTGAGACAACTGAATCAGATCGAATCAAAATAAACTGAACTGAATCAAATTGAACTACACTGAATCAAAATGAACCGAACTGCATCAAAATGAACCAAACTGAATGAAGTAGAAGTGAAATGAATCACACTAAACTGAACTAAAGCAAACTGAAGTAGATTTAGTCTAACAGAGAAAAACAAAATAATATGAACTGAACTGAATTAAATTGAACCAAACTGATTCAACCTGAACTGGACTAGATAAAACTTAACTGAAAAAATAATTAAAATAAGATAACGGTTAAATTATATTACATATTACATATTACATATTAATCATTAATCATTAATCATTATATAAATAATAATGCATGTGAATTAAATAATCTATTTAAAAATTTAATATATGATGTAAATTTTATGATGTAATAATAGAATTCGAACCTGGCGTTATCGAGTTTGAACTGAAATGAAATATATTTTTATAATTGAAAACATTTCACAAATATAATAAGTAAAATTATTAATAATATGACTTTTATGTGAAATATATTATAATTATAATTAAATGTTTGTAGGTAATGAAAAACGTGAGACTATAAATTTATGGTTGGAGAACAAGGTTTTTAAAACCAAACAACTCCAAATACATCATACCACTCATACCACAAGCGTATAATAATTCGACATTGCTACAATATACATTCTCGGCGTTGGTAGTACGAATGTAAATGAATATAATATTGGTACTACTACGCCCAAGATGTATACTTCCATAATTTGAGTTATATTACAGCAAATATTAATGTTAATTTGAGTTATGTATTTCATGTTATTTATGTGTATTGAACTGATTTAAACTACATACTGAGTAATAGGTGTGGAGTTCAGTTATTTTGAGAAATTTACCATTAATGAGCCGAGTGAAATTTGGTAATGTACAATTCCATAATTTAGGACATTGATTAATAATTTAGATAGAATATATCTAAAAATGATAACTATATGCTTTTTTTCATTATTTACCTTGTAGTTTTTACTGTATTCAATCTTAGTAAAATTCATAATGAAAATTTAAACACTCAAGAGAAATTTAATTAAATGATTTTAAAATTTTATGGTATTTAACATTTTGTTAATAACTAATAATATAATATGTTAATTGTATGCTAATTTAAGCACATGTAATAGCATGTACTCTATGCTTTTCATAGTCAGAATAATGATAATAATTTATACATTCAAATATGAACAACGTTTACTATAAGTTTCATATTCAAAATAGATGAAAGAACTTTCTAAATTAAAAACATTTGAATAGAGTTGAAAGTAGACGATCTAAAATTATTAGAGTTGAGTTGAGTTGATTGGAGATGAAAATAGTTGAGCTGTGAAGAGTTGAGAGGAGATGAGAAGATGATATGAATGTCCTTGCGAATACTCTGGATTGCGGAAAATCGGATCTTTATTTATTTGAGGATCTCGCCCAACTCAAATAAATGCAAAAATCGCAGCGTCTAGCCCGCAGGGTACACTCAACTCGACTTATAAGCGTCTAGCCCGCAGGTACACTTACAAGGTTTCTCTATAAACGTCAAGCCCGTAGGTTTAAGCAACAATGAAGATAACGAGAATGTTTCAAAAGTCTAAATATAATTGATGAATAATGTGTTTAAAAATCTCGGTCAATTCCTCTTTAAATGGAGGTGAATTTCGGCCAAGGTAAACCTAATCACAAGTAGAAACTGAATCAAATTTTATGGCAGTTTTAAGAAGCTAAAACCATATCTAACTAAAATACCAAAAATCAAATCCTACCCTTCCTTAACTTAGGATTCTCGGCT
>JAULKM010000013.1:7106815-7130033 GCA_032355605.1 Rubia tinctorum
TTTTAACGTCCCGAGTTCACAACTACTCGAATCCAATTATACTTAAATAGCTTTGTGTTTCATAAAACACCAACAATACTAACATATATGAGTTTATACACCAAGCTATATGAGTATATTCACGCATCTATCCATGTCAACCCGCAAACCCAATCTATGTGATCCATACATTCGATAACCCATTTAACTCATTTTACCCGCACTCAACCAAACTTGTTTGACCCGCAGATTACACAGATTCATTTCACCATCCCTAATCAAAACTTTCATTCCACACGGCCAAGGGAAGTGATGGCATCCTCACCATCAATCCCACAAGGCTTGAAAAAGACAAGATATATATATATATATATAGCATGCTAACGTTACAACGCAACATATACATACATTATCAGAAACATCCCAGAAAGCAGCCAATGCATCTGAACCGCGCCGCCGCCTCATGCACTGCATCTGATGCATCATAACCCGCCGACCACTAAAACTAAAGCCCTGGAAATATAAATTCATTAATTCCACCGAAAAGAAGAAAAGAAGAAAAGAAGAAAACCCTCCCTTTTTGACCAAGTTACTACAACTTGAAGAGAAAGCATCATAGAATTGGTGCTTACACGCAAGCTTCCTTGAACTGTAAACTCATTGGCTGTTGACTCTTACGTAACACCTCATCTTCACCAAACAAACATAGTATGAACCGGCCTTTTCACTATCCAATCTTACGAGGTTACATGTTTCTTCGTGTTTGCAGGCCGCCTCTAAAAAAATTTGAAAACAAATCTTTTCATCGAATCTAGCCTTTTCATCACCAAATCGATCGCCTGTCTTCTTCTTTTTTTCCCTGTTGAAGGCATTAATTAATTTATCCACTGTTCGGATGTCACATGTGTACATCTTCTTTTTAACTATATATTCAGTTCAGCTTACTTACTTTAATATTAATGTACCTGGTTTTAGTTTAATTTAATTCGATTCGATTCATTTTAGTTGGGAAAAAATTCCTAGCCCTTTTCTCCTTCAAATAGTCTTCTTTTAAGAGTTTCTGACACTGACTTTGTTGTAAATTAAGGATGATAATTAAAAATTAAATTAAATTCCACGGGTTAACAACAACAAAATTCTAGTTGTGACGCATATTTGGAGCATCCGTTACATATAAAAGCGTCGCTAAAATTATTAGTGACGCAATATGAAGTGCATCTATCCAGCGTGTCACTAAAACTTTGTGATGCGTTGAAATATCGTTATATTTTTTGTGGCGATTTAAGATGCAGTTCAATTTATAAGTGTCACTAAATTTATGACATGAATTGATGTGGTAATTCAGTTTAGTGACATGCGGATGTATCACAAATATTTTAGTGACACCTGAAAGTGGAGCAAAATTGTGACATTTCCTTACCTGTCACAAAATATGCGTCACTACTGGACTCTTTTTTTTGTAGTGGTTTATCATTAAATTTCAATTTACAAAAAAAATCATCATTAGGATTTTTAAAGTTCTGATTTCGTAAAACTTTATTAGCTACAAACTCTGAGATTTGGGATTTTAATTATAAATTTAAACATAATTTTCATAATTTATTTTCATAATTATATTTATAACATTTTATTTATATGAATGTGATTAGATTAGATTAAAATAAATTAATAAATTATTTTCAGTTAATTAAAATAAAATTATACTTAGCATATTGTATCTCTGAGGCAGCTAAGCCTATTATGATCTTATACCATTTGTTTGAAGCACGCATTTGTTGGTAGAACAACTGAAATCCATTCTTACACGATAGTCTAGACTCTGTTTATAAAAACGATGCATAAAATTGAAATCCTTTGTTCAATAATATACTAAGGAATGTGAAGTGGGACATTATACTTTGCAATATTTTGACTATTGTTTTTAGCTTATGCTCTATTTCATTTTATCTGTATTTCATTTAAATTCAATTCGATTCGATTCGACTGGTTTCATTTAATTTTAGTTTCGTTTATGAAAAAGAATTTGGCCACGTCACCTGCACCAGTCTTATTAGCCAATCAACACCTTAATCTAAAAGCCAGGAAAATAGGCAACATATACTAAATGGACCCACCAAGTGCATGAATAAATAAGTAACCTGGAAAAGAAAGAGAGTGACATGATTCATGAAATTAATTATATGATAAGACAATCTCGAAAAATCATATAGCCAAAACCCATCCATCGAGTGGACAAAATTTTATGCATCTATCATTTTCTAAACAAGATGTGTAGAATAAGTGAAAAACTTTGATCCATGCTATAATATCATGACTTTACACGTACATAAATAAAAATATTAATTTGAAGAACAATTGAATAATACACAATTATTGAAGTGGAGTCCTTTTCTTTTCCTCAACTCGCCCGTGATCATGATATAATGCGCAAAACAGATCTAAGCTTCCAGTTGATCAGTGGATAATTAAATTTGTTGTTGAACTCATATAAGTGAATGACAAAGTCTTGGAAAGACGGACTTTCCATAGGCTTGTGGAAAAACGGGTTTAATTATAATAATAAAAGGTAAAAGGTCTCTGTTGCAATATTAGAGTTTTATTATACAACGTGTAATAGTTATAAATTTTATAACCCCGTTCGTACAACCCGAAAATTTTATCATCATTTCTTCTAATTTAGACTTTAAACATTGGTTTTTCCCCGACTTATGGAAAGACCGTGTTTCAAGACACGTAATTATAGAAAATGACTCTATCCTATATATTGATCAATATTGCCCATTGTGTTTCATATGTATTTCCACATGCTTTCTTTCTATGCTGATAACTATAGTTATCCAAATTAAAAAGTCAATATTTCTAGCCAATATTTTTTCCCTTATAAATATAGATCATTGAATAAAGTATGTAATAATATAATAGTTTTTAATGTGTAAATAAAATTTATGATAAAGTTAGTAAATATCAAGAAGAAAAAGAACGGTGTAAGACATAAATAGGGGCCGAGTAAATAATACATCCAATAAAAGGAAGAGTATGCGTTGCTTCCTAAATGAGAAAACAATCAGAAATCCAACCACACGCCTTCAAACCAAACACTCTTTTTTTCTTCCCCTTGGCAATCTCAAAACCTAATCCAGAATCGAAACAACACTGCCAATGGAGAAAAGATTGTATTGGGACTTAGACCAACAGTTTAAGCCTCTCTTCTTCTTTTTTATATAAAAAAAACTAGAATTAACCCATTTTCTTTTCATCTTGAACTGCACTGAACCGAACGGAATCATACTTAATTAAGTAGAATAAGATATTACAAACAAATAACAAATTTGAAACTAACCTAAATTTCATTAAACTAGCTGGATTGAAGTAAAATCAAACCAAGTAAACAAAATTAAAGTAGAGTTGGGTTGAAAAGAAGATGAAATTAAGGGAAGCTTAACTATTAAGAGATTGACACCTTACCTTAATTAAACCAAGTGCCCCTTAACAGAACAGAAATGTTTTCTAAACGAAGGAGCATAAAAAGGGGAATTAAAAATGACTTAAAATGCCTCAATTAGCTAGATCAGCTACTGTACTGAGAGCAGATTAAACCTTATTTTGCAACGATCAGAAATAACAAAACTCCCAAATCTAGTACTTTTGTCCCAAGGTTAAAAAACAATGTTTTTTATTGTAAAAGTTATAAATTTGTAGTGTAGTTGTCACCTGCAAAATACTTGTCGAATTTGCCAAATAATGTTGAAAAGCATATTTATTATTCACCCACACGAGACCATTTGTACGTGGTCCTAATTAGCTGCTCGAAAATTCTTGGCACCATCAAACAGTACCCCTAAATCTGACTCTTAATTTCGTCCTTGCCACAAATGTTTAATTGCTCGTACGCGGTACAGCAACCGGTACGGGTGCAGAATCAGGAGGGGGGGTATGGTAATTTCTCAAAAGCATTTCATTTAATGATAAATTTATTCTCGGAGACAGAAAAAGAAGAATAATCAAATAAATCTGAAAAATTACAAGATTGGCCCAGGTGGGAAAACCAGCCTTTGTCAAGGTAGGCAAGCCGACTCGAGCCGATCTCAGCCGGTGCTACGAGCTAAAATCCAAGCCGCCTAAACCCGCGGCGCTGCTGGGGCGAGGCTCAGATGCAAGTCCAACCCGAATGGCTCATCGAAACCCGGCCCATCATCCAGCCGAGAGAACCGGCTCAATGACGGCGCATCGAGCCGTCCCCCATGAGCCACCACCTGCTGTGGCCCCACGCTGCTCATGCTGGGATCCCCTGCGCCGCCGGAGTACGCTACGCCCCTCCAGCCGGGAGACGTGGGGAACACGCAGCCATGCGACACATGGAAAGGCGGCGGAGCGCGTGGGACGTAGACCCACGGCGGAGGCGCCGGACCAGCTCCGGGCGTGACCATGGATCCTGGCGGCGCGAGGAGGTGCGGCGGCGGCGCGAAGGAGGAGACAATCGGGTTGCGCATGTAGGAAACGGCGGCGTTTCGGCTGGCTTGCATTTGCGCCCGCTTCAGCTGCTGCCGCTCCTTCTTGTGGGCGTTCTGGTGTCCCCCCAGCGCCTGCGAGTTGGAGAACTCCCGACAGCAGTACTGGCACTCGTACTTCCGGCCGTCCGGGGGCGGAGCGCCGCCAGACTCCGGCGATTTGGCCGACTCGACTTCCTCCTCTTCCGTAACGCTGAAGCCGAAGAGCTTTAAGCGGCCATTGGTAGGTTTACTCTGGAACTCCAACTCAGCCATGTGTGTGTGTGTGGTGTGGCCAAAAGTGGAAAGCTGGGAATCGATGGTTTGTGTTGGTTTTGGGGAGTTCCACAGGGGGAGATGTTGCATGAGTGGGGGGAGCTATTTATAGTAGCTTGGGGGATATAATTGTGTGTTTTTTTTCTGTTTTTTTTAATTATTGGGAAGTGGTTGCATCAATTAATGGAAGTGTAAAAATGGAAGTGAAGTGAAGTGAAGTGAAGTGAAGAGAGAATAATGAGAGGGAGATGGTTGCGGTTGCGGACATCCCAAGGTGTAAAACTATAGGAGGATGACCCGAGAGAGAAGAACACTTGTGGACCCAATGGATTGGGTTTGTCTTTTCTAGCTCTTATCTCCTTCCCACTACTCATCTTTCCTAGCTTACCTAGTTCCCATTCCTACTCACCCGGTTTTTCTATGTTGGGTACGATAGGCTCAAATTATAAGATTGATATTTTCACGGATTTCAATGATGTTGTTTGAACATTAATATTTCTAACTATATATAATAATTCTGAATAATATATTGATATTTGGAAAATAAATATTATGATGATTCTCACGTGATATTTTTATTATGTATGTATTCATTTTTATTTAAGGTTAAAGTTTTTCAAATTTGACTTGGAAAAAACATTAATTTTGGGACGGAGGGAGTAGTATTTTATTTCTGAAAGTTACAATGTGTGGAGAGAATCAAGTGAAACAATAACATATTTAATGAGTGGGGTAGAATGGTGCATTTTTTGCCATGAAAAATGTGATAACCTTAGGAAAGCAGATGACATAGATGATTTTGGGTAATCCTATATCCATTTTCAACTTGCATTGAATACTTTTCATGATATTCAATTAATATGTTTGACTATGACTATATGTAGCTACGGATAAAATAACATTGCATAAAAAAATTATATTACAAATTTAATGTTATCGAAAATTTAACAATATCTCATATCTCATACGATAATATCATTATTCATATATCGACTCAAATATATGATCAAAATTTAATAACTTTATTTTTAAAAAATAAAAATTCCTTACAAGTTAAGGAGGAAGTAATTTATTTTTATCCGGTTTTTAATTTTTGACTTCATTTAAAGAGTCTGTCTCTTGAAATACGGTCTTTCCATAAATTATGGAAAGACCAAGGTTTAAACTGCAAATTAGAAGAAATTAAGATAAAATTTATTGGTTCTATTAATCAGGTCATAAGCTTTAAAACTACTACACGTTGCATAGTAAAATTTTAATATTGCAACTACAAACTTTTACCATTTTATTATTCTAATTAAACTTATCTTTCCATAAGCATATGGAAAGACGGTCTTTCACAAGACTTTGCTTTAATTAAATTAAAAAATATTTGAAAATGGGTTTTTATTAATTAAATACAGTTAATCAAACTTGTTAGTATTTTCCAAATTAATAGGGCCTTCAACTCACCTCTAATTACTTAAAACCCCATCACATTTTCCTTATTATAATTTATTCATGTCACAAGTCAAGGTATCCTTAGACAACCACTAGGCCCCTTACAAATTGAGGAAAAGAATTAATATGTATTTAGTTCAAGTTATTTTAATATGTATTTAGTTCATGTTATTTTTAATTGAGTTAAACTAAACTGAAATATATTTCAATTCAAATATTATGTATATTAAATTGTATAGAGTTAAATTTAGTTTAAATTAATTTAGTTTAGTTTTAATGGGTTTAAATCAAACTCAATTTAATATAATTTATTGCTATTAGAAATTAAATTAAAGTGAAATGAGCAACATTAAAAATATATGTACATTTCAGATGTTGTTTTTTTCTAATTTAATATATTATAAAGGAAACATATTATGTTGACTTTGTGAACACAATTAATTCTATAAATGGAGAATGTATTATAAAATTTTCACAGTTCATATTAAATGTCAACTTCTATATTTTTACGATTTTTAAAAATCATCTATTACATTTAATTATTGAATTTAATATTTGTACTAAAAATATAAATAAATAATATTTTTAAAATGTGTGTTATAAAGAATTTAACAAAATCTCTTAGAATATTACTCCCCCTCCCCATGCTTAAGGTTCTTATTTTTCATTTTCGTCTGTACCAACCAAAGGTTCCTATCTCTTATTTTGGTTGAAATTAACCAACTCATTCCAATCCCCATCTTTCTCTGCTAAATCTGCACACATAACTTTTTCTGCCAAAAATAAAAGTAAAACATTGATAAAGGGTCAACATTAAATAAGATAAGTAAGACACTTGTAAGGGGATGGGGAAGAAAGTAATAGATAAAATATAAGACTCATAAACTAATACTCTCTCTGGTTTCTTACCATTGTCCCCAAACAAAATGACACATTATTTAAAAAAAGGTAAAATGAGTGGTGGAGATTGTATTGGGAGAGTAAAGAGTAATTTGAGTGGATGAAAATAACCTAAACTTTTACCAAATGGGGAATGCGTCATTGTTAAAAAACCAAACAAAAAGGAAAGAGAGACAAGGTTACGAAACCGGAGGGAGTAATGTATAGAAGTTGAGGATTGGCTAGAGAATTTTTTACTTGGAAGAAAAGAAAACAACATTTGTTAATTAGTGTGGGGTTTACAAAAATGCTTAATTAAGTTAGGCTTATTATGCATTATTATTGATTGTTGGATTGGATTGGATTGGATTGGATTGGATGTAGTAGGGGTGTAGGGAGTAGAGTTTAAAAAAAGAGAGAATGTGATGCATGTGAAAGTGGTAGGGTGGTTGAGAAGTTGAATGATTGGTTTTGTACAATGTTGCTGAGTAAAACCTGTGTTTTTTTGCCCCTTTTGCTCATCATAGTTTACAATTTAAGGAAATAGTATCCCAACTTTTAGCTGTTCTTCACTTTCTCTGGTTCAGTGTAAGATAACAACAGTGGGTGATGAAAGATTCTGGAGCTCATCATCATCATCATCTTAAATATCATGACCCCAATTGAAATCATTTGGAAAATCCAAGTCTAGATATTAGTGTTTGGTTTTCAAAACTTTAATCAAGCACATTAAATTAAGGAGAACAGTGATTGAGTTAAATTCTCAACTTAATCAACCTCTTTATCTAATTATTTGGTCAAGTAATTTTCATGCTTCACAATTAGGAGAAAATGTATAAGACTTTTTTTATAAAAAAAATATTGGTACACTTTTCCTTTTTAACTGTTTTTCTTAACTTTTTTTTTGCTTTCGTTAACTCAATTCTCCATTCATATGATTCATTGTAATATAAAACTAAGTGTGCTACAGATGAGAAAGAAAAAACACCAAGGAAATACATATGAAGTCTGACTTTTGCTAGCTATTGATGAAAACTCCTTTAAGGTTTAAAGTCAACCTCAAACACACCAAAATCAAATAAAGCCATACACTTTTATCAATCATCTACTATTAGGTAGAACTCAAATATATATATGTGTGTGTGTGTTTTTTTTAGGTTTAGAGAGAAAAGTTTTCACTAATGTCAAATTTAGAACTATAGAAAGGGCTAATTAATTGGAGATTCCTAGGATTGTTAATAGCATTAAATTATGGATGATTCTACAATAAATAAATGGAGGAACGGGACAGAAGACGTATAGAATATTTTTTGCTTAATTAGAAGTGGACAAAGTTTCATGCAAAACAAAACCCTAATTGTTTAAAATAAAAAGATGATCCAGTCTCTGAAACTATCTGTGTGTTTGTGGGAGTTCGATGTCCATCCAAAACGCAGACATATAATTGAAATGGAACAATCTCCAATAAGCAACCGTGATGGTCATGTCCTGTTCAGTCTATGATGGTAATAATATACTATGTGTTGCCAACCACACTCTTATACACGCAAGTGTGTGATTATGCGTGTTTAATCGTTAATTTGTAATGATAATTTAACTTAATTTGTTTTTAAAAAATCTTGGCAAGCACCGTCTTTCCATAAGCATATGGAAAGACGGGGTTGAATTCGAATTATAGAAAGGTAAAATGTTTTAGTTGCAATATTAAAAATTTAGTATGCAACATTTAAGAGTGGTCGGTTTATGACCCGATTAGTACAACCCGAAAATTTTATTTTAATTTATTCAAATTTACAGTTTAAACCCTGGTCATTTTCATAACTTATGGAAAGACCTTATTTCAGGAGACGGACTCATATGTTTTTATCATTTATTTACTTAATTTTAATTGAGTACAGTTCAGTTCAAGTGAACTATGCGAAAAATGTATCCCGTGTACTGAAATCAAACTCAACTTTCATGCAGATTTTTTTCCTTTTAACCGAAATTTCAAAAGATGTGATAAACATTGAAAGAGCTGAAAACACATTTTATGTTCTAACTCGCTTAATTAGTTTCACTATCTCACCTGAGATCTGAGAGTTTACATCCCAAAGTGAATCAAACCTTTTCTTGTTTACAGTTTACAGTGTGAAAAGCTTGCAATTTTTTACGCCTTCTTTTCACGATTCGTGTCCTCATAGCTCACGACTCAATCTACAGAACTTTGAGGATTAATTAACTGATAAACAAATATTATTAATGTGTACATATTTTCAAACTTGCATACCTTTGTGCAAACCTTAATTAATTAGCAAGTGAGTTGGTTTTCTTGTTGGAATTCATTCTCAACACACTCTTTTTTTTTCCCTCTATAGTTCACTTCAAATCAAACCTGAGTTGGCTTTACTAACCTCAGGGCCCCACACATTACACCAACCAACCTAGGTATATCTCTCTAGATCTCACTTTTAACTCACGAAACTTATAATTCATACTCTCCCCACGCATACACTCTTAAATCGATATTTTATACAAGCTGATGTGGCAGAAAATAATTGTGAAAAACTAGGATATTTTGAAAAAATGGTGGACCCGGTTAAACATGATATTGTAGAATTTAACAACATGTTATTTACCATTTTGAATAAAAATTAAGATGTTCCATTTTATGTGGGATGTACGGAAATAGAAAGTGTGTCAATTATTTTGGGACAGAGGGAGTATATTTTTTCCCAATTTTCTAAGACTGTCACTCTCTAATTTTTTTACATAATTTTGTCTTTAATTTTTCATATAATTTTAAGTACGTAGGATAAATGGAGAAAACTAAATTAAGATTTGAAAATTATAATAGATGGTAGATGAAATTGAAGTAATTTATATTTAAAAAACGTTTGTTTCAAATAGAAAGGAGTTACAGTTTTAGAAAATCTGACGGAACACTGTATTTATACCGTTATTGTAGTTTGAATGAAACTAACAATGCCAATGTTAAACCGAGGTTTTATTCGCTTTCTAATATTATATAAAAGTGAATTTTGAATTAGATATGTTGTTTTAGTTTAACCGCATTTCATTTCAATTTAGTGGTGGAATCAGATCGAGAAATGCCGAGAGCGGTAATTACCATGCGTGGAAAAAAATTCAATTACATGAAATTTTTGACAAAGAAAGAAGGGCATGATTTTTAAAAAATTATAGAACTCCGTTTAGTTTAATTTAATTAAGTTCATTCAAAATTTGGACTCAACACGAAAGATGTAAAACGATTGACCTGTTTTACAGGCAGTCAAAAACATATGGATCCCATGCATGCAGCATTATGCAAGATGAAGAGGGCATTATTACAAAAGAAACCCTCCTGTCTTTTCATAATTACAGGGGAATCATGATGGTATAGGCCCTAATTACGAAGTGCTGGCGCGATGAATGTGGAACCCTTGGATGCACATCTAACTCACCGTCGTCGGGCCGACATGGACCCGGGTGTCACTTTCGGATCCATTCTGCGTATCCTGCATTAATCATATGTTTCACATTACATGACATCCAATCAAATCCTGGTGAATCATATGCATGACTCTCCCTGTCTCTAAATTTTCGGCCACTTTCCTTCCTTTTCCGTTGTAATTGACTATTTTTTCTCTGCTAATAAAAAAACTCAATTTTCTTGATTGTTGTTTGTTTTCGCCATTAAAACTATAATAAAGTGAATGGCCCTTTGTTCCATCATAAGCTGCAGAGGGAGAAACAATATCTCAAAATTTCAGATCGGGTGAAAGGACTAAATTACCCTTCTATCATCTCCAACCAACAACAGCCACAGACAACTCCACCCACCCCCACCGAAAGCAGGGTTCCAACGCTACTAACCAACTCAACTAAAACTTAAATTGAAATCGGATCAAACCTCACAACGTGTCTTCCCCTCGTCACCAACATGTCTTCCTCGTCATCGCCTCCTACCCATTCGCATCCTCTCGCTTTTGCCTCCTCACCATCCTGTCTCATAACAGTCATCATCTCGTGGTCGGTATCTCATCGTCATCACAGTCTCCTCCTTGTCGTCCTTGTTCTCGTCAACATCCTCACCTCTGCACCGTCCTTGCCATCATCACTGTCCGCATCGTCCTTGTCGTCGTCACCATCCCTGCCTTTGTGCGCCGCCCTTGTAGATTCGCCATCGCCATTGATTTTGAAGGAACCATTTAAGGGGAACTGAAATTAAGTTGGGGAAATTAATGTACAAGGCTGAGCAAAAAGTTGTTTAAGGTAGAAAGCAGAATTTAGGGTTTTTAATTTGGGCCAGCTAAGCCCAAATTAAAGAGGGTAATATGGTCTTTTGACCATTAAAATTTATTGTTATATTTCTAAAATTGGAAATTGTGCAGCTTATGGTGGGACAAACTAAAAAGGAAAGTGTGCAGTTTAACATGGGACGAAGAGAGTAATTGATTATAAGTACAGAAAAAGAACGTTTACGACGGTTAAAACAAGAGTTAGGCGGTTCTGAATTTTCGTTTCAGGCACCACTGTATAGTCGGGTGGTTGTTGCACATTGGTTGAAGAACCGTCGTGCAATAAGACGGTCATTCCAACGACAATTTAATACTCTGAAAGCCACTTTTGATTTTGGAATCATCTCGAAAATTAATTTAAAAATTTGTGCTTTCTGGATTTATCGAAATCAGATAACCCAAATCGATCAAATTATCTCATTCTTTACAAGAACACGGATCGACGCTCATCATCACCACAACACGAACAACATCATCCTCATCTCTTACACTAACATCAAACTCACCTACATTCAAACAACAATCATAAATTCATCTTGAACAATAACACACATTTAAATTTATAGGTGGGTTCATCAACAAAAAATTCAAAAGGAAGAAGAAAATGTACCATGATAATATGTTGTTTACCACCACACATTCATCAAATATGAAGTCGTTGATGTGAGTCAGATTTAAAAGAAAAAGGAGGAATTACGTGTTAGATTTGGAGAAGGAGGGGGGAGGAAGAAAGAAAGAAAGAAGAAAGAAGGAAGGAAGACAGTAAAGATGAAATAAGAAAAAAATCAGAATAGAAAAATGACCGTTGGTAGAAATGAGGGGCATAGTATAGGTGGAATATTTTTTAGGGTTTCTTACTAAATGCACTCCAGACACTAGTTTCGATTTTGGAAGTTTCTTCGGAAATGCACTTCCTCGTCGGTTTCTCTTTGAGAAATGTGTCGGAAATGTCTTAGTATGTAGTAGTTTTTAGTGTATATTTTTTTGGATTTCTTAGACGGCGGTTCAACTGATGTTGTCTACTTTGGTACACTCTATACACATGTTCGAAAGTCTGAAGTGTGCTCAAAAGTGCACTTCAGACACATGTTCCTCCATTAGAAGTGCCCTCGAAAATGCCTAAAATTAGTAGATTATAGTGCATGCTTTTGTAGGGTCTCTTAGACAGTGGCTCAATCTTCGTTGTTTACTTTAGTGCATTCCAGACACATGTTCCAACTTCATAACTGCCTCGAAATTGCACAAAAGTAAACACTGGAGCATCATACGATACTTTCAACGGCTGTTCAAACCCAATCACCGTTGATCATACTACGTTATAAAACAGTTATTCACCAACGCCGTCTAATAAATCTTAAGATTCGCATGTCGTCAATAGGAGTACCGAAACACATGTTCCGATTTGGGAACATAAGATAGACGACAGTTTCCAAAATAATATCCATAATAGTATTATAACGATGCCGTTAATGAGAATTCCTACACTAATGGATGTACGTTGATGACAAAAAACCGTTGGACCTACATACACACTACAAATAAAAAGTTGTAGAGAAAGTTCCCCGTTAGGCCGACTAACGGTTAGACCAATAATGGAAAACCTCGTTTCAATAAGTTTTAGAGTTAAATTATACTTGTCTATACATTGCGATACATTTTAAAAGTTTTTAAAATTATAAGAATTTCGTTGCAATATATTAAAACAAACATCAAATCACCCCATTAATTACATATATTAGAAAATAACTCCGTCTAACAGTTAGTCGGTCTAAATATATTTTACCTTGGTTATGAACCGTGGTAAAAAGTGGATTTTAATTTTTAATGTGCCACTATTTACCTCGATTCTTTTAAGACATAAAACCGAGGTAAAAAATCCCCCAGAAGTGAAGTAAAAAGTTTTGTTTCCTGTAGTATGACACACTCTGACAGATATTTACATTATATTTCAAAATAGCATTATTTTCATATAAAAAAAGGAGAAAGTCTTAGGAAAGGCGGTCCGCCCATAAGCTTATGAACAGTCCAATGTACCTTTTACATCAAATGTTGCAATGTTTTATAAAATTTAAATATTATATTTTAAAAGTTAAAAGAAGTAATAATGTGCATTTGAATGTGAAAATATTAAAATTTATAATATAAAAAAATATTTTTAAAAATATAAATTTAGTATGTAATTTAACAAATACGGTGTATAAAGTAAAAATACGTGGACTGTTCATAAATTTATGTACAACCCTCCTACTCCCTCCGAGTTTTTTTTTATTATATTGCCACTCTTTCTTTTCTGGAATGATTTTTTTATATTGACATTTTCCTCTTTTGGTAAATCCTAGATTGTTTTTATCCACACAATTTACTTTTTACTCTTCCAATTAATCTTACACCACGTATTTCACCTTTAAAAAAATTTGTGTCATTCACAAGAGCGCTTGACAAGATGGAGTATAAGAGAGACCCACTCTAAAAATAAAAGTAAGTCCATTGTCTCTTTTGAGTTTGAAGTATAGTTGAATCGTAAATGAAGGCCGTGTGATACGGAGTATAATACTTCCATCCACTGCCTGAATAAACTTGGGGGAATAAGTTCAGGTGTTACCTACTGGGTCCCACCATTACGTGGTGATGATGAATTATTATTAGTTTAGGATGTTTGCGTGATTGACGTTGAAGTCTAAATAATTTAAGGATTTGTTGGTGTTGAAGAGATCTCCCCCGAATCTTACTAACTACACATATGTGAGAGAAACTAGAAAGCTTGATCCAGTTAGAAAACCACAAATGTTTTAATCAAAACCCCACTCTTCCAAAGTCTTCACCACAACTCCAAACATGTCCCACCATTGCCTCCTCCCCTTCCCAAACATAAATTGACGTTCCAATTTAATTTATGTATTTTTCTTCTCACACAAATTTGCAAACATTCTATTTTTTAAAAAAAATAAATTATCAGCATCATAAAAGACATGCTTACCCTTAAAAATATAAAAATTTACCAATAGGCCCAACCCATCTCCACCACCCTCTGAAACACTAAATACTTCTAGCTCGTTCAACTCATCCCTCCCCTCCTTTCGCCTCCACCACCCCTACCACTAACTTCACCCTCTCCACCACTCCTTGTGTCTCCTCCCTTCCCCTCGCCTCCGCCTTCTTCCATATCCACCGCAGGTCTCCAGAGCAATTATAGCGTTGCACGCTGTGGAGGTCGCTAGAGCGGCTCCGGTAGACGATCTCGTCGAAGGAGTGCGACTCCTTGGAGTCGACGTCGCCATTGCATTGGACGTACTTGGCAGAGAAGTTGTGGGCAGAAGTGGAGGCTGAGAAGCTAAGGGAAATGTGGAGGTGTGGATGTGGGGAGAAGGTGGTGGAGGGACTTGAAGGTGGAGACGGGGCTGTGGGGATGACATAGCTGGGCTGAGTTTGAAGGTGGATGTAGCATTGAGCAGAGAAGAAAGGGTTTGACAAGTTGAAAAGGACATGGGCAATTTAATCAATTCACATCATTGAAATTAAAAGTTTTGTTTTCTCTTTCTGCAGATTTCTTTGGGCAGAGGGAGTAATTTTTATTATTGTCAAATATTAAGCAAAATAGTATATATTTTTTCTTGTATAAATTTTCCGTTGAATGTGGCAATCATGTCATTCTCCCCCATCTTCAATTCTTCGAACTTAGTTGCCAACATCTGAAATTTGGATTCACGTACTCGACTGGCTCCTTCGTGTACAGTTTGCAAAATATCACATGCTTTCTTAACCTGATGACATGTAGAGATAAGTTTAAACTGATTTTCATCAACTGCTGTGAAGATCGCATTTAAAGCCTTTGAATTTGCCAGGGAGCCCTTCAATTTGTCTGGGGAGCATGATGATTTGTCCTTGAGCGTTTGCTTCTTAGAACTTGACTCTCCTTCTTTCTCCTTGGAGCTGGATTTTTCATCTTCAGTTGGAGGATTCCACTCATTCTTAACAAAATGCCATGCAAGTTCATCTAGAGAATTGATAAACACCCTCATGCGAGCTTTCCAATAATTGTAGTTCGATCCTTCAAGCAGAGGTGGCCGAGACACAGAAGCTCCTTCTCTTGTCGCCATGGTAAAACCGGATCACACTTTCCTTGACACAACCAAGGTAAAAACGTAAGTGACCAAGCTCTGATACCAATTGAAAAACTGGTTTTACCGTTTAGCTTAATTAGTAATCTTATGTTCCAACATAGTCTAACTTAACCAAATATGTAAAGGAAATGAAACACGAGACACACAACTTGGTTACGCAGTTCGGTGGAATCCACCTACGTTCGCGGGGCCTGACCCAGTTTAGAATAAATCCACTAATCAGAGATACAATACAAAGTACACCATATAAATATACTTATCTTCTAATTACAATGTGTGGATTTTGCAGGATCCCCTTGCTACCGACCCGCCTTGATCAGACTCCCCATGACCTCGAAACTCGTCGACACTGGATCTCCTCCTCCCGAGGAATTAAGTCATACGTTTTGAAATTTAGCACACATGTCGTGTATGTAGGAACATGGTAATTTTGGCTCTCGCAAAGTTTATCAAAGGATAGAAATCTTACTAAGTTCAAGGAAATTTTACCTTCAACATTAAAACTGATACTCAGATTAAAGAAAAAATCCCTTGAAGATCGGAGAGTTCAATCAAAAACTTTAACTTTAGCATAAATTCTTCGGCTTAAGCCTTTAGCATTAAAATTCATCCCTGAACCAAAAAGATCATTCCCAGATCAGAATCATCTTCTTCCGAAAAGATGTTCCTTTCTCTATTTCATCAACATAGTATTTTGATAGAAAAATAAGAAATTTAAATACTAACCCATGAACTTTTGTTCTGCGGAAGTATTGCCTGCGCTGTTTCAACATTAGAATGTGAGGAGTTCCTAATATTCATCATTTAAGTCTTCATGTAACAAACACCTACTTATTGGAAAATAATGGGAAGCCAAGAAAATTGGTACCGAAATTAGCAATGACGACGTCGCGGCCGTCTAAGTTCGGGTGAGCTTCGATGAAGCAATCGACGACCATATCCTTTTTGGTTGTGCACGAGAAAAGTTATGATTTACGACAATGGAGGATTAAAAATCTTCCGATACAATGAAATTATGATGAGAACAAAAATATACAGTATGAAAGTACAATAGAGGGAAAGGGATTTACGAATCAGATCGTGACTAGGTACATCAAGACGCAGTGATTCTTGTACAAATTTTCAAGGAAATACTTATATTAATTCTTGCACTTTTTAAGTTTTCAATGGAAGGGCATTGGAGATCTTGATAAATGAGGATTTAATTGATGAGGTAAAATTGGGGGATTAACTTTTAAATGAATTACATTTTAAATTAATTTTTAGAAGGTGACATGGAAATTTGTGTGAGTGACATGTAGCAAGAATTATGTAAGAATGACATGTGACAAGAATTATGTAAGAATGACATGTGACAAAAATGATTTCCTTTCATATATACTATAGACTGTAGACTGTAGACTGTGATTGGACGTATTGTAAAGTGAGAAAACGAAGAATACTCTTCTGTGAATGCTCCGTTAACTGAAGTGCAAAAATTTATCTGAACTCATCACTAAATTAAAAGCCCCTGTTCTTAGAAACCAAAAAACAAAACCCTAGGTCATTCAAATCCAACATTACATTCGACCACACTAGTTCAAAAGCAAACCAAAAGCTAACCAAAAGCATCCAAAAAGAACAATAACATCCCACCACACCCAAACATGAACAATTTCAGCATAAAAAATCACAACCATTAAAAAAATCCTTAAAAAAACCACCTTCTCACATGAAATTTCAACCCAAATTTGACAAAAACCACAAAAACAATATTCATATCTCAGTGATAACGCATCAAGGAGGCATTATATCGGTCAATTTCAAGCGGCCCTACCTTTTTTGTTATTTATCCTGTTTTCTGACCGCTGTTGCTCATCTTCTCTGGGTCAAAGATCTTCGCTCTTCAACTGCAGCAAACGGGCATCGACTACCGTCCTCTTTGCCTTTGGAAGGTCAGTGGTGACAATTGACGGAGGAGAAAATGTCCAGAATGGTACACGCTTTTAAGTGAAATTCACAGTTTAGTATCCGAATTTTAAAATTGTTCTGAAAAAGTATCCATTTTTCACTAATGTCCCAGAAAAGGTACTTTTTGGTTGAAAGTGGGTACCATTGTGGCACAATTTTAATCCAAATTGGTACCCATTTTTTTTGAAAGGTACCATTTTGGTACATAAATGAAAAATTGGGTACTTTTAAAGGACAAATTCAAATTTGGGTACCAATCTGTGAATTTTGATAAAAGTGGTGACCATTTTGGACAATCTCTCATTGACAGAATGCTTTTTGGGTTGCAGACGGGAGAGGGACAGGTTATGCAGGAAACATAGAACAGGGAATAAAGAAAAAAGGGAAAATGGAAATTTTAGTAAGAATACAAATGTGGGTAATGTTGTCTCTTCCATTTTTTTATTTTCATTTTTTTGAAGAGGGGTATAATTGCCTTTTTGCAGATTCGGCCAACTTGGTTGTTGACAAATAGTCCTCCAAGTTCAGAGTTATATTAGCACTTTCAAATTTTACAGGGTTATTTTGACACTTTTGACTAAAACATAAGGTTGAAAACACAATTTTTCCTTTATAGTTTTTCTTTGACATTTCCAGGAGAAAATTTTAAGGCTTCGACGCTGTCGCCGGCGACCCCCTTTTAACCCTCCCCGCGCTGCACCATCCCCGATGCATTTCCCTGACCAACCCCGATGCCATCTCCCCGTGAGTTCCACCAAAAATGTCGGATTTAGATCAGATCCACTGCGTCTCAGCTCTCAGCGCCACCACCGCATTTGACCGTGCCTCAGCCCTTGATTCCGACCTCGCCTTCGTGGTTCTGGTGCGTTCATGTTATGTAGGGTTTATGGAAATTAGGTTCTAGTTTTTATGATAATTGATGTTATTAATATATGTTTAGGTCTAGTTTGTTTCATGAATTGAGGGCTTCTATGTATTTTCAGACATATGTAATGAACTTCTAGATTGTGGTTATGAATTTTTCAGTTTTTTACGTGAACTTATGTTTTTTTTTGTGTTTTATTTGTCCTATTAATTTTTTAAATCAAAATCCACCGGTGGTTGGGGGTGGTTTATTTGGTTCCCCAAGCCATAAAGAAAATTAAAGATATTTGTACAAGAGACAGTATGAAGCATTATCTAATGATTTCCTATTATGATTCGCTTCTGAGCCAAAAGCATTGCTTGGGCGTAGTAAAGTTTTTGTAACAATTGCGTCTATTATGCAGTGTCTCCACCCTAGTGTGAACACTAAATTAGCTAAGGAAATTTCTGAAAAAAACTTGCCCAAAAAAATATGTCTGGAAGTGTCCACCTTAATGTCGTCAGTCTTGCTGCCTTAGTGTTGGTAGTCCTATTTTGTCACCATCAATTGCGGCTCTTGTATTCATGTTTAAATCAGCTTGATGTAGTACATGAAGTTGTGATATGTTCAACTGTTATGCCGATCTTCCCAGCTTATGTGCCACTGTGTTTTGCTGCCTATAGACATGGCAGAAATCAACTTGGCTTCGTGCCATGATTCCTTTAACCTCCTTCAGCAGTTGTATATGTTTCCATATGGCTCATCTTTTTCCTTGTGTCACTTCATTGACCTGTAAAGATTCAGACTTCACAATTAGATGGTTGTAACCATTAATAACACAAAAATTACAGCCAAATATGATTGCTTTAAATTCATATTCAGTAGCTGAAGTGGCCTTTAAAATATCCATTACAATTAGTCTGATTGTGCCTCTGGGAATGATCCCATCCTTTGAGTGTGATAAGTCTGTACATGATGCATCCATATTTAGTTTTAAACCACTATCAGGAGGTTCCTATTCGTAGGCTCTAAAAGGTTTCGGTTGTGTGTCTAAACTGGTTCATGTAGCCCTCATTTATAATCAGATCACATTATTATTATTATTATTATTCCCGAGGATTGATGGTGAAGATGTCAAAAAATATTCTGTCTAAATCTTTGATCATCTGCCTAGGGTTTGGCCTTTTATTTTCATAAAACAAGAGCTAACATAATAGGGAAGAAATTATTTTTTGTACTAGAGCAGTAAATGACCCGAACCAGGTTAATTTGTCAAAAATGTGCAATAATGGTCCATGAGGAACATCAAGTATGAATGCAGCATGTTTCCGTAATGTTAGAGCAATGTCACATTCATGAAAAGCATGGCTTAAAGATTCTTCATTACACTGACATGATTAACATCTAGATGCAAAAATGATACCAAAGTGTCCTAGGATGTCATCAAGAGGCATGAAATTATTTATCACTTTCCATATAAAAATTTGTATTTTCAGAGAGAGGAGATGGTTCCATACCTTTTTTTCAAACCTGCAGGCATGTTTCTTTTTTTTGTTAGAAACTTATAAGCTGAGTTTGTAGAAAAATTACCTGTTGGCGGTGGTTTCCATATCAATGATTACTTTTCAGAGAATAAGGCAAGAGGTTATGGTATTTTTGATAAAATCTCATCACTAAATCACTGCAAAAAGAGTTGAGAGAAAGCTACTCTATTTTCTGAAAATTGTTCAACTGTTAGAAATGGATGAGGTGGTTCTATATCTGGAATCCACAAGTCCATCAAATACCCCATGGAGGTCCAATTGGCTATCTAAAAGTTACATTCCCCATTTCCTAACATTATCCGAGTGTTAGAGCTAATTAGTTCATTAATTTTTACAATTCTTTTCCATGGATCAGAGGTCCTAGAAGATAATGGCAGACTCCAAATCAATTTTTACCAGTTTGTGTCTCCTTGTCGGAGTTTACACCACAGTTTAACAGGGAAAGCATCAATTGTGGTGTTGAAATTTCTCATAATTAGAACATTTTCAGCAGTGGGGTAGCATGAATGCTCCCATGCTCTCTAGTGTCTCTTTGGTTAACCTGATTCATTTTTGCCCCAAAGGATATCTGGGCTCATAGATTGTATTTTATCAATTGTGTGTTGTGTTAGGGGAGATGACACACCATATGTGCTTAAAATAGAGGTCAGAACATGTTTTATTAATGTTAATCTCCCAAATTGGTTTAGTAATTTAGCATTCTAGTTTTGAATCATTTTATTGAATTTTTCAGTCACTTGCTGAAAGTAGGAGTTTAGGTTTCTCCTTTTGTACACTGGAACACCTAAATAAATGAAAGGAAAGGAACCTAAGGGAATATTAGTTAAGGTCTTTATTTCCCTAGCGGCATTTCTGGCTTCAGAACCCACATAAACTGCACTTTTCTGGAAGTTAACAACCTGTCCAGTTGCCATTTCATAGTGGTTCAGGAATAGTACCAGGTTTTTGAGGGATTTATGATTTACTTTTTAAAATATCACTATATCATCAGCATATGATAAGCGAGTACTGAGTACCCCTTGGTATAATGAAGCTTTCCATTAGATTAACATTAAAAACATGTGTTTTAGACCTCTATTTAAAACCCCAGTGATTAGATTAAACAGGATTGGGGATAGGGGATAGGGGATCCCTCTGTTTGAGGCCTTTACTGGCTTTAAAAAACCATTTGGTTTCCATTTAAAAATACAGAAAACCAAGCTGAACCAATGTTTTGTAGGACAATTTTGACAAAATGTCCATGAAAACCTAGCTTTAATAACAAAGAATTTAGCATGGGCCATGATACTCTATCAAAAGCCTTTGACATGTCCATCTTTGCTATTATATTTAGGGCTTGGTTTCTATTGTCCATCAATTTAAACATTTCCTACAATACTATTGTGTTATCAGCAATGTCTCTTTCTTTGATGAAAGTGCTCTGTACTACATATATACACATGTATATAAATAATGAGATTTTGTCAACCAGTAGCTTCGAGCATACCTTGTTGACAAAATTGGATAGAGAAATTGGTTTGAAGACATAGAAAAAAGTGGGGGTTGGATTTTTGGGAATCAGCACTATGAGTACCGGTAATGGACTTTGGAATTTGCACCCCACACATGAAAACGTAGACATAGTTAAGAAGAACGTTCTTAATTGCGTTCCAAGAATATATATAAAAAATTCCAGGGTATCCATATGGGCCTGGAGCACTATCAGGGTTAAGGTCAAATACACTATGTTTTAATTCCTCTTCCTGTATCATTCTAACTAACCCTGTGTTGTCCATTATCATTTATTACAGTTGGGAAAATTTTCAAATAATTTTTTATGGATTCTCTTGTTATGCAATGTTGGCATTAGACGCAGCTTCTCCTATTAAGGCTTGATTAGTGATCCAATCCCCTGAGCTAGTTTTGATCCTATTTGATCCTCATTTTAGAGTGTTTTTCCTTAACTGAATTATGATAAAATCTGGTATTCAGGTCCCCTTCTTTCATCCACCTAACCCTAGATTTCTGCTTCCAGAAATCATCCTCTTATTTTAGCTTTTTATGTAGTTCATAGTTAGCTTGTGCCAGTTTTTTAAAAATCCTTTGGGTCTTGATCTCTATCACATTTTACCTCTAATTCCTGTATTACTAGTTGAACCTTTTTAATGTTTTCAAATACATTCCCAAAGACTTATTTGTTCCATCTTTTAAGTTTTGTTTTAGGTCTTTTAAGTTTGAAAACAAAGCCTGAATACATATTTTATTAATGTAGTAAATTATACTTTGTTTTAAATTAGCGAGTCTTCTTGTGTAGGAGAATTCCTTGTGCATACTACTCGTCGAATGTGTTGATAATGAGAGCCACGTCGTGGCAGAAGGTAAAGTGTACACATCTATGTGAGTGCATCATCATAAGTCGGTCGTGAAGGAAAATGTGGTGGTCAATGTCATAGAGAGCCTCGTAGATGGTATAGTTTTCCAATCCCAGAACCCGAGGAGTAAGGTAGACGAGGCGTAATGTTTATTGAATGACCCTTTCGTTTTGTGGATATTTTAGACAACGTGACTAATAAGAAGTTAACAAGATAAGTATGTGGTATTACTTATAAATATAGAAAAATGTCGTGTACATAACTTTACCAGTTGATTTCATGTAGATCGAGGTAGGGATTAGTAGCCCAGCAAAATTGCCCAATAATGCATCTGGTGATCCAAAACTTACAAAGTATCATGTTTCTGGTATGAAACCACCACCATTCAATCCCTCGAAGGATGGTTCCCTAAATAACATCCATACGTTTGTGATGGCTCACCCTCCATCATATTCGTACAAAATCCTTGTGGAAGAAGTATGTTTTTTTATACAAGGTAAACCCATTCATCTGGAAGGAGGACTTGGAGGACTTGTTCCATTTCAATAATGTCCCTTTCCCGTGGAAACTATATTGCATATAAGTATTAATCCATCACCATAACTTTATTCATCGATATAATTATTGTGTTTCACCTCCATCTGTCAAAACTAACTATGTTTATATAATTATTAGATATTGGTGATATGTGATGTTTGTGGCCTTTCGTAAGTAATGTTTCTTGGTGAGATTATTTGTGTGCAGAAGTTTGAGATGGATTTTAACTTGGGATACTTCACGATCAGCTTGCTCTGGCTCTTGAAAACCAACCGGAATGCAAGTGTAATATATGTAGAAGCCAACACCAGAGTTGCAGATGCAGCCTTTGTTAGTAACGTTATTTTGAGGCTCGGGATTGAGGTAATGCAGATTAATCTACTCATTAATTTCTTCGATCTTTAGTGGGCCATGTTAATTATTTCATGAGCATATTTTTCCTTACTTTAAGTTTTTGATGTTAATCTTAGAACTATTTTCATTGATAATTTCATTAAACTTGTGTTTAGGGATAAGTGTCATGATAAATA
>JAULKM010000013.1:7131058-7142443 GCA_032355605.1 Rubia tinctorum
CAAATTTGATAAACTTTGACCATTAATATAAATTAATATACATATAATAAATATATCATGTGAGATATTTATGAATTGGTATATGTAGCTAGAGATATTGCCGGTCAAACATGATCATTGAATACCGTAAAAAAGCAAACATGCCAATTCTGTTGGGACGGAGGGAGTATAGCTTAGTGACGTTGAGATATGTAGCCGACTGAGGTTTATGCTCCCAAGTTGTTAATATTTGCAAATGCTTTTGTTGACAGGGAATCTGCATGTTGGTTTTTTTATTGATAATGATGAATGAATGATGTACACTGCTTATGGTGTTCCATTTTCAATACCGTTATCTTTTTGGTTTGCTACATTAGCTCATGGATAATTTTGGATTTTATTACTGATACTGCTAATACTGCAGGAGAGGCTGACCTTTGAAGAGCCTGAATTCAGAGTCACCGTTGTCGAGTTGGTTCACGTGATGCACTCGAGCAAGACGGGTTAGAACTAAGCTCTTATACTTTTGTACATCCAGGGTGGTACTTCCAATTAGGGTGTTCAAATTGCCCGACCCGACCTATTTTGACCCGGCCCATATGGATTGGGTCGGGTCAATGCCCCATTTGGGTCAAAATAGGTCGGTCAGATTTTGACGCAAATCGACCTGTTTTGACCCATTTGCAATTTTACCCAATTTTCTTGAAAAAAAAATCATAAAAAGAATTAGTTTAATATAAAATACCCACCAATAATCAATTTCATCCACTCATTTTCTTCACCTAAATCCAAGCACCTAAACATATGGTGTTACAAATAGAAAAACGGAGGGAGTATCTCCTACATGGTAAGAAATTCTAAATTTAAATTCTTGCACTTTTCACATTCTACTAGAAAAAGTCACATTTTCACAATGTTCAATGCACATACCTGACGATTAATATTTTGATTACATAAAAATAATACTATAGAAAACTAATAATATAATTCCTATCAAATTTAACGACATTACATATAATAATACAATCCACTTATATATCAATGAGATTTGAGTCAAAGTTAAGAAATTTGACTCTTGAAAAATATATGTGGTATTCTAACAAGTTTGAAGGGAGTATAATCTCATTAAACAAACCGTTGGCTAACAAATAAAATTACATTTATTCCCCCACCCCACCCCTCCTTTATTTTCTTTCCTTAAGTGATATTTAAGGTTTTTTATTGATGGTAATTTTTTAACATAAAATTTTTATGGTATAACTTATGAATCTTAAATAATAATTAACATGAATCACGACATGAATATGATATTAAGAAATTAGTTATAGTATCTTTATTGACTCAATGAGAAAAAATAAAATATTAAAATGATATATTTTGAAATTCTACTTCTATATTTTTTTTCCCAGATTCTAAATAGGTTACATTATTTTGGTTGTACTGAAAAAATTCATTAGTCTAATCTGATGATTTTTATGAATTTGATAGTCTTATTTTACATTTATTAAAATAAATAAATATTTTTAAAATATTTAATTATCTTTTAAAATGAAGTTATAAAATTAGCCATTTTTTAAAAATTTCTTCAAGTAAAGTTTTAGTGTAAATCATTATAAATGTAAAATCATTATTGTGTAAATCATTATCATGTAAAAAAATGCAAAATCTATAAAAATAGAGAATTTATTGGAGTTGTAGAAAAAATAGTGAATATGAGTTTTAAATCTCTATTTTTAAAGAAATTTAAAAAAAATTGGTTGGACCTGCTTTAATCTGAACTATGTTAGTAATGAAATTAAATAAAAAAAAGTATTCAGTCCATCAATATTAACTGAATTAAAATGCAAGTAATTAAAAATAATATCACTTCATTTTCCAATCTTAAATCTTGCTCTTTTAAATTTATTCGCTTTCCAATGAATTCAATCAATTTATTCAATCTGATTGATTAGATCGTTGCATTCATGATAATAATCTGATTTAGTTGTTCACGTTGATATATTGTTTTCGATCTGCTTGGACAGATATTGTGTCTGCAATTTCGTTTGTGGTTTTATTTTTGGGTTTCCATTAATTTGGTTTCGTCATATCTTTGTTTTTCAAGGTGTTTACAGTTTGGACAACATAGATCGTGGTTGGATCAATTAGTGATACAGTTGTAGAAGATTCCTATTCAGCGCAGTGATATTGATGTGTGATATGCTCATCTTTGCCAAGTGATCATGATTTTTGCGGGAAGCAAGTTAATATCGATTCTTGAGGGCGATGTCACAGTTTTTACTTGATCTCTTATCTGTAATAGTACAAATGATCAGTATGGTTGACATGTAATATAAATATTATTGCAATATGATAGTTATTTCTATAAACTAGTAAAGTTGAATGTCAATTGTAACCGCCGCTGGGATTTTCCCCATCATCTTTAATTGATTGATTTTAAAAAATAAAATTTAAAAAATCAATTAATGTTGATTTTATAAAATATACTTAAGTTAATTATAATATTACTATGACTATACTTAATTTTAATTTAGGCAGTCAATTCAATCCGGTGCTATTTAAATCAGACGAAAATAACATACACTCAGTGTAATAATAAATTACTTAAAACAATTTTTCAACAACATAAAAAATGGAGCAATCTGAATAAGAAGTTTATTAATGAAAGGATTATTGGATGCTTCCTGAAATATAAAGATTTGTGTGAGACTACCATAACACAAACACCTATTAGGACGCTAAAAAGAGTTCCAATAGATTTCTATTGAAACGCTTCAATTGCTTCTTAAACGTTCCATTATTGCGAGTCCATGTAGATATTTGGTCGCTATATTAAGCAACTCTATATACAAGATATAAGATTTTTTATTCATCCTATTATATTAGAATTACATGTGTTTTGAGAAGTTTAATTTATAAGCGTCCTCATATACATCTATCAGGACACTTATAAATGTCCCAATAGTTTTAATATTGGGTCGCTTTGTAATGTCTTATCTATATATATTGGGACACTTTTAATATGTGTAACACAATATTAGGACGTTTAATTTTATAAGTGTCATAATATACATTTGTTTGGATGATTCTTATAAAAGTATCCACATATAAGTGTGCTAATATGCCCCTTTTGTTGTAGTGGACGGACGGACCCAATCTTATGGTAAAACAAGAGAATTAAATAAATTTTATTAAACGTGAGAACTAACATGGGATACTTTATGTAATTTTACTTAAAATTTTGGCTCACCGTAAATTATGGTGAGAGGGTCATATAAATCTTTCTATATGTGAAACATCATTAGTTATTCTCAAGTTTGTTACTATCTCCGTTCAACTATTATTGTCACACTTATTAGTTTGGGTTGTTTATCTTATTTTGACACTGTCTAAATATGGTATGATTTAAGGTTATTACCATTCATTTTTATTTTTTTAACTTTCAATTTATTTTACTCCACACATTTAACATTTTTAAAATTGTGTGGGCCATACAAAAATGAGAGGGAGCAACACTTTACCTAATCAGGACCTTAAACTCTTCGTGTTGTTCATTGCATGAGGAGAACTGAGTAGACCTATCTGTACTTCATTGATGTCTTTTCTATCAAGAAAGATTAAGGCATCAAGACACGAATGCATGCATTATCTACTGGCGGGTCAAATTAGGGTATACTAGCTTCTTTGACAGGAGTTAGCAAGGTTGTGGAAACTTCTCTCGGCTAAATTCAAACTTGGGAAACACACTTAACCTAAAATTAAGGAAACTTAGTCCCAATTACTTGATAATAATGTGTGCAAAAAGGAGCTAATGTACAAATGATTATTAATTGGTTGATGGTTTCTTTATATTGTTAAGACGTGTGGACTTTGTATATCATTTGATTATATTATTGTGTTCACGATGATAATTCGATTCAGTTGTTCGAGTTGATGTATTATTTATTCTCGACTTGGTTGTACAGATAGTATGTTCACAATTTTGTTTGTGTTTTGTATTAGGGTTTCCATTAATTTGAATGTGTCATATTTGTATTTCAAATTGTTTTCAATTTTCACAACATAGATCGTGTTCGAATCAAATGGTGTTGCAATTGTAGAAAATCCATGTTTGACGTAGTGATATTGATAAATGATACTCACCGTTTTTATCGCAATATTACGATGATTGAATTTCAAGTTTTTATTGTACAGAAGGTTAGTATGTATGCATAGCTGGGATATAATTTAAATATTCCTGCAATATGCTGGTCATTGCTAGGTTCTGCGTTTTTCCACCATCTATATATGAATTAATCATTTAAAAAAAATGAAAAGCCAATGAAATTCAAACTGGAAAAGGAGTTATTTGACACTAGGGGATTCCCAATTTTGGCATGAAACAAATATTCAGTCGTGAAACTTATGTTCCTTTTAAATTAATTTACTAACTTTTAATTTATAACAATTTAATTCATTTCGACTGTATTAAGTTGGGTCAGTTCAACTCATCTACCTTTTTTTTCTTGCTCTCTCAAACTTTGAAAAGATTTAGCCTATTAAGTTAATAGCTACCCATAATAATGAAGTCTTCATTGACCATCTCTTGTCACGAATTGTTGAAATACAAATAATACTATATGGTTGTGCGGCTAGAAACTAATTAAAAATTTGTTAACGCATGATTTTAAATTAGTACTAATTGATCACTAACACTGCTTCCGAGTACTCATTAATTCCCTTTGAACATGGAAGCATATTAGTTTAATCAACAAAACTGGGAATTATCTAACTTATCTTAAACCTTAAATAATAGAGATTAAAATTAAGTAGGGAATTATTTGAGACTTCGAAGTAAGGGAACAGAATACAAACAAAAACGATGCTATATCCATAAACTGAAGATGTACTTCTTCCGTCTTCCACTCTCCTTTCTAATTTTTTATAACTTTTTAAATAATAGTATTATCATTCGAGATATGGTTATACATTCATTATAAAAAATTACTTTTAAAATAATTAAAATATATAATTAAAATTATCAATGAAAATTGTAGGAGCAAAATGAAACTAAAGTTATCAATGAAAATCGCAGTGAAAAGTAAACTACGAAACAGAGATTATACCCCTTCTGGTCCATTATTAATGACACATTTTTCCTGAAATTTTTACAGGTATATTTAATCACCGATAACTTTAATTGCATACAGCAACGAATTATAAAATTTTACTTTTGAAAAACTACACGTTATGGAGAATCTAAAAATATCTCACGTAATGGGCCGTTGTTATTTATGGTCAAACGGTATCATTGTACTCCTTCTGTCCCAACCAAATCTGAAATTCAACTATTCATTTAGTCAAAGTTACTTAATTTTGACCTCAAAATTTAATTGATAAATAAGATAGGATATTGTTGTAAGTAATCTTGTTAGATTCGTAGTAACGCGTATTTTTAAAATATCAGTTTTTTATAAATTGTATTTATACACAATTATAAATATCAATGATCAAATTTTTTTTGAGTCAACTGACGAAAGTTAAAGTGTACAGAATTGACTAGGACTGGAGGGGAGGGAGTGAATTGAAGGAAAATGGAAGTATAAAATAGGATAGGGATGTCATGAGGGGAGCACATGGGTTAAACTTGCATACTCTCCATTGATGTAGGGGAACACATGTGAACATGCACCCAAACAAGATTTTGATCCCAAAAAATCAATCACATAATATAATATACATTGTATTATTATTAGTCTTAGTCTATTCCAGGTATTTGTACATATGTACTCACTCCGTTTCATTGGAAGTGGCACACTTTCCTTTTTTGATTGTTTTTGTGAATTTGGCACACTTTCCTTTTATGACAAGATTTCTTCAATTTCATCCACTCATTCTACTTTTCACTTTCTAAATTCAATTGCATCCACACATTTCATTCACCTAAATCCAAGCACCTAAGGCTACCATGCCAATTCCAATGAAACGGAGGGAGTATTAGTATTAGTCAAACCGCCCAATCTGTATCAATTTTGCCATGTTAATTGTTGTTTTAGGAAGTAGTACCCCACTAGAGACAAAAACCTCGTCCTAATTTAAAATTTGCAAACCTAATCTGATCTAGCTGCAACCTAGAACACGTTATTTTTCTGAAAACCTAATCTGACCTAATAAGGGTTAGATTGCTACAACCTAGAACGCGTTATTTTTCGCACGTAGAATCTATCTTTAATTTAATTTTATATTGGGATCGATGTATGTGTGTATATATATAAGTCTCTTGTGAAGGGGAAAAAAAAGACAAAAAAAGAAGACAAAAATTTATTCGGGACTTTGAAAATTCGCGCATCAGTTGTCCGTATGCATATAAATTAAAAGTTTGAGTATTAATTAAACATCTAGCGACATGATTTGGTATGATCCGATATTTTTAGTTCGCTAATTGCAACTCTTGAGTGTGTGTATGTACATTTTATATTGACTACTCTCGTTGTACTGCTTCGATACGCATACTTTGACTTTTACCAATTGACTTACAAAAATATTTGATCCTTAATATATTTTATTGAGAATAATTAGAACTTGTAAATGTTAGTATTTTAAAAATATATATTGTAATGAATCAATAAGGTATCATTCAATAGTATTTACATTTGTACATCAATTTAATCTTGTGATAAAAGTTAAGAGAAGTTTTTACTAAATAAATACTTAAATTGCAATTTGATATTTCAAACTTGGAAAATGGCTATCATGAAAGTTTTTTGAACATTGTATATAAACTTCACACCTTTCTAAAATTATCAATTTATGCCCTAAAAATTCTTTTGATGGATAAAAATATTATAATTTGCATCTAAAAATATTATAATAATAGCCGAAACCCCATTTGATCTGTAGTCAAACTCTTATTATTCCTTTCATTTGCATCGAAAATCAATAAATATTTAAAAAAGTTAAATGAAAATATTAGTAAAATTTTGTTAAGGACTCAACAGATCTTCATCCATTGTATCTTTTTGTATTTTCTTAATGAAATATGTAAATACTCCTCCTTTAAGTTTTCTAAAAATGTGAATCTTTCTTTATTTACACGATTCTTTAAAGGTGACGGACTTTTTTTTTGCCTGATTCATTCAATTTTATCCTATTATTTTATCCTTCAATTTTATCCTTTTTTTTTTAAAGAGTGAGTCGTCTGACAGGTAGCATATCCATAACTTTATGGACATGTCACTTTTTTTTATCTTATACACTGCATTTGTTAAATTACATACTAAATTTAGAAATTTAGAAAATAATTTTTTATATTTTCACATTCAAATACATATTATTACTTATTTAACTTTTATAATACAATATTTAAATTTCATAAACAATTACAACATTTAAGGTAAAAATCACTTATGGAAATGCCACATTTTCTGAGACTTTCTCTTTTTAATATTCTTACCTCAATTTCATTCATTTATTATATCCGTTTAAATTTAAGTGTAATTTTAAAGAGTTGTATTTTTTAATGATCTGAGTAGCCTACTACTTCAATCAACTAGAGTTGGAGAAATTCTGTTAATTAATTGAGACCTTTACAACTGTCCTTAATTTTGGCTTGTAGGTAATGGTTTCTTTCCACCATCTAATAATATTAAACACTTTTAAGAGACGTTAATCATGCTTTTGTTTGTTGTTGATTGAAGTGGTGCCGATATTATCATTTTAAGATCCACCCGAATCCCGGGTTGGCCCGCCAACTTGGGGTTTATCAACAAAATTTAGCCGATCAAGCAATTATATACTATATTCTATTTTTCTATAATCTATATGGACTGCAAGTCATAGGAATAAAGTACGATTCTTTGGAATTTATCTGAACTGTTCTGATTTGAATTATACTAAACTAAAAATAAGTGTATTGAAAATAGTAATGTATGATTAATTTAAGTTAAATTTCATCAAATTAAATTTACAATGAGTTGAACTGAAATGAAATGCAGATAATCTCTGGAGAAGTCCATTAGATTATAAAACTGATTTAAAAAATCCATTAGCTTCCTAATCAACCATTACTTTTGGAAGGATCCCAAAAAGATGAAACCCAAAATGTGGCTTGGTTTTCAAGTTGCAAGCAAGCAATCCCCTTTTCAGATATGTTAGAAAAGCATACTAATTGATTAACTCCAAACAATATGGGTATGACTCAAGTGTAAATGGAGAGACATTACCTACCAATTCCCCCCTTTTGATTAAAGACCCATGTAGCTAGCTTAGGTGGGTGGAGTTAGCTTTAAGTCATGTGAATTATCAAGAAACCGGCCACTACAATATAATATAGTTACTTATGGTTGCCCAAAGTGCGTTTAAATTTGATACTCCCTTCGTTTCTTTAACAATGGCACCTCATTTTGAGTGTTAGAATTTAGGAGATGGTAAATGAGTGGATGAAATTGAATTGAAAGAAGAAAAAGTAAAATGAGTGGATGTAAAAACCTTAAACTTGTCATAACTAGCATGTGTCATTGTTAAAGAAACATCCCAAATTAGAAGATGTGCCATTGTTAAAGAAACGGAGGGAGTAATTAAAATCAGTAACATATTATCATATTAAAATTTTATTTGTAGATAACTTGGATTTAGATTAGTTAAAATGACTTCGATATTCCCAGTTAACAGCACCAAACAAACAATTTATATTATATGGTGCTTGGATTAATAATCATAATAAATTAATATTATGAAAATACAAGTGAAAACGAATCCCAACACTATACCACATGATAATATCCTTATTTATTTATGAATAGAAGTTTATGAATCCTTTGTTTTCTTATGATTGGCGGACTTACCAATTTTGTTTTGTTTTTCTAACTTTATCAGTTTCCTTTCATTTTCAACTATTTATTATACTTTTTAGTCTCTTCATTCCATCATCCCAACACGTTTCAACTTGTATAAAATATAATTAAACCTATGGTGCTAAATATAGTGTAACATCAACGGAGAGAGTAGTTAAAGTTAGTCAATTTTAACTTAAACTTAGTTTTTGGTGGGACGGAGTGAGGATTAATTTTTTTATATTTTTCTTAAAACGCGTGCTTAAGTAAAAAAAATCATGGTTGACCTATAGTTTATGAAAAATGCAAAATTTCACGGAAAAGAAAATCAACGTACTACCTCTGACCCCGCCCTATTCACAAATTTTGATTTTTTCATATTGACCAAAACTAATTTTGGATATTAATATATTTAATTGTGCATATTTAAAAATGATGAAAATATAATATTATAAAAATAGATGTTAACACGGTTCTAATGATATCACATATGATAATATATTATTTTATACATTAATTGAAATTTATTTTTTTAATTAACAAAATTTAACTAAATGAACAGTGACCAGTGCAAATAGATCTAAGAGTCATAAAATACAAAATCATGCTTTGAAAAAAGAAAAGAAAAAAGTCAAATTAGTTAAAAGTTGAGATGATAGTACGTACAGCGGATAATATGCAGGCCAATGACTGCATCTGGTTCCTCGCCAATGAATCGCCGACAAAAACCATGGTTTTCCCTCTGACAAGCTCCAAGAACGCGGTTGCGTCGAACATCGGAAGCTCGCAATCATCGGGCTTCCACCTCCATTTCATGAACTCCGTGTCGGGGCGTCCGGACTTGATGCAGTTGGTCCCAACGTCCATCTTGCAGTTTGATTCGTTGGTGTAGTAAGGCCTGAAAGCAGAAGAAGGGATCCAGTTTCCGGTGAATAGATTGCATCCTGCATTTCCCTGGTTCGTAAGGCGGTTTTGTTGCCTTCTTGCGGTTGAACTTGAATGATAGCGATCCATTTTCGAATCCCGGGTCCATGACGAAACTGAGCAGCTCAACAAGGTCCCCAGAAGAGGAAGAAGCAAGAGGAGGAAAGTGATGATTTTGGACCATTTCGTTGCCCCGGGATTGGGAGCTTCCTTGAGTTCCATCTTGATTTCAGTGAATCATGCAACTACTAGGACTACTTTCTTATAAAAACGGGAAAAGGAGAACGAATCTTTCGATTTGATCATTAATTATTATTATTTTAAAAAACTTGGGAAAAGTGTGAAAATGACCCTATTAAATTTTGAAAGTGAAGAAATGACCATATAAAATTTAAAAGTGTAAAAGTAAATTTAGGTTTTTGGCCAATAGTGCAGATATACCCAAATTACACTATTCTTGACTAAAGAAATTCAGACATTGATCTAATCCAAAAGGACAAAACTACCCCTAAAAAATCTAATGACTATAATACCCCTGACCTCCTTCTTCTTCTTCATCTTCAAACACTGTAAGCCCCCGTCACCGCTGAGCACCATCGCCGAAGCACAATAACTTTGCTAAACTCTCAGTGAGCATAACTTTACTAAACACATAATACTATCAGCTAACTCCATTTCTCGACATAGCACCATCCGGAACAACCTCACAGGCTCGAGGGACAGACATCGCTACGCTGTTCACCACAACATCCGGTTGAAAAGGGACCACACCGGCACTCAAATCAGCCATTCACAACTCCAACCAACTAGAAAAGTCTAAAACACACAAAACCCATTCAAACTGATACAAAAATGTGCAAACATCAAGAAAAAGTTTCAGTCTTGATATCACAGCACAGTCAACCACAACATTAGTTCAAAATTCACCAAACTACTACACGTATGAGCAACAAATTCACACTTGGGACAATCAAACCAATCATATACAAGTCCAAGAAACTAGGAATTACTCTTAAAATAAGGAAATCTCAAAAGAAGAAAAGTCAATACATTGGATTGAGAAAAAGCTTCAGTCTTGACATCACAACACAATTAACCACAACAATCAGCTGAAAACCCACCAAACTCCAACCCATTTGAGCAACAAATTCACACTTGGCACAATCATATCAAATGAGGAAATCCGAGAAGAAGAGAAAGTGTAGAAAAAAAATTTACCCCTGAGCTCGCTCATAGGCCGCAAATAAGTGAGAGGTACCCAGAGATGGTCCATCGTCGACCGTCGACCGCCAACCGCCGCTGCTGAACCCTAACCTAAGCCGCCCTGCACCACCTCCTCCTCCTCAATCGCCGCCACCACTTCTCCCCCTCGTCGCGCTTCACCTCTCACCCACCACGTTCCACCCTAGCCTCACCACAACGCACCGTCGTGCTCTAACTCTCCCCCCGCAACAGTTCTTAAAGACTGATATGGAGGGCTTGGGTTGATCGAGATGAGATTGGGAATTTGGGGTTAAAGTTTGGGGTTTTGTTCGAAGATCGATTTCTGTGAACGGGGTGAGGAGGGGAGATGGGTGAAGGAGTGGTGGTGGAGGGATCTGGGTGGCGGGTGGGGTAGGGAGGAGTGGTGGGTGGGGGTGGTGGGGGGAGTGAGGTGGCGGGCAGGGTCCGG
>JAULKM010000013.1:7142543-7152945 GCA_032355605.1 Rubia tinctorum
CCCGCCAGTCGCGACGCCTGTCCCACGAGTCGCGGAGCCTGTTTGCTGTATTATGCTGCCTAGATGCGGAGCATCGAGATCTGGCCCAAGTCCTCCTTTCATGGGACTGCAAAGGCTTGAACCTATTCAGCATGAGATATGGGCTCGGCTATGTTTGCATCCCATCATCTAGACCTGATTTGTGGACCAGGGGGTCCTCAAGAAGCTTAAGCTTTACAGGTTGGTGAAGAACTTGCGGAAGTGGGTCGACCTGGAGGGCTTTAGGGAGAAGACGGCCCCCATGTATAGGAGATACAATCTCGAGTTCCTTGCCACTGTTAGGAAAGAAACCAATAAGCAGGGCCACCCAGTGGCATACTTTCATTTGGGGGATCAGCCCCGTACCATAACCTATGAGGCTATCACCGAGTTCTTCGGGTGGAAGCACAAGGTCCAGGTGACTATAAATGGGATGGATAGCTTTGGTTTTCAGGTGGGGCTGTTCTGATTCACCATTACCCGATGGTCGTGGGTAAAAGCAAGCAAGAACATCGATATAATATATACATCCCTTAGGTACGAGGCTAGGCTACTGAGTATAGTGGTTTTTGGCTAAGAAGAGGCCACCACATGCACTCTGGATGACTGTCTTCTTCTTTGGTCGATATGCATGTGTGTGGTTTTCCCAGATACTGTGGGATACTTCATCGACCAGTGTTAACGACTGTCCACGAGAGATGAAGGAAAGATAGCTATAGGTGGTATGATATCACTCATGGCCATCCATTTTGGCCTCCTGAGAGACAAGAGCATGTTGTCGAACCCCGGCACGACATTCACCCTCACTATAGATTCCTTGACAGAGGCGGTGCTGATTGAGCGGGAGGGAAATCAGATTTATATGTGCCTCAGGGAGGACCAAGTTCATGAGCCATTCCCAAGAGGATACAACCCTGATCAGGTCATTGTTCGCACTTCATAATCTTCTTATCAAGCTCGATCAAGAGCTGGGAGCAGCCATGGGCGGTGTCTATGAGAACCAGGACGAGGCTGAGGAGAAGGCCGAAGAGGAGGTTAATAGATGAGTTCCCATTAAGGATGATCCCGTTCATCCACAGTTAGAGCACTTAGCTTTTCAGCCACCACTGCAGACACAAACTCTTGAGCAGACCTTCCCACAAAAGCCACTTCATCAGTCTTCGGGTATTGAGCATCACTTTTTGGGACAACATTCGCCGCAGCATAATAGTCATATGCCTCAGCATTCTCGGCCGGCAAGACACAACATCTCTTCCCACTTTGATTATTTCATAGATAAGGCTGAGCCCAGTACTCATCCGAGGAAGCCCCTACAGTAAAGCCCATTCCAGGAGCATGGTTCACCAGGGTTTAGACAGCCAATCTATTTGGTTTCGACTTCAGTTAGGTTTTCGTTGTTGAGGACACAAACTTCTTGTTGGTCGTATTTGATCGGAAGGTTGGAGGATTCATCGAGGTAGCGAAGAAATGGAGAAGTAACGGAACATATTGGAATGAGAAGAAACGAAGAAAAAATGGCATAGACTGCATTATGAAGAAGGAAAAAATGAAGAAGAAGCAAACGGGGACGAAGAAGAAGAAAGAGATCCAAAAATATTTCTTTTAACCCAACTTGTTTTCCTTTTAATACCGTTCTCGATCCAATTGATTTTTCTTTCCCTATATTTTAAATTACAACTAAATCTCTGACTAATGCATAGCTTATGGACAAACCATATCATACAAAAGTATATAAATATATATATCTCGAGTAGGTGGACAAATTTATTTAATTTAAATGTTAATGATAAAATTAATGAGTAGAAAATAGAAAATCAAGTGAAATCCATGAATGGTTGAAAGTGATTTCTTACCACTGTAGTGAAAAAATCGAGTGATTTCTTAGATTGGGGTAAAAAAAAGAAATTAAAAGGAATAATATATTTAATTATTAAAAAACCAGAGGTTGTGATTTTGCCCATGATCTTATGCACATATCACATGTCACGAAACCATCTCATTCAAAAATTTATGAATATGTATCTCCAACAATTAGAGATGGCAGACCGGTCGATTAGCAGGAGTACAGTACTGATACATTGAGAATAACTGTCAATTTGCGACTCCAAGTATTATCATTTTCATTGTAGGACCTTACTCTTACTCTTACACTTGCACTTTACGGACACATTTTTTCCCTTCGTATTTGCGAAAAACAGCCAAAAATATTGTACTAATAATTAAACATTCTTCCACCTTCATTTTTTTTTTTTTTGAAAAAATTAACCATTCTTCTGACGATGACTGGTCACAGAGTCACAGACCCACAGTGACACGGGCGGGGTAAACAAATCCCACCACCTCCGCCATTCCCATCTTCTTCACCGCTATAAAAGACCATACTCATTAACTCTTCCATCAAACAGACTGAAGCTAAAGGAAACCATGGATTCTTCATCCCATTCTAGTCTTTTCCCACTATCCCTCCTGGTCCTTATCCTCTCATTCTCACCCGCCCAAGGGCTCGCTTCGGAATGCCATGCCCCTGTCAAAGGCTCAACCCTCCAAGTGTTCCATGTGTTCAGCCCGTGCTCCCCGTTCAGGCCAAAAGAGCCAGTGTCTTGGGAGGACAGCTTGCTGCAAATGCAGTCCAGTGACCAGTCGAGGATGCTGTATTTCTCCAGCCTGGTGGCCAGCAAGTCAGTGGTTCCCATAGCGTCGGGCAGGCAGATTACGCAGAACCCGAGCTATATTGTGAGGGTCCAGATAGGTACGCCTCCTCAGACCTTGCTCATGGCCATGGACACCGGCAACGACGCCGCCTGGGTTCCCTGCGATGCCTGCGTTGGCTGCCCTTCCTCCACCGTGTTTGACTCCACCAAATCTACCACCTTCAAGAATCTTGGCTGCGAGTTTGCCGAGTGCCGACAGGTATGTCGTATTTCTGCTTTAATTTTCGTAAGTCAATGTTTTGAATTCGAAAATTCGAAAATGTTGGATTACATGAGTTCTTGATACGCTCGGAGTTACAAAACAGGGTGCACATTTCTGTCAGCTCTATTTTTCCAGTGCTACTTTCCATCTTACTGAAATGATGACTGGTTGAGAGTGTTAGTCTGAGGAGCATTTAGTACTAGTCCAAAATTAGAAAATGGAGACTATAGGAAAAGGCAAGGTGTCAATTTGGATTGGTGAGTCCGGATTAGCGTATCAGAACTTGCAAATTAAGTACTCCCTGCTCAAACTTTACAATTCAGTGTGTACCAACTTTGATCACATATTTAAATAAAAATATATAAACAATAATATTATCATATATAATATAGTTAGATAGTCGTAATAATTAATTTTTAAATATTAACTTTTCGTATGCTGTTATTATACTCAATTAAACATATTAACTGTCTAACTTATTTTTTGATAGCCTTGAAAAAAATTCTATGAAATTTGAGGTTGGAAGGAATGAGTATTGATGTCTCTTAAAGAGGTAGTCTCATCTGAGACAGACTGAATTTTAGGTGGGGTCTTTCTTGGAAATATCAACACAAAATTTTATTTTTTTCAAATTTATTTGCAACTTTTAAAAACAATCACATCCTAGTGAAAATATTTAAATAATTATATATTAATTCTTGTCTAAACTTTAGACTATCTAAAATCAAATAAGATTTGGTGATCCTAAAAAAGATCGGTCTAAAAAGCTTGAAAATGAGCCAAAATAGTATCCCATAATTTCAGCATCGTCCTACTATACAATTATTTTCTTCCTGTATTATTTCATGGATTCAAGTATAAAAGCTAATCAATGACATTTGGCCTTTCTGTTTTGCTAGGATCTATAAGCTTTTTTATGAATGATGAAGAAAGAACACAAGAGTTTGGAGTGTAGTTTATGAATGATAAACCATGTAAAAATGATTGTAAAAAAGAGCAAAAAATTATAAGATATGAATGACTAATTAAAAATTAATATTACATTTTATTGGGAAGGACTCTGAGTCCATTATTTTATTTAAATAAATATAATGAGAATGACTCATATGAGACCGTCTCAATATAACTTATGGTGAGACAAAGAACAAAATAAAGTTTTAAAAATTATAAAAAGTACCTCATGTTATCTCCTAACTTCAAACACTTGTATTTAAACCCTCTTGTCTCACCATAATATTAGGTGAGACCGTCTCACCTAAGTCTTTGTAAAATATAATTATTTGATTCATCTTATAAAATCCTAATTGGGAACACTATTACTAATTACCTATTTTAATAATGGCCTATGAACTCTTGAAATAGACTTTATCAACTTTTATTTTCCGGATTCTTCCAATGTTGTACTCCCTCCGTTCAGCTATGTTTGACACACTTTTTAGTCAACTTTATTAAGTCATGTTTGACCATAAATTTCATGTAATATATAAGTAGTAATATTATCATGTGAGGTATCGTTGGATTCTTCGTAGCATGTACTTTCCAAATATTAAAATTTTACATGATATTAACATACGTAGCACAAGTTATTAATTGTCAAACATGCCTTGAGAAAAAAGGCAAAAAATGTGTGTCAAACTCTTTTGAACAAAGGGAGTAACAAAAGCAAAAATGTCAACAAAAGCAAAATCTCCTCTTTGTTTATTGTTTCCTGTTTAGTAGAAAAGAACAAAAGTTGATGGCCTTTGAGTACATAAATTATGCTTAATCATTAGTTGATTTTAATTTGAAATGGGGGTGGGGGGCACTAAGAAAGAATAGTAGTACCGACACTTCGTTCATGTATCATGTGACATAGTTTCAGTTTTTGATCATTTTTATGAATTTGACACACTTATTTTTATTGACAAGATTTTTGTTATTTTGAAGTAATTTTTTTTTATTTCTTTCTAAATTCAACCACTCATTTCATTCATCTATCCAAACACCTAAGTTTATTTGTACTCTTTGTACAAACAAGAAGTTCTAATTATAACCCGTGAACATATATATTCTCTTCCCTTAATGTTATTACACTTTTGTTAAAATTAATTTTTTTACTCTACTGAATCAATTTTTGCCTTGACAAAAATTCCCTAGTTTCACTTATTTATTCTACATTCTTATCTTAAGCTAAATTATATTTACCGCATTAAATTTATATGTAAAGTTAAGAGGGATACTCAAAACATTCATAATAAGTTTGAAGTTTAGAATTGAGGTGGAGAGAAAGTGATTGAAGTTTAACAATGGAAAGTTCAGACATTATTATTTCATTTTATTGTCTCAATAGAAAATACTCCCTCCGATCAAAAGAGTTTGACACACTTTTTTTGCCTTTTTTCCCAAGGCATGTTTGACCATTAATAACTTTTGTTACGTATGTTAATATCATGTAAAATTTTAATAATTTGGAAAGTACATGCTACGAAGAATCCAACGATACCTCACATGATAATATTAGTACTTATATATTATATTAAATTTATGGTCAAACATGGCTTAAGAAAGTTGACTAAAAAATGTGTCAAACATAGTTTAGCAGAGGGGAGTATATGTTTTCCTTTTTGTTAATGGACGAATGACTCGTCATGTTATATAAAAAAGTATTTGAAAGAAAAGGTTACAGTTATGGTAAAATGCACTGTTAATCGCACTACTAATATTAGATCCTGATTTGATAATCAGATTTATTAAAATAATTTGATCCAACAATTTATAACATACTCCCTCCGTCCCAACATAAGCTGTACTGAATTTTTTTCACGGTATTCAAAAAAACATGTTTGACTGTTAATATGTTTAGTTTCATGGAATAACGACCTATAAAAAGTTGATATTTACAAACTAATTATTACAGCGAATCCAACAATACAACTTACAATAATGTTATTATTTATATATCTATTTGACTGTCAAATAGTAAGTGTCTATTTGACTGTCAAATAGTAAGTGTGCATGTTATGTTGGGAAAAAGAGAGTATAAAATTACGTATAACAATGTAAATGTATATAATATGTTATAGTACACCATTGACTTAATTCCATCAATTTACATTAACACCTACTCCCTCCGTTTCAGAGAAAAGAACACATTTACTTTTTTCAAGTTAAAATTTGCAAATTTTGACCCTAATTATATATTAATATATAAACAATAAAAATATCATGTGAAATATTCTTAGATTCGTTTTAACATCTATTTTCTAAATATCAATTTTTTATGCAAAATTGTTGTGTGTAGCTAGAGATATTGTTGGTCAAACATGATCACTGTAGAATGTGAACAAGTAAATGTGTCATTTTCTCTGGAATGGAGGGAGTATTATTTTTACCTCGGTTTTTTAACCGAGGTAAAATATTTCATTTACTTTGGAAAAAACCCGAGGTAAAAGAACTTTTTTACCTCGGTTATTTTACCTAAGCTAAGAACCGAGGTAAAATGTGTGAAGTAATAGATCCAGCTTCTTGTAGTGCGTCTGTATTGAGAAAAAGGATGTAACTAATGGATAAGGCCAAAAAAACGTCTCTTGTCATCCTAGAGATTACTAGGGTATATATATTTCTTTCCCTTCGAGGTTTCGGCCATAATGTTCTGATTCTATTGAGGGACCTTATACCTCGTGTAGTCGAAGTTAAACCATATTTCCCTATCCTTCCACCCGGCCGAATTGGAAGGAAGGGTAAAATCCTTCTGTTTCCTCTGCCTTTTAGAAAATGTAATAAAATTGTCCCCTAATTTACCACTGTGTGTCACGCTATACAGTGAGTGAAGTAGCTTATACTTGGTCTTGATCCCGAGTTCATCACATCTCGTCATAAACATCATAATAGTTACTATTACATTTGGATGAACTTGTGCTGGACTGATTTGGAACTCCTTGAAGTTTCAAGAATAGCGAGGGAAATGGAAAGTAGAGCCCTGATCAAAGATGCTTGGTATAGATGATTGACCGCCCAGCTGGTGGGTTCTCAGGAGATTCCTCTAACCCTAAAGATTGTAGATTGACATCAGGAGGAATCCTTTGACCAGGCAGAATGGTGGCTAGAAGTTTCGAGACCAAATCTGACCCCTCAATAGCAGGGGGCTCACTGAAGGATGTTTCCTTCTCCTCAACTTTAGGGGTAGAGGCTTTTGGAGGTTCTCGCTTTTGGACAGTTTTCTTCTTCCTCGAGGGAACCTTTGAGGAGTCCCCTTCCTCGTGTACTGGAACCTGAAGCTCTATTTTTTTTGGTAATGAGTGACTTCAATACAGATGGTTTACCCTTACCGGCAGGCCAAACATTGGGAAATCCTCCGAGGGGCATATCAGTGATTGGAAATCCGGCAAGATTATAGTTAGTACGGCCAATATTTTTGAGTTCTATATCGGAATTCTCATAAGGGTTCTTTGATCCTCTGGATTCAGAGCCAGAGTTTGACCTCTCATATGGATCGATTTCCTCCATTTCTAACCTGATCTCGCTGACCAACCCCCTCTAAGAAGATCCCTTATTAGAAATAGGAGTATTTGTTTCCATTATTAAACAATACTGGTAGAAAAGAAGATGAAAAGGAAAGCAAGACTTACTGTTTGAAGAGAAAAAAGTGGTAGGGATGATGGTGAAGTGAAAGAGATCAGTGCACTGTAGAATGCCCTCTTCAAATAACCTGAAAATAAAATGAGAAGTTGAAAAGAGCAGTTAAGATGCTTGAAACAGCAGCTAGATAATGATTATTTTGGAAAACTGAAAAGTATGAAAATGTGTGAGAATCTTTTCATATCTTTTATTTAAAAAATGTCACTCACGCGCTGAAATGCACGTGTTTTTAAATTCTGCAAAAGATTAAGGAGAAAACTAAACACCCCCTCGGAGATAACTCCCTCGAAGGTAGAATCTCGATTTGATCCATATTTCACAAGCGTGTATGGATTCGAGTCTTCGAGTTATTGTCTCGAGTCTTTATAGTCTTGAGGAGATATTTAGTTTATTGGGGGGCTTTTGATGATGGTTAAAGCTATTAAGCCCAAATAAAGTGTTGGGACAATTTCGGCCCAATAAACTTAAGAGAAACGGTCAATGATTATGATCGTATTTACTGATGATTAAGAGGTAGAGTTGAGGACAAATACTTTTTAGGTTATGCAGGTATAAATACAAGGTACGTATTCATTTCAGATTCATTCCACTTTATACAGTATCCACACAGCTTTCCTGACTTGATCATCGGAGATTTTTTTTCCCTGGGACCTCTCGGGGCTTGTCACCAAGAAACTCGACGCATCGAGGACTCCAGTCTCCAAATGCAATTGGACAGTATGGAACATGTATTGTGTATGTACCTTCCCTCAATTTATTTTTACAACCGAGGATGAAGGCAAAACTATTGGTCTTACCCCCAAGTGAGAACATCCTCACCGTAACCTTTGGGAAAATGGATCATCCAGGCCGCTATAGAGGGACATACGTCAGGGAAGACATTTCTAAGGCATTTCCTGGTGACGCAAGGATCAAGTTTAAACCAAATAAGTGTTTAGAGAACTAGCACTAAATAACACATTACCAAGAGCAGAACCACTATGGAAGCGGAACATCACTTCCTACCCAATCTGCACATAATTTCAGTCATTAAAGACCAACACAGAAGCATTCAAGCTCCACTTTCCAGGCTGCGATTCCTCAACTTACGAAATAAAAAATGAATTGATATGAACATTTCTTGCAAATATTCTGTTCAAATGAAATACTTCCCGGAATAATTATCTAAATTAAAAAATAAGTACTTTATACGACGAAAGGTTACAAGTACAAACAAAAACCAAGCAACTTGAACTTGCAGTCCGAGCTCTGCAGTTCTTTTCCTACAAGCTACTATATGAATATGGTGACTTTTTCGATCTCATTTTCACCTAAGAATCAATATTAGAATACACATACTGTACGTTTATGACAACTCAATGAAATGAATTATCTCACACAATCAACTATTTGGCAAAATCTATGGAGAGTAAACATATCCAACAAGCAAAAAAAGCCGTGCTCTGAGGGCAGTAGCAATGGGAGATCATTCCCTCACAAGCACTGTAGAAACTCAATGTTGAGCACCACATTTTTTCATATTCATCCCCTTCAAACCTTTTTATCAGATCCCTTGAGGTTCAAGTTGAACCATTTCCTCTTTGATTTGTCCTTTGAATCAGAGCTGCTATCATCTCCAAGGCCCGGGCTTTCTGGCTTAAAATCATCCGATGGAATTTTGCTAGTGCTTCCATTACTAAAATGGCCACCACCACCAGCACTAACTACTGATCTTACAATGGTAAAGGATGAATGAATTGTATCTCTCTGCTTAAGTAGTTCATCAACCTGTTCCAATGCACAATATAGCAAACATTACGGCTCTGTAATTAGAACTAAGCTTATCATTGCTACGTGAATGAGATCAGTTACAAATCAAATTCCATGAATGTGTAATATCAAACAGCATATTTGTATTTGAGTTTAGATGCCGTGTGCATTGCAGTAGTTTCTTCCCAAAAATTCTCAAGTCTTCTCCTTTCCCTATAATATAAGTTGATAATTCTCTATTTTCCACAAGTCTAAAACAATCAATAAAAATTGAAAAGGAAAAGAACTGTCATCCCACCTTATGGTATAAACACATTTGGGTTTAATTTCAGCACATTTCAGCACAAACAAACTAAATTCAGCACTAATAAACTAAACTCAGCACCAATAAACTCAGCGCTGAAAGAAAAAATTAATAAATAAATATTTATTTGGTTTCTCGATAATCGTTGGTTGAGTAATAAGTCTAAAAGCAAAATATGTTACGAGTACAACATCATTTTGAGAGTCATTCTTTTCATTTTTTGAAAAAATAAACTAACAAATTCAATTCAACACAAATAAACTCAATTCGGCACCAATAAATTTAATTCAGCACAAATAAACTAAATTTAACACCAATAAATTAAATTCAACACCGAATAAGTCCAACTGGACAGGGCTTAACTGAAAGTTGGTTGAGAGCAATTATTTACGAAAGCAAGTATATTCAATTTGTGGAGGATAGAAGAATGTTTTAGTAATACCTTGAATTCATAAAATTGAGAAAGTATTAACCAATGTGATACGTCATAAAACTTTTACGAACTTCAAAAATCAAGCAAAACAAACTTCACAAATTTGGCAATCAACGAAATATAGAAACTTTTACGAGCTATAGTTAATGGGTAAAAGAAACTTACTGCTTGCTTTTCTTGGCTGTACCTATTGGTAACTTCTTGGAAGCGTGCCAATGCCTACAAATATCAGTACATGGTATAAGATATGTATATAGGACAAGAAAATGAATATAGGCAATGGCTAGTATAGCTGTAAAATACCTTTCTGTATTCTGTTTCAAATTGGCGTAGCTCATTTCTCTTTCTCAAAATCTGAGTTTCAATGT
>JAULKM010000013.1:7175226-7192687 GCA_032355605.1 Rubia tinctorum
ACCTGAAACCCTTCACATGCAAGGTAAAGCAATACAAAGTTGATGCAGAAAGGAAGGGAGAGTAAATATGGGAAGACATGTTCACCACCGACTATGTTTAGAAGATATCAACGTGAATTTAAATTTTCATTGAATTTCCCAAGTTTTCATAGTTGGTGTATATAACTGATAGTCATTATGGTTCAGGAGAGATATTCTCATAGTTTTTCTAATTTAGACCTTTAGCACTCTGAACGAACAAACATCAGTTCACTGGCTTTACACAAGAGGAAACTCCCTACCATCAGAGCCATTTAGAGTACTTGCAGGTCAAATCCCTAATGTTCCAGACATCATTAATTAAAAAACGGCGGTATATTCTTCAACAAAGATCAAAGAAATGGAACCCAAATGCTGAATGTACCTGTGAAAGATGCAAACTTCTGCAATAAACTGTAACCTCTTATTGAAAGCAGGCAAGTCAGAAAAATCTCCAGAAGATGTTATCATTCTAGCTGCTTCAGCTATGTTATTTAGTTCCTTCCTGATAGCCTTATGCCAATGCAGCATCTCATCTATAGGATAACTATTGATGTTAGAGTTCGATGGGAAGGAATCTTTTTGGTCCATGTTCGAAGATCCACTAGCCCAGGACCTCTTCTCCCTGTTGCTCATTGAATTGCTAGCCACGTGATTTGTGGCACCCTGGCACATTGTATCTTCACAGTCTTTGCGCTTCTTGTTAACTTTCACCCCATCCATCCAGCTAAATATTATCTGCATTGTAAGAGCTCGTATTTGGTGATGCTATAACAAGATGAAAGCAATTCTTACATCCCCCAAATATGAATTCAAATACCTGCTGAAGAAGTTCTTCCTCTGGGATGATCTTGTACAAGCATTCTCGCATAGCTTGACGCTCATCAGCTGAAATAGTAGATGAAAGCCATGGAAGGAATTCTGCCATCATGTTGACAGGAATACTGCATAAAAATTGCCATGCCAATGAAGCCTGCTCCTCGTGTGAAAATTTTTCAATAAGCAATGGAAAGACCTGCAGACAAAAAACCATAAACTAATAAGAGAGGGCGGTCAATCAGAGTATCATGTAAATAAGTGCTATGGTTCTTCCACCCGAATATATATATTCATGTGGAAACAGACATACCTCATATAATATAAGGAAAATCACAAAGAAACATCACTCCATGATTACCATCCTACCCAGGGGCGGAGCCAGAAAATTTGGGGGCTAGTTAATTAACCTTTTATAAAATAATATTCAATAAAAAATACGATAATATTTAAGATGGGATTGAAGGGTAATTAAATTAGTACCCTTGAAAAATATCTGGCGAGGGCTGACTGGTAATTTTCAAAAATTAATACTCCAAGAAAATTTGTTGGCTGGGGCTGGAGTCCCCTCCAGGCCCCATGTCCCTCCACCACTGATCCTACCTAACACCTGGCAGGTGTGTTTCATGAATCTCTTGACTGTAGTTCAAGAATGAGACGAATAATACACGGTTCTACCTCTATACTGAGACAATGATCGAAGCCACATATATGGAGAAAAAGGAAAAATTACCTGCTCCTCTTCTTTGGACATGTGCTGACTGATTGATGTCCGCAGTGCACCTGTACAAGAAGCAAGCTCTCTTTTGTAGCTTTCTTCGCTTTGCTTATACGAATCCAGCAATCCAAATAGCTGATCAAACAGCACACTCTCTCCCTCATGCTCAAGGGAATAAGTCCGTGCCACATTTTTTACACGGATATCAAGTGCAGGAAAAATTACCTGGCTTTTTAAAAAAGGAACTGCAGTTAACACTCAGTTAAACTGAAGATTGGCTAATAATAGAAAGGCAGGACTTGTCCTATTAGATCCACATATGAAACAGACATATCATAAAGCATGGTAAAGAGTGAAGAGAGACTATTGCAAGCCATAATTCTGAAAGTGTCCTGGAACAGGACATGAGTTCATCTGATACATATATTGCTGAAAGCTGTTCGTAATGGAAACTTGAAGATGGAGATGGGATGCTGCTCTAAATTATTAACTAGCAAGAAGCAAGGTATGATAGGATGATTCTATATTTTTTATAAAAAAAATCATTGATTAGAAAAAGTAAATAATCGAATCACAGTGTACCATTCTCCTGAAAATATTCTACAGAAAACTCATGATCCAGTAGCTCATGTCAATAGCATTTTCCATATATATGATCAGTTTGTAGAATTACTAGGATGGAAAATTAACACATAATAATCAAGACATCCACTCTATAAGCACCCGTATTTACATCTCTGCAAGCGTGAAAATTGTTGCTCTAGTCGAAGAAACCCAGAGAGCCCCATCATCTTTAACTCCCTCTGTTCCATGTGAAGATTCACGTTTCTCCAAAGTACAACTTTTTTCATGAAAAAAAATAGTCATTTAAATGAAGGTGCACCTCTCTTAAAACCATCTATCTTTGATCATTTAATTATATGTATAAGAAGTTCCAGTAAATTGGAAAACAAATTTAAGAAACACAGAACATTAATTCGTGATATATTTCCCAAGATATAAGCATTTACTTATGCAACACAACTATTTACATGAAACAAGAACGAGTTGAAAAACAAAACATATTTAATCATACCAAGCTAGCTCAGATATAGTAATAAGAAATTCAACAACAAACAAGAAGGAAGATCGAATAACATTAAAAAATTATACTCCAATCATAAAATAATAAGCGTCAAATGAGTAGTTGAATTCGAGAATCACAAAAACATACAATGATAAAAACCGCTCTCACCTCATCCTCAGCATTGCAATGGTGCTTGTAAATAGAGCGGAAGAAACGATACCGTTCCATCAACGGCTTCACACCATTATGAGTAGCGCAATTGGCATTGGTAGCGAGTGTGGTGGCGACCCGGTGAAGCCCGTCGAGCTCGGCCCGAATCGCCTTGTGGAAGAAGAGAAATATCCGTATCGGCGACGAGCTATTGAGCAGCCTGCTAACCGTCGGCTCGTGGGCCGCCCCCGGCCCGCCCATCAGCCCAACTCCCTCCGCCGCTGCTGCCGCTAACGGCGTCGCCATTTTCCAAAATTTTCACAAATGATTCTCGAATTCGGATTTCGCGAAACGCATTTTGGAATTATATTGTGATGGATCTTCGGAGGCAAGTGGTGGGGAGTGAGGTGTAAAATGGGAAAAGTTTTGGAGGATAAAGTGGAGGTAATCAAAAGTTGGGGGAGCGCACGTGGCGGGAATTGTTTGGGAATGTGCCTGTCTACGTGGCGCTAATGGTCCACGTCAGATGTGATTGCGTGGTGGGGCCCCCATTGGAAAACATGGAAATTGTCTCCCGAGCACGTGAGACTTTGGTACGGCACGTGTCGGGTCATGGAGTCGGAGAAATTCGGATGACTCCTGACGTCACTGAGGAGAATGATGACGCGGTAAATCGGGAAGGAGTCGTGGTTTGATTAAAAAAGTTGAAGAGCCACACGCCAACACACGTACGTTGAAAAGTACTGTATAATTTATACTCTCCGTTCCACCAGTAATGACATACTCCCTCTTGTTGCCTAATACTAACACCAAGGAAATGATACACTTTTTTGAAAAGTAAAATGAGTGGAGTAGATTGTGTAGGGAGAGTAAAAAGTAAATTGTGTGAATTAAAACAATCTAGTATTTACCAAAAAATAAGTGCCAATATTTAAAAAATCATCTCAAAATAAAAGAGTCAATATAAAAAAATTTATATTTGACCATAAATATAAATTAATATATATATACAATAAATATATCATGTGAGATATTATTGAATTCATCTTAACATGTATTTTTTAAATATCAAATTTTTATACATAATTTGTATATGTAGTTAGAGATATTGATGGTCAAACATGACCATTGAAAATCGTGAAAAAACAAATATGTCATTACTGTTTTGACGGAGCGAGTACATATTTACTAGATAACACTCGTACTTTGCACACACGTGAATTTAAATATTATTATATAAATATATATATTTTTTTAATATAATTTAATTAATTGATAAAAATATTAATAAATGAGTATCACTTTAGCAAAATAACATTATCGTTATCAGCATTACATGCATACGGATTCCATAGAATATGAAAAATAATCAAGTTTTGAATATTTGATTGTAATATCGTGTCATTGCACGGTTTATGAGAAAAATATATTTATTAAAATATTTAAATTAGATGATATTTTATACTAATTAAAATTTTAGTTATAGATTGTCCATTTTCTTCTTCTTCCAACATTTAAAAAAAATATAGTGATTAATTGAAAATATTGTGCTATTTATTTTTTTAAAAAGACATTCTAGAGAAGATCATTTTTTATATCAAACATTCTATGGAAGACCGGAAAAAAACTTTCGTGGTCAATAAATATTGTACTCCGTAAAAGATTGGACATTTCCGACAGCACAAATGGTTGAACCATGCACGATCAAATATAATGAAGAATCATTTATAATGATAAAAATATGCTAGATCTAAAAAAATTTAATTGGGGAAATTGACAGTAATTCATGATTAATTGATTGAATTAAAAATATATAAAATATAAGTTTTAAATTTTAAATTTTGATCCAAAAATAATAAATACATCATTTTAGATTAAAATATATATAGTCTTAAATTGTCAATATTTTATAATTATTAATTATACAGAAAATAAAGTTAAAATTTATGATAATCTAAATTTAATATTAAATCAAAATAATATATACTTTATTGCATTAATTATTTATGATAAAATCTTGAGAAAACCCGTCTTTAAATAGACATATGGAAAAGTGGAGTTGAAATAAAATTATAGAAGGGTAAAAAGGTTTAGTTGCAATATTAAAAATTTATTATGCAACGTGCAGTAGTTATACGTTTATAACCCGAATAATGCAACCCAAAAATTTTATCTTGATTTATTCTAATTCTCAATTTAAACCTTAGTCTTTTCATAACTTATGGAATGGAAAGACTGTCTTTCAAGAGACTGACTCATTTTTTAATACTATTACCAATCATATGTTAATATGTACTACAAATATGTCATTTATAAATATTAGTTAACAAAAATAAAATAAAATAGATATAAAAAGTCTTGGAAAACATCGTCTTTCCATAGGCATGTGGAAAAACGGGGTTGAATTAGAATTATAAAAATGTAAAAGGTTTTAGTTGCAATATTATTATGCAACGTACAATAGTTATAAGTTTATGACTCGATTAATGTAATACAAAAAATTTTCTTGATTTCTCGTAATTTGCAATTTAAATCTCAGTCCTTCCATAACTTATGGAAAGACGGTTTTGAAGAGATGAACTCATTTTTAATATTATTTCTAAACTTATATTGATACGTACTAAAATATGTCATTTCTAAATATTAATTAACAAAAATAAAATAAAATATATAAATAAATAAATAAACAAAGTCTTGGGAAACATCGTCTTTCCATAAGCATATGGAAAGACGGCATTGAATTAGAATTATAGAAATGTAAAAGGATTTAATTGCAATATTAAAATTTTATTTATAGTAGTTATAAGTTTATGACTCGATTAATGCAATTCCAAAACTTATCTTAATTTATTCTAATTTATAATTTAAACCTTAGTCTTTTCACAACTTATGAAAAATTTGTCTTCAAGAGATGGACTCTAAGAAAAATTACAAATAAAATTTACAAAGTGTTAAATAAACCATTGAAAGTATTTACAAATAAAATCTTTCAGTACTATATTTAATATTTATAAAAAGCATTTTATACTGATTTTTGTTTCAAAATTAAAATTTATTAGAAACACTTATATATATATATAATATACTCCATATATTATTCTATATGTTTAACATAATAATTTTAATTTTTTGGGCAAATTAAATTATGTGGGAAAAATTGATTGCAGTGAGTTAAAAAGAATAAGTAGATGAAAATGATTCAGTTATTATCATGAGATGAAATTTGATAATATTAAAAAGATAAACCAAAATCGCAAGTGTGTTAAATTTTTTTTAAAATTATATATATTGTAAAAAAATATGTATTATGAAAGAATTTTCCTAATAAATGAAGATTGAGAATACAAAAGAAATGTGCGTCCTCATAAATAGGTTATGATTAATTACTCATTAATTAAAAAACATTGAAGTATATAAAGAACATTGAAAATGGGGAAGAGATGTGCATTTTAAATTGGAGATTGACTTTATAAAATATTACATTTTCAAATAATTTAGAAAATGATGTGGAACTATATGTGAATGACATGCGGAAAAAATTGCCTCCTTTAATGTACAATATAGATTATGGGGTTGGATTGAGAGATTATCCTAAATAGTACCCATTTTTAATTGAAATTCACAGTTTGGTACTCAAATTTTGATTTGGTCCTTTATATGTACCTGTTTTTTCATTATGTCTCGAAATGGTATCTTTTAGCAAAAATGGTTACTAATTTGGATCAAAAGTGTGTCACAATGGTACACACTTTTAACTAAAAAGTATTTTTTTGAGACATTAATGAAAACGTGGATACCTCTTTAATTTTTTTAATAATTAGGTATTATACTGTGAATTTTAATTAAAAGTGAGTACCATGTTGGACATTCTCTTGGTTCGAGTACTAGTAGAAATGGTATTTATTAGGATTTTCTTATAAAATTCTCTCATGCGATAAGAGATTAGCATAATAATCATTGAGAAATTTTCAGGAAAGGCAATCTGTCCATAACCTTATCGACAGGCCGAGAACTATTTTATAAAATGAGGGTTTTTTGTAATTAATGAAAATTTAAGCCCTTTTATTAAATGAAAAGCCTAAGAGCATCTCCAACCCAAATTTCACTTTGGAAAATGTCAGTAAACACGTTAAATTGACCGACTTTGAGATAAAAAAAAAACTGGGAGTCAATTCAAGATATCATTTCTATGTTGCTGAAATTCCAATTCACACTGTCAGGTGAAGGCCATATTGAAGTCGTCACTTGCCAAAACATTAAATGCAAGTAAATTGTTGTTTACTTTTAACCATTTTTTCTTCTGAATACAGAATGCCATATTGAATTATTGTTACCGACATTTTCTAAAACAATTAATTTTAGTATATTTTTTAAAACATTTACTATTTTCAAATGGGATATAAATTTTGTTTTTTAAATTTATATCATTTATATGTTAAAAATAATTATTAAAAAGATTTTAATGTATAATATTAAAATGTAAAATCAATAAATAAAAAAATACAAATGATAGTTTTACTTGTAATTTAATATATTCATATTTTCATAATTTACAAGATGAAAATTAAATTTGGAGAAATTCAAGTTTATAATTACTCGAATTAAAATTTTATATTTTTTAAAAAAAACTTAAATATATGTCAAAAAATTATTTGGTAATTTAATATACACAACTAATATTATTACTATTATAAGTATGGTGTTATTAATTACAATTATTAAAAATTTGTGTGCAATATAAATATATTTCGAAAAAGATAAGTATTAATAAATATCCATGAATGGATGAGTACAATGAAATTTTTTCAAATATAAAAGTTTTAAAATTTATGTGTTGACACGTCATATCGAAGTTATAAATGTGATGGTTGCATTGGAGATGTAAAATTTTAAATCGCCATCAATCCATCTAATTTGCTTACATCATTCTCCCTCTGTTTTGTTATTTATGACACACTTACTAATAATGAATGTTTTCTTTTATTTGACACTCTTTCCATTTTTGGAAAGATTTTTTCAATTTTATCCACTCATTCTACTTTTTACTTTCTATATTCAATCTCATCAATTCATTTTCTTCACCTAAATCTAAGCACCTAAATCTATGGTGTCATAAATAGAAAAATGGAGGGAGTACTGAAGTTCTAATCAAAATATGACACGTAGCACCTAAAAACAAGGAAAATCCCCAAACCATTAGAGATATTCTAATTCCCTTTCTTCTCCAGGTTATATTCTCTTTCTTTTCAACTATTTCTCTCCTCTCTTAAATGGTTTCTCTCTTCTCTCTCGAACGGTTTCTCTCTTCTCTTTGAGTTGTTCTCAATCCCTTCTACACCTATTCCCCGTTTCTCCATAACCGCTTGTTTCTCCACCACTTCTTCGCGTTTCTCCGCCTCTTCTTTGCGTTACTTTGCTTCTTCTCTGTGATTCTCCATCTTCTTCGGCGTTGCCATCGGTTTGTTCCTTTGTTGGTTGTTGCATCGTTTTCTAGATGAGGTATGTGGTATGTATAGGATTTGTTTCCGATTGTATTATCATTCTTTTTTTCTATTGTTCAGATTTAGTATGTTCTTTTTTTCTTTTGAGCATTAAGTATAGCTTTTTTTTTGTGGTTTAAGTTGATTTGTGTGCTTTTATATGTGTAGATTTTGAATTGTCCTCTCGTTGTTACAACAAACTTGATACTTGTTTGTCTTGAATTATGAGCTGCATTCGTTTACTTATATATTGCAACCGTTATTATTCGACGTGTATTTTTTAGTTGTACTATAAAATGACCTTTTTTTGTTGATTGTTCATTTTGATTTTTGAGTTGCATCTGTTTACTTATATGTTGTATTTGTTTACAAACGAGGTGTGCAGTGGTGTCACCAGTTTCTCCACATAAAGAACAAAGAAGCAGGATATCGATTGTCCATTTTCGAAGGTTTTCTACAGTTGGTAAAGAGTCCGTTCACATCCTACAAGTGAAGTGTTTTGCACTTTGTGGGATTTTCATCTTCCAAAACATGCTCCAAAATGCCTTTTCCGGTTCAAGCGTTTGTAGTTGTAGAGTTGAGATCTTGGCGACTTTACCAAGAGGTGATACGCCAACTTAACGGTGTATTTTTCTGAAGCATTAAAGTGCCAACACCACTGGTCTCTTCCTCCTCTATCTCGGATTTGTATGCATCGAATGAGTCATACATCGTCAGGTTTCATCTCCAAAAAAATGCTCCAAAATGCTTTTTCTGGTCCAGGCGTTTGGATTTGATAGTGGATCTAAGATCTTGGCAGCTCTACCAAGAGGTGATATGCAGAATTAACGGTGTATTTTCCCGAAGCATTAAAGTGCCAACACCACTGGTCTCTTCCTTCTCTTTCTCGGAGTTGTATGCGTCGAATGAGTCACACATTGTTAGGATGAAAATTTGCTTCAAGTAACTCCATATTCCACCACCTCGTTTGGTTGTCAATCAAGTCATGAACTATAGACAATTCATATGGGATGTTTCCATGATTGCGCACTCGGAAATCACCATCGTTCGGGATCCAATGATCATGGAAAATTCTAGTCTACATTCCCAAATTGATAGCTTTCCAGAATCCTAACTTGAGCACCTCAACACCCTTATGAATGCTTCTCCAAGACCATGAAGGTCGAGCTCCTACATTTGCCTCAAAAATGCTTGTCCTAGGGTAGTATTTTTTTCTTAAACACACGAGAAACAAGAGATGATGGCGTAGTGAGCATGTGTCATCCTTGCTTTGCTAAAAGAGCAAAGTTTGTTGCTCTAAGATCACGGAAACCCAGCCTGTCATTCAACTTAGCCCTAGAAAGCTTCACCCAAGATATCCAATGTATTTTCTTTCCATTTGCCTTTCCTCCCCACCAGAATTTACTGATCATTCTTCGAATATCTTCTAAGATATGATCCGGAAAGCTAAAGAAGCTCATTGTGTAGCTTGGAATGGCCTGCAAAAAATTGATTTAATAAGGACCTCATTTCCAGCTTTAGAGAGATTTTTCTCATGACATCCATCTACTCTCTGCCGAATACGATCTTTCAGGTCTTGGAATATCTTCTTTTTGTTACAACCAATCTCCAACGGTAGCCCCAAATACTTCCCGTGTGTTTCCACCCCAGGTATATTAAAAATATCATATATTTCCCCCCGTAGCAATGGAGTTGTGTTAGGGCTACATATCACGGCTGACTTGTTAGATTTGATTCTTTGTCCCGAGACCTCCTCAAATAACGATATTGCCCATTGAAACTTTCTTGCTTAATCTTTGGTAGCATCACCAAACAAAAGCATATCATCTGCAAAGAAAATGTGGGAATCTTTGGCCCAAATCTGGATGCACTAATACCTTTGATACTTCGCGCTTTCATGACGTCAGTGAGGAGTGCTAGGAAAACTTTTGAGCATATTATGAACATGTAGGGGGATACAGGGTCTCCCTGTCTTAATCCTCGTCTCGGTTGGAGGCTGCCCATTTTCACCATTAAAAACAAATGAGAATGAGACCGTCAAGATACAAATATGGATAAGTTGTACAAATGGCACTAGGAACCCCATTTATGTAAGGGTTTTTAGCATAAAACTCCATTCTATACTATCAAATATCTTTCTCACGTCTAGCTTAATACTCATATGACCAAGAGTACCATTCTTCCTTGTCTTCATAGTATGATGTAACTTGTGAGCTATCAAAATATTATCAGTGATTAGCCTTCCTGGGATAAATGTCAACTGAGATTCAGAAATAATCTTAGGAACGATAGGTCTTAGCAGTTCTTGTGACAACTTTAGAAGTCGGCATGTATATTACATTGCATAAACTAATAGGGCAGAACTATGTTATCTGGTCCGAGTGAGGTGTCTTTGGAATAAGTACTATATGAGTATAATTGACATTCGGCTCTAAGATACCCATATTCAATAGATCTAGCACAAAACGAATAACATTGTGTCTAATAATATGCCAGAATTTTTGAAAAAATATCGGGCCCATACCGTCTAGTCCAGGTGACTTGTATACATGCATCTGCTTCAATGCTTTTGTAACTTCTTTACTCGTATGTGTTCGAGTGAGGTCATTTGCCATTTTCGGAGTGATTCGGGGCTTTAGTCAGCTCACTACTTGTTGTATGACTTCAGGAGGTGGACTTGAAGAGGAAAAAATTCCTCCAAAGTAATCAATGATAATTCTCTCCATGTTTTTTTCGTCATGCTTGATCTCCTGGTTTGCGCCCCGTAGCCCTGCAATATGATTGATATCTCTCCTCCGTGTCACCCATCGGTGAAAAAAACTTGTGTTTTTATTGCCCTCCTTGTACCAATATTGCTTTGCCCGTTGCTTCCAATTTCCGCTTCTTGTAGCATATCGTATTCTTGCTTCAACCTCAAAATTTCCATCTTGACACTCTTTGTGATTGCACCGCATTCTAGTTCATGTATGGATTTTCGAAGCTCCTCAATTCTCTTCGTTAGAAACGGGAAAACATCCTTGCTCTATCTAAGCAACCCAAGCGAACACTTCAGTAATTTCTCTGGTAATGTAGCCTCAGTCGAATCAAATTTAATATTCAATCTTTATGTATTTAGATTGATAGATTAAATTTTTAAATATATTTTTGAATAAATTTTGGATCTTAAAACATAACTTGAAACATAACCTAAAAATTGAATTATAATTAATTAAGTATTATAAATTATATTTCGGTACATTAGTGATTTGGTGTGTAATGCATGTTGTAGTTAAAGTCTCGCACACTTGAAAATTGGTTGAATTGTATTAGGAATTTTAAAAATTGGTATTTGTTTTAATTGTATTTGAAAACTGGAGTAGACGACAATGAGTTTAGCAGGTTTTGAAGTCTGGTTTGATAGCGGTGGTAAACACAAAGTTCGGCAACCTCTGGTTTGTATCGTCGAAGAAGATTGCAACATGCAAGCTTAGATTTTTGGATTCGGGCTGCCACTCGACCCAACCCAACCATTTAGCCCATTTTCCATTTCAATAATAAATAATGGAGTAAAATGAATTGATGCCCTTCCCCAAATCTATGTTTAGTGCATATATTTATATGCCTCTCAGTTTTAGAAAGTGCGCAGATACCGAATATGAAGAAAATTCATAGAGCCTGAAATCATACGACAACTTCAATGCAACCCGTCTTCAAACTAGAATACCCCACATCTTTCATCTTCAACACATATTTTCGACGATAGCGCAAATTTCTTAATCTATAATGGTTCAAATCCTTCGTTTAAGACAAAAAAATTGACGATCCACCATCCAAATTTGACGATGGCATAAGTTTAAACCGATGTCGCTATTGAGAAACCAAAAATAGTAGCTGGAAAATTAACATCGCACTATCACAAATCAGAAGCAATATCATATTTTGTTGTCGAGCTTTCCCACAACAGAGTTTAACATCAAGGCTGCAGCGGGTCTTTCGTATTCAACGGAGTTCTGCAGATTTATCAATGGTTGCAGCAGGGTTCTGGCGGAACCAATGGGGGCATAGTCGCAAAGCCTTTCCCCCAGTTTTCAAAATTAACATTTCAATCCATAGACTTCAGTGTATTTTTTAAAATTTTGAACCCCCAAAAAAAATTTAACCCCACCACCAATAAAAATTACATGACAAAATACAAAACTAACCCTACTATTTCTTGAAAGTGCCAATTTAACCCTGTAAAATTTGAAAAAGCAATTTTAGCCCTAAGTTTGTCAACAAAAGTGGCGATATAACTTTTTTTCACTATTCCAACATTGACTTGGTATTTTATTAGCATTGACAAAATCTAAAAAGACTAAAATATCTCTATTCTCAAAGCTAAAAATTTAATGACAAAAACACCCCAAGGGTTCTTCTTCTTCATCATCCCAAAACCACCTCCACCGCTACTTCGCCATCACCGTTACTCTGCCACTGTTGCTCCACCGTCATCACCGTCACCAGCCGGAGTCTAGAGCCTCACTAGAATTTGGCTTCCCAAGCTCAACACCTCCCCCTTCAGCCGCCACACTATCAATCCACTAAACAATTACAACAAATTCAAAAAAAAGAACAACTAATCTAAATGAAGATTCATAAAAACCCCAGGCCCTACAAAAATAGGGATGATGTATTCTGAGCAGAAATTGCAGTACGTTGCGGGGAGGAGGCTGAGAGAAGTTGAAGTTGACTTTAGGCTGAATGGCGAGCTTGACGTTGCCGGTATCGATGATGGATTTCACGGTGTGCTCGAAGTAAATTTGCTCGTTGGTGAGGAAGTTGACGATGTAGCGGTACTAGAGCTCCAGAATCTGGTGGATGACGCAGGCTCTTACTCTTCCACGCCTATGGAGCAGTGGGCTAGCGGCAGAGCAATGGTGATGGTGGTGAGGGAGCAATGGTGACAGTGGTGAGGGAGCAACGGAGCAGCGGTAAGATCTGGCTTAACCACCTTTACACCTCACCTCTGCCCTTCACCTCACCACCTCCGCCTCACCACCTCCAGCACCACCTACGCCTCACCACCTCTACACCTCACCACCTCTAGAGCACCACCTCCGCCCTTCGCCACCGAACCACCTCAACCCGCTCACACCCCCCCTAGCCCAGCCCACACCCATCGCTGCTCCTCCCAGATCCGCCTTTACTCAGTCGCGCCTTGATCCATCGCTGCCCCGCCGCCTTCCCTCATCCACGCCAAGACCCACCTCGTCCCATTTTCTTCTTTCTTCCCTCTTTTATTCGTTCTTCCTCCAACCCAAATAAATAACTCAAATTTCTTCTATCTTCAAAATAACTCACACACCAAATCGCAGAGGAGAAAATTGTGGGAATTATTAGGTTTTCTGATTACATAAGGGTAATGTTGTCTTTTCTAATTTTTTAAAATTTTAATTTAAAAAATAGAGGTACAATAGTTAATTCACAAAATTACAGCCAAATTCGGGTTCTCAGGGTTAGATTTGCACTATCGACCACATAATAGGGTTATAATTGCACTTTCAAATTTTACAGGGTTATGTTTGCACTTTCGGCCAAAACATGTGATTATTTAATCACTTAACTCAAAATTATAGCAAATCACACTTTAATTCCCAATTTTATCCAGGATTTTATACCTAACTTTATTTTCTACGTGTACTAGTTTATTCACTTAAGAAAAAGTTTTGGGAAAGACGGTCTTTCCATTGGTTTATGGAAAGACGGTCTTTCCATTGGTTTATGGAAAGACGTGGTTTAATTATAATAATAAAAGGTAAAAGGTTTTTGTTGCAATATTAAAGTTTTATTATGCAACGTGTAGTAGTTATAAATTTTATAACCCGGTTCATACAACCCAAAATTTTTATCTTAATTTCTTATAATTTACACTTTAAACCTTGGTTTTTCCATTACTTATGAAAAGACCGTCTTTCAATATACATAATCTTCACTTAATTGCTAATTATGATAACTTTCATTCTTCACTTAATTCACTAATTATGGTAACTTTAATATGATAGGTGGCATAAACTAACACAGGTGGACAACAAGACACAGCCACCGTCTGGATATTTCCAGCTCAAGGTTTGAGATATAAAATTACATCATGATGATTTTATAGAATTTAGAGGTGTGAATGGGATAATCTTTCTACACTTTAGGGTTGAGCAAAACTGCCAAAGCTTGTGAGTTCTTAGGAATAATGTCCAGAAGTGGTGGTGCTTATAAGAGTGTCCATTAGTGGTCCATTGTCCTTTGATTAGCTTTTAAAATCTTTTCATACATTCCACTTAGATTAGAAAAAAAGAAAATACTATCAAAGTCTTGTTTCTTTCAAATAAAAAAGTTACCTTTTTAAAATCAATATACAATTTTCTTATATTTTTATTACAAAAACTTGATTGAGACAGTCTCACTCATTCTTATAGTGACACAAGTTTTAAGTACAATTATATAAAGATGAGAAATGACATGGGGTACTTTTTATAATTTAAAAAAATTTACTTAGTCTATTGTATCACCATAAATTATGGTGTCTTTTTTTATTCATATGAATTCCTTAAAACTCTTTATTCCTAATTACTATTTAAACAAACTATAGTAAATATAATACCAACCTCTATAATATTAATCAAAATTTTCAATTAAATGTGTTCACTTCCTTATAAAAGTGGCTCTATGTAATAATAAAAACATGTTAGGAAACAAAACAAAAAAGATATCCCCTATAGAGATACTCGTTCTAGTAAACTTCTTCTCAGTGTTTTTTCCCTGTTTGTTTATCCAATCCTATCGATGGTTAATGTCACTGGTTTGTCGGAGAAATTGATGGGAGTGCCCCGCAAAAGGTTAACTAATTATAAATTTATAACATATTTTAAGGCTAAACCATGTTTTATTTAGCTTTTCGCACTCAAAAACTTGCAACTACAATTTTGTTTCTATTGGACAGGTAGCTAAGGGTAACCAAATGCGAGGTATCCGCATGTAGGAATAGTTGGAAATGCAGCTTGTAATCCGATCTTAAAGAATTAGATATCTGAACTGAGGATATCTGTTTTCTTTAATAGAGTAACACGGTATCCCCTGATCCATTCAAGACTGCAATTTCTGAATTCATTATCATTTCACTATGTTACATAAATTTGTTTGAGTTATTCTAATGAGTGTCCATGACACTCGTTAACATGATTAGATTTCATAGAAAGTTGTGTGGGGTTGAGCACATTAGTGGAGAAAGGGTCCACTAAGTTTCGAATTGATAAAGGCGGTTTCGAAAATCACCTTTTGTTGGGTCTGAAATAGATTCATAATTCGGAACCTATTTCTGAGGTCCCAAAAAAAACTGCCGGAAATCTTGGTTTCCGGCAGCAAGCGTTAGAAACAGATATGAAAAAACATGGAAATATTTCTGGGTCTTAATGAACAACATTATACAAACCATTACAACCCAAAAACATGAATAAACAACAAATATTCAAACCAGATTTGTTTATACAGAGAAACAAGAAGCTGACTTTTCCGGCACGGAGGAGTGGAAGGCGTAGCGGCGGAGGCGACACAGCCCACACAGAATCAAAGCGGCAGAGGAGAAATCAACGCGGTGGATGCGGAATCAACGTGGAGCGTTAGGGGGGAGGACACCGACGTCGATGCTTCTCGGTGGCGATGAGGCTGAGGAGAGGTGGAGGAGGCGGGTGACGGTGGATGGGGTGTTCGACGGTGGTGGAAGTGGGGTGATTAAAGGTGAGGAGAGGCTGAGTGGGTGATTGAAGGTGGCGCGGGTGAAGGTGGATGAGCGGGTGATGAAGGTGGGGAGCGGAGGCCATCAATCTGATTGGAAAAATGGCTAAGGACCAAAAATCCTAAAAATTTATTATATATTGGGCCGAACATTCATTAAAGTCAGTCCATTAAAGGCGGTTCCATTGTCCATCAAAAGCGGTTCCGCCTTTGATCAATTTTGAACGGCCTTTAATCGGACTCGAAAGCAGTTCCGAGTTCGGAACCTCATTCGGATCTCAATCAAATGAACCACCTTTGATTGCTGCCTTTAATCAAGCTCTTTCCACTAGTGGCATTTGATGAAACAACTAATACTACCAAGATAACATACAAAACAACTTATCTCTTATTAAATTTGGTTTTTTCATTACTTAATTTTTCACAAGTTTTCTACTTCTCTCTAAAAGTTAACTTACATTTTCCCTATGATTTGAGTTTCTTCTTCGTTTTTCAACTCACACATAACATGACTAATGCCTTATCTAAACTAATATGTTCAATGCAAAAAATCTAATACTTTAATTCATAAAGTTTGTCTCTTGAAAGACAGTCTTTCCATAAGGCATGGAAAAACCAATGTTTAAATGGCAAATTAGAAGAAATGAAGATAAAATTTATAGGTTGCATTAACCGGGTCATAAAACTTATAACTACTGCACATTGTATAGTAAAATTTTAATATTGCAACCAAAACCTGTTAGAAAACAAAATCAAATGAAATCACCAAAAATGCAGGATTAATAGCCTCCCTCCCTGAAAATGTAAAAAAAAATTAAAATAAAATAAAAGAGAACTACCCCTTCAATCACCATGACCTCCCTGGAAACATTTTTGGTACCGCACTATTAAAAAACCAGAGAAACCCATGTTTGTCATCGAAAATAGGCTTGCGCCAAGGAAATTTTTTCAAAGGTGTTGTCTGGACACCAAAGTTTAAGCTTCCGCTCATACTAACTCGAGTTGCGACCTGAGTTAGACCGAGTTTAAGCCGAGTTGTCCTGACTCGAACTCCACCGGCCTTAACTCAGGCCATAATATTTGACTCAATCTGTGACTCAAAGCGGGTATGCAGCCTGAGCCACCTGCATGGGTCGGCAAAACCACTGGACCGCGATCCACCAGGAAAACATTGGCTGACCACCGCACATCACTAGGAGTGGGTCCAGGGGCGAATCCAGGAATTTTTCTATGGGGTAACCACTAATATATATATATATATATATATATATATATATATAAAATTTAATGTGATAAATTCAATTAACCACTATTATAAAAAAAATCAACATAAACAAATTTTGTAGTTGAAATAATATTTCATTACATGACTTTTTTCGACACTTGTTGTCGGCGAGATTTCATATTCTGGAAATGGTTTACAACATCTTCATCACTTACATTTACAAACAAATCCCGCTCTAGAAAAGT
>JAULKM010000013.1:7192787-7207132 GCA_032355605.1 Rubia tinctorum
CGGACGGGACTATAGGTGGAGAAGAGTTTTGTTTACTCAATTGAGTTGGAGGTGGATCCGAACTTGGGATATTTTCATTCTCCGTTCGTGTCTTCTTTTCAAAAAAAGTAGTAATAGGAGCACCATTTCTTCTTTTCATTCTGAAGTAAATTTCATAAATTATATTAGATTACATTCAAATTTCATAAATTGACAAACTATGTCATATATATTAATTAAATACAATGCAACTTTAAAACACAATTAACGGGAAGGAAGTTAAAATTTAGGAAGTGCAAAGAACCAGGACCTTATGATATAAATAATTGGAATCCAATTATTATGTTTAAACACACCAAAATGGTTTTGGTGGACTCCCTGTCTCACACACTTTAACAGCCTTCATGACTCATGAGGTCAATGAGTCATGATATCATGCTTCTTGTACACAAAAACCAAATCCCTAAGGACCCTAACACAGCACAAAACTCAGATATTGCCTCTCTATAGCCAAAAAAAATTCTCCGTCCCTTACCCCCTCAGATGTGAATATATATTATTTGCATTCTTATCATCTTCGATCTGCCAACAACAATTCAGAACCTGCTTGCACACAGTTCAGCCCATTAAACAGTATCAAATTATCAATACCATTAGTCCATTACCAAGTAACACTAATGAATCGATTGAATGACAATTTCTTTTCAAGATCCATTGGAAGCATTGTTTGAAATCCAAACCCTACTGCAAAAGATCAATTCAAACTAAGCCAAAATGACAAAATGCTCAGCTATTCAAGCTATTCAAATTTCAAATTCATTCTCAACTAAAACAAAAAGCTAATCACTGTAATCACTATTCAAATTTCAAGCTACTGGAAATCTGGAGACTGGAATAATCAGCTATTCAAATTCATTCTCAAGTTCTCATATGCAGACTGCAGTACATTCGTGAAATGAAAGCTCCTCCGGCCGACTCAAACTCAAACATATTATCCGTATTCCGTAACCGTATAAGTTGAAGAGAATCTACCTTCTCTTTACTCCCAGCACTTCCAACTACAGAACAACCAGACGGCGGAGGAGTCGGGGGAACTGGCGGACGGCGGAGGCAGAGGCTGCGACGGAGCAGTCAGAGCAATCGGCGTGCGGTGCGGCGGAGCAATCACAGCGGCGAAGGGCGAACTGAGGACTGGAGAATGAACTGATTGTTTGGACAATTGGACTGGCAATTGAACAGACCAAGTCAGCCATTTGTTTAGGGCTTAATTCCACCTATTGGGCCGATTGGGTTTCAGCCCAATCGGCCTTTATTTTTTTCGCTGAAGGGCACTTAAACGACGTCGTTCGTCTAAGCAAAACCGACGTCGTTTTGAGACGCGATGAAACAAAAAAAAAGACGATCAAACTTCGTCTTCTTCAGCTGCTTCCCGGAAAAATAGCCAGTGCCGGAGCTCTCCGCCGGAGATGGGGTAACCATTCACTAAAAACCCCATATTTTTTTTTCCATGGGGTAACCATGGTTACCCCATGCCTCTGAATAGATCCGCCCCTGAGTGGGTCTGCTTCCTGAGCCACTTTCATAAGTAGGCTGAACCCCATGTCAAAGAGTTGTCTCGTGAGATGGCCAAACCTCGGTTGAACCGTCGTGAGTGTACAAGGAAACCATCGGTGAAAAACTAGGAAACCACTGTTTCACACCGTGAACAGGTAGGAACCACTACAAACCACCGCAAATAACGGATCTGGAAATGCCGCACCACCGTGTTGGCGAACCACAGATGACGAGTCCTTGCAAATACATCATTGCTAGCGCAGATCTTCGGTGAAGAAATTGGGTCGATCTCTAGCGCTCGCTTCGCAACTGCTGGGTAGATCTCCGGGAGGTTGGGTATGGGGTGTAGGGTTGTTGTGAAGGGTGAGAAATAGGGAGGGGTCATCAGAGATGGTGGTTTGCGCGATATCCCTCCCAGGAGCCATGGTTTCAATTTTTGAAAGGGAAGAGACAAAATGTTGAGGAGAGAGAACGTAGTTTTGAAAAGCGATATGAGCTAATTCTCAACCAATATAATTTTAAAAAAATGGGTTGAATGCATTTCTAACCCTACTTTTAGGCTGAAAGTGCTAATATTGCCCTGCAAAACGAAAGAGTGTCAAACTAACCCTAACTTTATGATGAATTGTGCCAATACAACCTTCACGCCAGATTCCAACGTTGATCGGACTTAAAATGATGAATATGCCCTCGACCATTTCAACTTTAATTTTTCCCATTTTACCCCTCATATTTCAGCCACCCATCACCACCCGTCACCCTCTCTGGAATGCTCTCTGACACCACTACCAGCCAGCCTCTCATGCCACCATCTCCCGGCACCGGCCACCATCCCACCACCCCACCACCATTGACAACCACTCCACCACCACTCTATCACCGACCACCACTGGTGACCACACTTACCCCAACCACCACCCCATCTCCCGAAAAGAGCTCATCAACGCCAACCTATTCCATTGACGTCGTTCCCCTTCCAGCCACACCTCATCAACAATGGCCAATTCCCCCAAGCCATGCCAAGATCCGCCTAGCCACACCTAGCCCTACCGTTGCCTAGTCCAGTCCAGCCCAGACCCGACCAGTCCCACCTAGTCTCGCCATTGCCCATTCTTCCCACAACCTCGACCAAAACCAAAGCAAACAAACACCAACTCCAACACCGCCCCATCGACCAAAACCTTTTGCCGCTCCAAATTGACGGTGCTGGTGTGAACCACACAGCCCAGGTCAATCGAGAAGGTGATGGTGTCGAAGAAGCTTATTTGGAGGAAACCCTTGAACGCCAATGTTTGTCAACAAGAAGAAGAAAAGGGTTTTCGGTCAACAGGGGTGAAGAAGAAAAGGTTTTCGGGAAGAAGAATTCTTCCGATCAACAGAGGTAATATCAATTCTTTTTTTAGCAAGGTAAAACTGTCATTTCATTGAAATATGGCCAATTTCGGCATTGACAATTGGAGTCAACGGCTCACAGGGTTATATTGGCACATACATCATAAATTTATGATTATTTTTACAATTTCTCGTTTTATAGAATTATATTAGCACTTTCAGCCTAAAATTAGGGTTATTTTGACACTTTACTCTAAAAAAATACATTTTATTATTAAATTATTTATATTATAATTCCAAAAATAATTCCACTTGAGAAAAAATTAGAGTCTTTCTCTTGAAGTACGGTCTTTTCATAAGTTATGGAAAAACCAGAGACTCAAGTACAATTTTGCCACAAAAAGATTTAAAATTTTTGCGGGCAATTAAAATCTGGGTCAAATTCGAGTCATAAGATATGTGAGTAAACCCACACCTACACTATTTGAGTTTTGGTTAGTAACATTACATATTTAGAGTAAAATATTACAAATTATATGCTTTACTCTAAATATGTCATGTTTTTAGTCAAAACTCAAATACTTTAATTTGCAATTACTACAAAGTATAAACTCATAATTTCATATTATTCAAATTAAACCCCGTCTTTCCCAAAACTTTGTCGATAAATTATTACTAATTGAAGTTAATAATTACTCAAAGATATTTACTAGTAATACTAATAAATGTTAATAATTCAAACATAACTTGTACTACTTCTTTCATCCCACCTTTATTTGCACAATTTAACTTTTGGAAATTGACCAAAATTAATTTTGACCGTTAATATCTTTAGTTGTGTATATTTAAAAATAATAAAAATTTGATATTGTAAAAATAAATGTTACGATGATTCTAACAAGATCCCACATGATAGTATATTATTTTATATATCACTCGATTTTTACTCGATTATTTTATAATTTTTTGGTCCCCAACATATATTGAAATACCATCTTTTGGTCCCCATTCTCAAAACCGCGTACATCCAACATCCAACAAACCCAAAATGATTTGTTTGGTCCCCAAAGGTGGGTTTCTGGTAAACCGGTATTATTTTTCGGATATATCTAGTGGTATTTTTGTAATTTTATTAATTTAAAAATATTTCCAATTATTTTCTATCGTCTTCGTCTCCGGCGTGTCTCTTTCATCTCCGGCGAAGCTTTGCGAGCTTAATAAAATGAGCAAGGAGCTCTTGGTCTTCAATAAAGCTCCGGTAAAGGAAGGAGCTCCGGCAAGCCAGCTAGCGCCAACGCCGCCATCTGTCGTTGTCTATTCCGGTGGTCCATCGCAAAGGGAAAGCTCGCGTTCTCAAGACCTGTTTCCGGATGGCTTTCGCGAAGGAGAGGCTAGCTTAGCTTTCTCGTCGCGAAGGAGAGGGTTTTTCGTAGGGACGACAGATGGACAACGACAAATTGGACTGCGTCGTATCTAATTAGGGTTTTTCGCAGGGACGGACAGAATGGAGGATGAGAAATCGGACTCCGCCTTGTTAGTGTTTTGATCTCCACTGTGGCGAAGGGAAGGTGGGTGAGAGTGATCTGGGTGAGGAGAAGGAAGGAGAGTATGAGCGGTGGACGAGGCTCACCGGAGACGAAGCAAAGCAGCCAGAGACGCCACCCTGTATTTTTCCAGTTTTTTTTCTGGGGAAAAAGTGTATTTTCACGTAATTCTGGCTATACATTACCTGAAAATCACCCAAAATATGATTTTTGGGACCAAACAAATCATTTTGTAATTGTTGGTTGCTGAATATAAGCGATATTGTCACGGGGGACCAAAAGATGGTATTACGATATATGTTGAGGACAAAAAAAATTTAGTCTAACTAATTTTGACTAAATGAATAGTGTATGTGCAAATAGAGTTGTGACAGAGGAAGTAATCCCTCTGTCCCAGCCAAACTTGCAAAAAAAAATTCACGGTCTTCGATAAACATGTTTGACTGTAAATATGTGTAGCTACGAACAATAACAACACATATGTATTAAAATATGTGGTCAAAGTTTGTCTACTTTGACTGGAAAAAAAATTTGTGCAAATTTGGTTGGCACGGAAGGAGTAATATACTTTCACTAGATAATATCCCGTGCTGATGCACGAATTTATGAACGAAAATGTAAAATGTAACATAATTTATAATTCTAATACGAAATGATTTTTTATATATGTGAAAATTATACACGATACAGTATTTACAATAAAATACTATATTTATTAGTATTTTTAATATATTTATTGTAAAAATTAAACGTGGGATACCATTTGACCAAGAATTTACTCTTTTAATAGAGTTACATTAATTATCATCAGTTTTCAAGAAAGACATTTGAATTGAAAAGGTAAATAATATCATATTAAATTTGTTTTTTTAAATTGACGTGGCAAGTTTTGAGAGTGGCTCTTGTCAAAATTTGTGAAAGGTGATGTGTTAAATATCGAAATGGCCACTTATTTAAAAAGTTATAGATTTGGTAGTAGCACAATGATAATCCGAAATTATACTGGATTCGATAAGCGCCCGAACCCGAAACCAAGAGCGCTTTTGAGCAGAGAGACACTAGAGCCGTCAAAAGAACTGTGCCATGGCCGGTGCTGCTGTCCTCAAAGCTAGCTGTTTTCTCCCCCTCAAGCACAAACTCGACCACTGCCAATCTCCATTTCTTCCCCAGAGATTCATCAGCCTTCCAGTTGCAAGAACCAGAGCATTCAAGCCTCCCATGGCCGCCATCAGCACTGTCCCATCCGTTGGGATTTCTGAAACTTTCTCCAGATTGAAGCAACAAGGCAAAGTATGCATTTTTAGGCCGCCCTTTTCATTCTATTGTCCAGTACACGTTTGTGTTTAGAGAGTTTTGAGCTTATGCAGACTGCAGGTTTCTTGGATTTTTTTTTTAGTCAACCGGGCTTTTTCTTTGATAATTGGGGTTAACTATTTTTGTCAATCCTGATTTTGGTTAATTGCTCTTTTCATTTCCATTCTTTGATGCATAGTGAATAGAAAATCATTGATGTAAAGAGAATTGTGGCTGAGTGTAGCTAATAAGTAGTATTGTTTGATGAGCATTGTTGTGTTCTGAAGGTGGCTTTAATACCGTATATCACGGCCGGGGATCCCGACCTTTCTACTACAGCTGAAGCATTGAAGGTTCTTGATGCCTGTGGTTGTGATATTATTGAGCTAGGCGTGCCTTATTCTGATCCTTTGGCTGATGGTCCAGTTATACAGGTTGGTTATCAGGATATTGTTTTTGTGTTCACGGTGTTTTTTTGGTGTTTTGTGCTGAATTTTGTTTGTTTCTGATTCTCGTTGTCATGTCTTAGGCTGCTTCGACGAGGTCACTGGCTAAAGGGACAAATTTTGATAAAATTATCTCTATGTTGAAGGATGTAAGTCTTAAGCACGCTTCCTTATAGTTACATTCTAGAAAAAAGTGTTTTCTAGCCGATACAAGTAAAACTTGTCATTGTGGTGGAAGATATATGTAGAAATGCTTTGTTATGCTGTTGCTAGATAGCCTAGCAGAAATTTGAATATAAGTTACCATTGCGCGGATAACTTCATCTGGTGGTTGGTTTTAATAGTAATTTAGTGTACTACCTTAAATTTATTCTTTGGTATTTTGTTGAATGTTTAATAGGAATGGAGTTCATTGTAGTGTTCTGCTCTCCTTTTTTTTCCACTGCAAATTTGCTGTCATTAATCTGTTGAGAATTGTGAATTGAGTTGTGGGCAGGGTGGGCGGGGATAGGTGCCTGAATTTGGAGATGCTGGATTTAATTTAATTTTTAATAGTAATACTAGCACTTCTAGGTATTCTTTACTGTTTTTGTCCCAGGCTGTGGCAAAGTTTTGCTTGATCACAATTTAGATGTACAAAATTCAATTCTCTCTACTTAATAATGACATCCTTTTGTTTACCTTACAGGTCGTACCTCAGATATCCTGCCCAATAGCATTATTCACGTACTATAACCCAATACTCAAGCGTGGGGTTGAAAAGTTCATGATCACTGTCAGGAATGCTGGGGTACATGGTTCGTGCATTTTTTTTTTATAGATTGTGCATGTGTTTTTAGAAATATTTCAAGCTGTTATTTTGCACTTGTGGTGCACAAGTAAACAAATACAAGTACGTTGTGGATTATGTTCATGCTTGACTTTTTTGAATTGGTTAAATTGTGTTTAGTAGGCTTGATTTAAGCCTTTCTAGAGGGTTACCAAGTGCTTATCAGTTATCACATTAGTGCGAAATGCACATCAGGATTTAAAGTAGAGCCAAAATTTTTGTTGGCCACAAATGAATTTTCTCCTCTTAGAATTGACGTGCATCTCAAAATGCACATCTGATTTGTTGGAATATATTATCTGTGGGTTAACCATTTCCGGTTTTTCTCTGTTATTAACAGTTGAATAGTTTTTGCGTTCTTTTGTTTCTTTGAACTTTGAATTTTGATTATTGATGTGTTACATGCACCGACTTTTATAATTCTTTGTGCATTTTTTCATGAAACGTGCTATTGGCTAACGTTATACATTATATTCCCCATTTCTCTTCAGGACTTGTAGTTCCAGATGTTCCTCTAGAGGAGACTGGAAGTTTACGGAAGGAAGCTGCCAGCCATAATCTTGAATTGGTAGGTCTGGAATGTAATAGATTTATTGTAGCAAGATTTTGGTTTGGATGCTTCCGTGGCCACTTTGGTCTCTTAGGCACTCCTTTATGAAGTGCTTTTGTTAGGAAATAGATAAAAAGTGAATGTTAAGATAGCTGTGGGGCTGACAGTTCATGGAAACAACTTCCAGGTTTTGCTTACTACCCCTACAACTCATGTGGCTCGGATGAAAGCTATTGCTGAAGCTTCAGAGGGATTTTTATACCTTGTAAGAACACATATATCTCCGTGAGGTTTCTTTCATTTACCTTTTATAAGTCTCTTTAAAACATCTTGTTTTCCAGCTTGTTTAGCAAGTTTATCATTTGATATTAGCTTGTCTCTTTAAACTATAACCCCCTATTCTCCCAAACTTATTTTAAACCCTTCTCTTTGAAAAGAAAGGGAAACGAATTATCATCAGTGTTTGCATGCTTGTCGAATTATCATCAGTGTTCACATGCTTGTCTGTTTGTTCATGAAGTAGCTACCTTTCCTTTCTAATTATTTTCTTCCCAAAGCACCAGTTCTTCGTGGTCTGAAGTAAAAGTTCATATATTACTCTCCAAATATAGGTGAGTTCGGTTGGAGTCACTGGAGCTCGCTCATCCGTGAATGCAACCGTGCAGTCCCTCCTAAGGGACATCAAAGAGGTTGGTTTATTAAAATGCACTGTTCATTTCTCATAGAGTTTTTAGTCATTGAGTTACTCTATAACTTCAAGGTTGCTATGAGATAATCGAACTTGGGAGTCCTTTAGTTCCTCTTTTGATTGGATGAATCTGTTCCCTGGTCTTTGAGGAATGGAAGCTTTTTTGCAACTACACATAATTGAGACAAAGCTCCACTTTTGGCCTCATATTTCTTAGCTATTATTTGTTAGTCATGTATTTTATAAATATGTCTTTTTCAATCCCCGACTTTTGTTTTCTCAACTAGTTGATTCATCGGATGTGTCGTGTTAAAGTGTCCACCCAGTTATATCTCGAGTTGGTAATGTATGTACAAACCAAGGAAAATGCAACATCGCAGTTAATCTTGTTTTGCAAACCAAAGCTCTTATCATTGAAGCTGTTTCTGAGAAAGATCTTTGACTGAGTTTATCATCTCTTTTACAGGCCTCAAGTAAGCCGGTCGCGGTTGGCTTTGGCATATCAAAACCCGAGCATGTTAAACAGGTATGATTCGAAAGATATTGTGGTAAGACATTTCAGTTTCTAGGACGAGACTTCTCTAAGTGAGACCACTTTATGTACAGGTGGCTGGATGGGGAGCAGATGGGGTGATTGTTGGTAGTGCCATGGTTAGGATATTAGGGGAGGCAAAGTCTCCCGAAGAAGGATTGAAAGATCTAGAAACCTTCACCAGGTCCCTGAAAGCTGCTCTTTTGTGAAGGGACTAATCTTACATTCGATGTGTGTGTAATGTTTTTGTCCCGATGAAGTGGAGAGAACTGAGTTTTGACATTGGAGCTGCAGAAAAGAAACATTGTCTGAACTTTGATTGTTTGATTCCATGTTTTGGAAATAAAATAAAAATAAAATGTTTGATTCCTGCATTAACTCTCCTAGTTTTTTCTTCTTTAATTTGAAGCACATATTGGTTGGTAAGTGTACCCATTTGGCCTTTATGATAAAGCTAATGGCAAGCTTGAAGAATTAGGTAGTAGTGTACATGTTCCGCTTCAAAGACAAAATTTAAAAAAGGCAGAAAAAATGGGTAGTAATGTGGATCTTGTGCATTTGTAATTTGATTCAAGTAATAGTGATGTAGACAACAAAATGTAATCCCTCTATTTTCTAAACAATGACTCCTTTTTTTTTGAAAAATTTTCAATGCATGTTTAACCACCGATAACTTTAATTTCATACATTAACGGACTATAAAATTTTACTTTTTAGGCACTATGTGTTACGGAGTATCCAAAAACACCTCACATGACGTCCATTATTATATGCAATTAAAGTTATTGATGATCAAACATGCCTTGAATTTTTTTGCAATCAAACGGAACCAATGTTAGAAAACTGCAGGGAGTAGAGAATGACGGATTGGGCAGCTGTCCAATTTTATGTACTAGTACTACTGCATGTTGAGAATGACATCATAAGTGTCTAATTTGATGTAGAGTGACATGTTGAGGATGCCAGATTAGTTGTCGAAATACGTTTTTAAAAAAATACTCTGTAAACCAATTAAATCCCACCATCGTGCCTCTAACCATCATAGCTCTAATGTAAGAAAATTTTACCCTTACAAAGTAAATTTTTGATATTTCACTCAAATTTCTCTTTCCCCTAGTTTTCCCCTTTTAATTCTTATTGTCGGTGGGATCCTTCTACTCCACCGCTCTTGTATCACACTCATCATAGATTACCTAGTTTTTGATGCATCAAGCATAAGCCTTTTTATCCCGATCCCGATCCCGATCCCGACCCCGACCGACCACTTATCAGTCCCCCTAATTGATCTCCTTTGGAGTGGGAAAATTAGAGCCTAAATTGGCCTTCCGCCCAATGCTCCCTCTTTTCACCATAACACCATTATAATTAGAATCGTTAATAAAATATTGACTCACTTAAATCAACTATTAATATACTATTGATCATGAGAATATTTTATAAGAGTCCGTCTCTTGGAAAACGATCTTTCCATAAGTCATGGAAAAACCAAGATTTAAAGTGCAAATTAGAAGAAGTGAAGATAAAATTTTCAGGTTACATGAATCGAGTTATAAACTTTATACCTACTACATGTGGCTTAATAAATTTTTAATATTACATCTAAAACCTTTTACCTTTTATTATTCTAATTAAACCCCGTATTTCTATAAACTTATGGAAATACGGTATTTTCTAAGAATTTGTTATAATACTCGGAAAATGTGAGAATATGATGCAATATAAAATTCATCTATCATTTTGGCTCAAACCATGGGTACCCAAAATATGAGTTTCTCTCTCCAACGAAAAGTAACCTCGGCCAACAACAGTAGACATCGGGGCACGGAAAGTTAATATTTTTTCTTTAAAAATTCAGGCAATATGGATGTGAACGTCCGTTGCAAGTTCGCAACCATAATTTCAGTCAAACAACCAACGAATCCCCAAATTTGAACACTTTACATCATTAATTTTTGGTACCCAAAAATGGCGACGGCGACTGCGACTAAGAAGCTAGCAGTGATCATCAAGAACTCATCAAACAAAGAAGAATTTCTGCTCATCAAACAAATCCCACCCCCTCTGTTCAATGACCCTCAGTATGATTCCCAGGTTGATTCTGATCTCTGGGACTTGCCTTCCACCGACTTACACCAGCAGCAATTATCACAGTTACCATTTCCAGAAATTCCCATAAAAACCTCTCTCTCATCTTCCTCGGATATGCTCAATTTTAGGCAGTTTGATTTTAGTTCTGCTCTGAACCAGGTATGTTACTAATTAGAGCATGTTGTAGTTATGTACTGAATTATAAAGCATCTCGATCTTTACTGTGTTTCTGTTGTCTTGGATGTGTTTGATTGTTGAAACTACAAAAGGTTTTCTCTGAATTGTTGTTCTGATCATAATAGACAAAAGCTGCATTTTTTGGCACACTGTATATAAAGAATGTGGTAGGATATCCTCAATAGTTTGAAGATGCAGTTCTTTTCTATTCAAGCTAGAAAGTTGTGTTAAGTAATTGTGTCCCTTGTTGGTTAAAGGGGCCAAAAGTAATATGTGCTCTCATACTTCCATTCATGTTCTGAAATGCTAATCGAGGTTCTGAATGTAGTTATTGGATCAAGTGGGATTTGGGACTGCCACGGAAGTGGAGTGGGAGTTTTTGAAGTGCGTAGAGGAGCCTGACTTTGGGCCTGGATTGCCGGTGAAGACGGTTTATCTTATCGGGCATTTAGATTCTCCAGATGGGAAGATGAAAGGTTAACCAAGCTAACCTTAAAGTGAATTGATGTTTGTTGAATGCATTAGAACTCAGTTTAAAGTTGGCCTTCAAAGTATACCTTAGTGCTTCTTGTGATATGTCCTCTGATTGGATTCTGCAAATTGCTTTGCTTGATTGAATCTCATATGTTATGACCTTCTGAGGTGAAAAATTGCACTTTTTTTTTTGTAAGGATTAGTTACATACATGTTTAATTGTTTGTAGAGAATTGCAAGTGGTTGAGGGTTGAAAGTTGCCATGCTATGCTTCATGATGTGAAACCTGGAAATGATCGTGTTGGACTACTGGTTGTTCTTGGCCTTATGAATAACTCGACACCACTGGAAAATTGGAAAGTTCCAGCTACATTGCGAGTTCAGGTCTTATATGTTTCAATTTCAATAAACTGTTACAGTTAAACTGTTCTTTTGTGAAGTTTTTATTCAGCATTCTTCTTCTGTGCACTTCAGTGTTATTTTCTAGGAAGTTTTTTCAAAATTACTCCTGGTTATTCATTCTTGATCTCTTTGATTGACAGGAGTACCCTCCGGGTGTTAAGCTTGTGCCTATGCAAAGTAGAACAGCAAAGCCTTTTCGCACGACAAACTTGGTTATCTTTGAATCTGGAACCAACTCCTTTAGTTGTGCCGATATTAGCTTTGCTGCTCAGGGTGATGCCTTGATAGTAGATCCAGGATGCAGCTCTTCTTCACACAAAAAGGTATAAGATTAAATCAACCACGACCTTAGTCTTTGAGCATAGAGTTATCTGTTGTTTAGCATGACCCCTAAGAAATAAAGAAAGTACTTTATTCCGGTAGCTAAGATTTTTAACATATTTTGACTTTAATTTCATGTACAACAATCTTTTGAGTATCAGGTTTCTGGTTTTAATTTCATAATCGGAAATATCAAATCCGGGAAAAGAGAATCCCGGCAGACAAAAAAGTGAAACCTAAGATAGATTACAGTCGTCTTTGGACTTCTGTGTTAATGCTACAAAATATACTTCCTTCACAGGGAGTCTGCAGTCATATGAAAGAAGAATTAGTAGTTACTACTTGGGATCTAAGACAACAAAAGCTTATACCCGGATAGGACCTGCTTATAGACCTATTTCTGAAAAATATGTGCTATCTTCTTAGTGATATGATATTTCTACCATATCATTTTAAAATGTGCCTATGAGATAAGAACAAGAAATAATATTTATTAAGTACAATCATTTGACACAATCTGTGGAAAATGCTGCATGCTATTCCCTAAAATTTAAATTTTACATTTCACTTGCAATTCTTACTGCAACTATTCAGATTTCTGATTCTAATTTTTTTTGCGCGCATGATCATCCATTACACTGATGCCTCCATTATAAGCTTGGAGAAATTGTTGCAGCTTTGCCCAAAAAGTTGGTGGTTTTTGTTACTCATCACCACAATGATCACATTGATGGTAAGTAATAATTATTCAATTTGTCAATGATTGAATTGAATAGGAAGGATCTAGCTGCAGGGATCGGCTGCATCATTTTGCACTTCTTTTCACTTGTCTCTTGTCATGATGACCATTTCCGTTTAACAACAAATGAAAACCTACAAGTTATGCCTCACATACATCAAAACATGTTTATAGTCTGTTGGCTGTATAAATGCTTTAGGAGAATAAAATAGAAGACTAATTTCTCCATATATGAAATAGTTTGTTCTAGTTCACTTGAGATTTATAAATCAGGTGTCTGTATGTACGTATCTATTTGCCATTTAACTTCCATGCCTGTATAAATAAAAGTAGTTGATGACAAACATGCTACTGCAAGGATCAGAAATATCAAGCGAACAGCACTACGTGAAAAATCAGAACTTGTTCATCTTTTAATCTTAATTATCTGTAATCATTATAAAGTTTATCTTTTCGAAATTTGATCCATCTCTTTTGTTGTGTAAGAATAGCATCTGGTATTGATAATTTCCCTTCAGGTCTATCTGCTGTTCAGAAAAGCAATGGTGAAGCTATTATGTTGGATCATGATAATACACTTCGTCGAATTGGAAAAGGTTACGATTCTTTCTTGGTCAAAATTTTCATAGTATATAGGCAGGAGTTTTTGTATACGTACTGCTGGTTTATGACCTGAGATTTATTGTAGAAGTGTATTTTAAGCTCACTGAGTTAGATTGCTGAAATTCAACTACAGTAGACACAATCTTACACAAGCTTTCAGTTCAAGTCCTTCTTCATGTCGATACTCTTGTACTGACCTTGAAGTCCTAGATTCTATTTTGGGAATTAAAAAATTCTTGTCAAAATGTAAAAATCCTTATGACTTTTCATAGTATTGACTCTTAAAATAATAGTAAATCAAGGGTTCACCTTAAGGATCTGGTTCTGATGAGAAGTCTCTTTCAAGTGAATTTAAAATTGCTGTATAATGACTTTCTGTCCTGAAATTTAATTTGCTCTTACATGATGCAGATCATTGGTCTCTTGGACGTGTTTCAGTTAGTGGTCCTGAAGAGAACTTCGAATTATTCCTGCCCCTGTAATATTTATTCCCAATTAATTTTTACGGTTTTATTTGAGAAATTTATTACAGGATTATAGCCTTTGTATTGTTTTACTTTGACCTTATCCTTTGGGAGGTAGATTTTATAACGAATTTGAGTAATGCAAGCGCTCTAACCAGTAGGGATGCCCACTTCTGTAACTGGGGAAATTTGAGAAAAGGTCTAAGATTTCAATGGTATTACTGATATGTAGATATCTCTAGAGTTGTCACAATGATGAGGAATGAGAAAAGGAATAAAGTAGTTTATTTTCCAGAATACTATTCACGAGACGTGAACAGTAACCGGGAA
>JAULKM010000013.1:7212315-7222786 GCA_032355605.1 Rubia tinctorum
TGAGTTGGGCGAGATCCTCAAATAAATAAAGATCCAATTTTCCGCAATCCAGAGTCTTCGCAAGGAGATTCATATCAGAATTTGGCACATTGTTGATAAATTCAACCCTCTTTTCGCAAATTTGGGTTGGTAGGGAAAAACCCTTGTATCATCCTCCAGATCAGGAATTTTCCATTCTCTGGAACGTTCCCATTCTATAGAGATTTCCAAAAATGATCTTCTTCACTGTTCTGACGCCCTGTTGTGGAGGTTGATGGCAATAAACTCTGTTTTAGCTCACACGTGACATAACTGCCTGATCTGATTGTGTATTTTCCCAGTAGTTCCTTATCCCAAAACCTGGTAGTTGTTTTCCCCTAGACTGTACTAGGGGACATGGATTTTGATAGTTCCCTTTACTTCTCTAGTGAGAACAACACCCCCAACAGTGGTAATCTCCATGCCTTGGTTGTGTCAATGAGATTTCTCACCTTGAAGCCCAAATTTGGCAAGGTGCTTTGTTGGTATCGGATCAAGTTGACTTGATTTGGGATCTAATTAGATTGGATGTCTACTCTGGTACCCATCACAATCCTCCACTTCAGGTGTGGTTTAATGAGCTCCATATCCCATAAGATGCCTCTTCATTCCCATGAGTATGTGAGCTTCTGTTTGGTGAGTAGTGGATCATGCCACTTACAATACATGGCCAAGAAGAATTTGGAAAATATTCCTTGCTCATGAGTAGTGACCAAGCTTGTTTCCCCAGCATCTCCTGGTTCATCTATATCGTTAATCGCATACCCACTCCTCGGTCCCATTTTGAGGTGCATGTCATTCTCCACGCTTTCCAGTGGATTCTATTTCCTTCAGGATCTCCCGTTTATATAAACCTTTCCATGCATTTATCCACTTCCTTTGCAATTGCTCTCGGAATCATGAAAGTTCCAATGATGTATTGGAAAAGTTCCGTGAGGACATGTTTTCATAGAGTGATTCTCCCCATCACAGACATGTAGCTTTTACTCCATGTTTTCGTCTTTGAGATGATCTTATTGAGTAAGCTTTTGAACATTCTAACCTTGGATCCCTTGAAGTTTAGATCTTGTCCTAGATACTTTCCTTGTAGAAGGTTGTCCTTGATATTAAGATTAATTTGATCAAATTTGTCACAAATAGGTATGTATTTTGGTTTATCAGAAACGCCGATTTGTTAAAATTAAGCCTTTAACCTGAGTAGGTTGCAAACAGGTTTAGTGTTGAGGCTAATTTCCAGAATTATGCCTTTGTGACCATGAAGAATAGGATACAATCACTAGAGAACATCAGGTTTGACACTTGTGGTACTCCTATGTCGTACTGCACACCCGTGCATGCTCGTTGGAAGGGTGTCGAATCTATCATGAAGACAGCGCTTCTTGGCAGATTATAAAGAGGAATAGGGACAACAGACAATATTGTCGTAAGCCTTACCTTGGTTCAAAATTTCTGAACACGCGTCGTTGAACTTGACAACGTACACCACCGTGGTCACGCACTCTATCACCCATTGTATCCACCTTGCATGAAACCCCATCATTTCCATTTTTTACGAAATCCCCCCACGACACTCTATCATAAGCTTTACTCATGTTTATTTTCATCACAGCCATATTGTTTTTTCTAATTTTCTCTCTCATCTCTGCGCCATTAATGAGTTTTCTATTATTGATTAACTTTGGACAAATTCGGCTTAATTAATGGAGATTAGGTAACCCATTATCTTTTTAAGCATATTTTCCATGGATTTCGCTATTATCTTGTATGTAACATTGTACAAGCCAATTGGTCTCAAATCAGAGGGTTTGGTAGGTATCTTGACTTTTGGGATGAGCGTGATATTGGTGTTGTTCAATTCCTTCAGCATTTTATCCAAAGTGAAAAACTCCTTGATTGTTGTTGTTGTTTCCTTGCCCACCTCATTCCAATAGTGTTGATAGAAGCCCGTTGGGATGCCGTCTAATCTTGGTGACTTCTATTTCCCCATCTGGAACACTATAATTTTGACCTCCTCCATTGAGACAAGAGCCGCGATATCCCTTTGTTGCTCGTTGCTTACTGCCGGCCTGATTAGCTCAAGCATATCCCCTAGACTTGATTGGCCGAACGCATCCTGCGACATGAAAGAATCCTTAACAAACATTGTACTCACTTTATCTGCCACGAGTTCCCGTACTTGTTCTTGATCTGTCACCCAAACCCCGATAGTATCCTTCAATTGCATGATGTGATTTCTCCCTAGTTTTTTTCGCACCCATTTATTGTAGAAGCTCATGTTTTTGTTGCCATATCTGAACCAGTAGAGTTTTGCTCTTTACTTTCAGAAGTCTAGTTATTGGGAGGGGAGATCATCCACATGGCCTGAGCTCTCTTTGGCTGCCTCAAAGTTACCCCGCAACTGCAATCTCTCGATCATATTCCTTTTTTGTGGTATCATCTTCTTGGGACATACGACATTCTCCTTTCTCCAATTTCTCAACCTATGCATTGTCATTTATAGCCTCTCATCAAAAAATCGTCGACCTCTCTTGTTTTATTTGTCTGGTTTCGTATGACGTCTATTGCTCTGGGTTGCGCCACATAGACTGGATGATTTCTATGACCTCTGCTATGCGCACCCAAAAGGATACACTCGAAAGACACCCAATCTACTTAAAAGATATTTGAAATGAAAGGACCCGAATCAATCATAATTCTTATCGAAGGAGATTCAAATTGATCTTAACTCAATCGAACAAGATTTGAATTTGATTGAATGGTGTATGCAAGTTTCTTATTATATAAAATTGTTAGATTTATCATATCAAACTATAACTATATATACTTTAAAAATTAGAATGAGACACAAATAAATAAAATTGAACAAATTAAATGTTTTAAGAGTTCTAGATCAATTTTACAAGTACATAATTAGATGAAATCACTTCATGAATATACCTTAAATGTATTTTATCTTAAATTAAAGGACCTTGTGAATTATAATACAATCAAAATTCTCTTACAAGTAAAAATGAATATTGATTAATTATTGCATTTATTATTTAAACAAAGATGTTTAAAGAAAATCTCGTGTTAGACGCTTTAGATCAACTAACAGTTAGACTAACCATAAACTTTTTCGTTCTAACAACTTTTTAAAATTAGATGGTGATTATTCAACTTTTAGAGTCTAATTGTAATTATTTATATTTCAATATACTGATCCAGCCATGATTCATGCTGCTTAGCCTTAGGTGTAGCAAGTCTCAATATCTTTCGCATTATTTTTTTTGACATGAAATATGTAAATATTATTATGGGGAACAATTTAAAGCATTACAATTTGTTGCATTAGCACTATTATGCTCCCTAATTAGCAAACTCCTACTTACTTTGACGAAAGATATGCTATGAAATTGAGTTGCAATCTCCCTGATCTCTTGAACTATAGTCGCCACTTGCTAAGGGGGTTTCCTATGGTGGTCCTGCATCAAGTTGACCAAAATTTGACAATCAGATAGAACATTTAGGTTATCCAAACCGATTTCCCTTGCCATCTTCAATCCCTGGAGGCATCCGCTAGCCTCCGCTCTCAGAGCTGACTGAGATGGGAAGTGAATTGTATGCTTTTGTGTTTCCCGGCCATTACATTGTAGAATAGACCAGGCAGCTGCAGTGTGACCCTTCTCTGCCCAGTATGCTTCATCAAATTTCAAAACAGGGTCCATGGTGTTCCAATCTAGAATCTGTTGGGTCAAATTGAGCTGTCCCCCAGGTAAATTCCCAACTTCCTCTATGTCTGTTGATTGTCAAGATCGGTGGTGAACATGTAAGTCAGCCATTGCTAGGGGATTTACCCTTTGATTGTTGAACAATTGTTGATTTCTTCTCTTCCATATTTTCCATAGGAGGCAAAGAGAGATACAGATGGATTCCTGATATGGTGCAGTAGTAAACCAGTCCTAGAACCAAATTGTGAATGGAACCAAAGTGCCAATTGCAAAATTGAATCCCAAGACCGAAGTTCTCCAGACCTGTTGTGCATTTGGCCATTCCATAAAGGTATGACATATATTTTCATGTTGATGTGTATTGCACAGTTGGCATGTCGGATCATCTATGATATTCCTAAGCTGCAAATTTAGTGCTATTGGTAAATCATTATGTAGAATGCTTCATATGTGCACTAGTATCCTCCTAGGTAGCTTAAGCTTCCATAAAGCCTTCCAGTTGTGAAGACTTTGTGCCTGCGATCCAAAGTGATTATGAAAACCCTATGAAACTTGGACATTGCATCCTGACTTGACATTGTATTCACCATCAATTGCATGTGGTCATATATGTCTATCTGTCTAGTCTAGATTCATTGGGATATGAATCTGTAAGATCTGTTCCACTGATATTTTTAAAAAACACTCTGATGACAGGTAGCCTCCATTGGCTAGAATTGTCAATTAAATGAGCTACATTCATATCCGTGTTAGAATGTACTACATGATGTGGTTTTGTCACTAAATCCTCAGGGATCCAATTGTCTCCTATGGGTATTTGGTCTTCTGCTCTTACCACCCATTTAAGATTATTAGATAGCAATTCCTTCCCCCACAGTATCGATTTCCAGGCCCAGGAATGATATGGTTTATGTTTTTGTCTCAGAAACGGAACTGTGGTACAATATTTCTGTGAAAAAACCTTCACAAATAGTGAATCCTTCTGCCTTAATATAAACAATGCGTGTTTGGCCACTAAAGCCCTGTTCATCTCCAAAGTAGAACGTAGGCCTAAACCACCTTGACTTTTTGGGATACATAATTTCCTCCAAGATAACCAGTGCACTCCTCTGTCCTGCAAATTTCCCTTCCAGATGAATCTTGCTATTAACTTGTCCATAGTCTGACATACATTCTTTGGGATTTTGAAGACGCCTAAGGCATAGAGTGGCATGGTGGACATCACATTCTTTGCGAGAGTGATTCTTCCAGCCAAGGTTAACCACTTCATTTTCCAGGAGTTAAATTTTGCTTTGATCTTCCGAATGAGATATTGGTGTGTTTGTCTCCTAGACTGAGATAGCAAAATATCCATGCCTAGATACTTACCACCTATCCCTGTGTTATGTATGTTCAAACTATATCGAAGCAAAGTTTCTGCCTTTATTGGAATATTCAGGCTAACTCGTATTGCTGACTTTTCAAAATTTATCCTTTGTCCCAAATATCGGGCAAAGACATATATGTCCCTTACTAGTTTCCGGATAAGTGGCTCCTGTACTTTAATGAACAATATACTATCATCTTGACTGTCATGGTAACAATGGTGACACATTGCATTAATAATGTCCTCCAATTCAGTGGGAAGTTCATTGCCATTGACGCATACTCCAAGAATTCCCAAGAAACCCTGTCATATGCTTTACTCATGTCAATTTTGACAGCTGCCAAACCTATCTTGCCCTGCTTCTTCTTCCTAATATAGTCAAGCATTTCAGTAGCTATTAGAACATTTTCTCCAATGTTCCTATCCTTGACAAAGCCTGCCTGCTCCTGATTGATTAAGGAGCTCATGACCGGTGCAATTCATATAGCTAAGATCTTTGCTACAATCTTGTATTTGACATTACACAACGCTATAGGACGAAAATTCTCTGGCTTGTCTGGAGGTTATTTCTTAGGGATGAGGGTAATTCGAGTCTGATTCCAATCCTCTTCCATAGGCTAGCCATTCATAATATAAAGTACCTCTTGAATCAAAGATTGATTTATTTGTCCCCAGTGATGCTTGTAAAAACCAACAGGTAAACCATCCATCCTTGGTGCTTTCCATGGTTTCATGGATTTTAACGCCTTCCAAACCTTAGAGCTATGAAAAGGTTGTTGTAGTTGTTGAATCTGCTGCATAATTAGGAAAGTGTTATTATGACCCAAAACTTGCTGCAATGATTCCCTATACCCCAACATTGGTGGAAAAATTCTGGTATTGTGTAAATATAAGCCACGTGTTGGACTAGCAAGTCCTGGATTTGACCAACATTATCCATCCATTGTCCGTCCGGCGCTTTTAAAATTATGATGCAACTGCTTGCTTGCCGTTTAGTTGCTCATTTATAATAAAAGGAAGTATTACTATCCCACATACTTCCCCACTGTAGATAGGCTCATTGTTGGCAATAATCTGATTGCTTGGCAATAAGATCCTCCGGATGCAATCTAATTTGGTTAATTTTGGCTAGATGGTCTTGTTATACCTGATTAGAGAAAACCAGTGGTCTGGAATCCAGACTAGTCAGGGCTACTTCCAAATCTGTCTGCAGTTGTTTAGTTTGTCTGTCGATTGTGCCATACTTTTGTCTCCATGCAGATAATTGTGTAAGTGTGTGCCTCAGCTTTTGAGAAAAAGTGTGTGATTCCTACTCAGGTATTGCCAAAGATTTCCAAATGGATTCTACAATCTCTGAAGACTGCTTATAATGAACCCAGAAGGCTTCATATATGATGTATCTCTGAATCTGTATCTTGAAGACTCAAGATGAAGAATTAGAGGCCCGTGATCTGATTGAATCATTGGTAAGTTGTGCACAAACGCGGACGGGAAACTGTCCCTCCATCGTTGATTGACAAAAGCCCTGTCTAAACGATGATAAATACAATCCTGGCCTCTTCTGTAATTTGACCAAGAAAACCATTGGCCTTTGTGCTTGAGCTCTGTCTAAACGCTTGAGCTCTGAAAGGAGGGTATATTTTTATTAATCTGATCCCAAATGGGCATCCTACTTGCTACATCTGGATGGCCATACACAAAATATTGGAACCAGTAAAAACCTTGCAGCCCTATACATTTAGCTAATACATAATTACTAGAGACTACTACTTTATTACTAATATTAGAAAATCCAAAGCTGTGAAACCCCTCCAGCTAAACCAACTACTGGAATGTGTCATCCATGTGGATACTTTGTCATTTGTTGTCACCGGTCCATATATGCTATAGATGCTTTAGTTTTCAATAGACAAAGTATCTGGGGCTGGTGCATTTTCAATAGTTTATTCAGCATATTCTTTGTAGGGGCATTGTTAATGCCCCTACAATTCCAGATAAGCGTCGCCATGGATGAGTGGCGGGCTGATATGGGACAGCCCTACTAGAACCCCCAGAATGCCTCCCTCGTTTCTTAAACGAGCGCTTATCATACAGAATGACTCAATATCTTCATAAGTATTGATTGAGTCATTGTCTTCGTTTCAACATCCTCATGAACTCTCATTTTCTTCATAGCTACAGTTTGTTGCTCCCAACTGGTAATGATGACAGTATTGATTGAGTCACTGTCTTCCATTTCTGCTCTAGCTCTCTTCTTGTGCTTTTCTGTGAGAAGTGATTGGCATGTCTCCTGTTTAAAAATTGCATTCAAATCTTCCTTAAAATCCAATGCCATGTTAAACTCTCTCTCTCTCTCTCTCTATTCCATTTATTCCATGCCTTCCTTATCCCAACTTTTCCCTTCGTCTTCTTGATATAATAACGATTTCTTTAGAGGTTTCAGCCTCTACCTCCTGTTTGCACTTCACTGCCCCCGCACTCATCCAATTCATGATAGCCTCAATTCTGGTTGAGATCTGGGACTTTGATCTACTTCCCTTCACCTTTTCGGCAATGTGTTTGATTGTCTTTAGGGCTTGGCTGGTCTGTGATGCTTAGAGCCTTGCCTTAAATGATTCTCTGAGTCTCCTTTTGATGTCACTTCAATGTCACCTTGAAGTTTTGTTTGATTTTCCTGAGAATCCTCTATCTAGATAATTGTTACTTCCTCATTTTGCACCGTTTCACATTCCATTTGCTTTGAAGTCACAATGTGTGGGAGAGTAAAACAATTACATTTATGCATCCTATGCAAACCTCCATCCACAACTAAATTTGGCCATGGGCGCCATCCCTCATTAACATTCCTCTGTGTTTCCAGTTCTATTTATTTTTGTACTTCCCATTTTCCAATAGTGTTCAGATCCATAGCACTAACATATAGTGATTTATCATTGCAGGCTACCTGAACCATTGGCGTTTCAAGAACCGATTGCGGTTGAGCTTGATTGACTACCACTATCGGCTTCAATGATGGGAGATGCACCACTTCCACCTCTCGTTCTTTGTGAAAATGATCTCCCGGTTCTTGCACCGATTCTCCCCCCATGTCTCCCAAAGACTGCTTGGATCTGCTTTACCTCTTCATCCACCGGGCTCAGGTGAGAATCCGAGCACAATAAATCCTCCCAGTTTAGGGGCCTCTGCATTACCTCCATGATCCAGAAAGCCATTAGGTAGCTGATAGTCTTGTTGATTGTGTTGCACTGCAGGCTCTGCCTCTGACATTTATGTTTGGGGTTAAGGTTAAGGAAAGTGCTCAGTGAACCCCGGAGGCAGATCAGCCACCATGTCCTCTTGCATTGAATCCTCCTCCTGCCCCATGCTGGCCATATGGTCATCCATGTCCACAGCATATTCAAACCCACCTTGTGCATTATTTTCATTTAGATGAAGAAAGAACTGACGTTGGAATTCCAAAAAAATCCGCTTGAAATGTGGTGTTGCGCTTATGCGTACGATGTCCCTGCGCCTTGATTGTCGTAGGAAAAAGCTCTTGGTTTGGATCATAGAAAATATGCATACCTCTCACCGCATTATGTAACAAGAACTTTTCATCCAGAATTTGGATTAAAAAGCCATTATCCTGAATTGGACATCTAATTACCGAATGCCCAATCCTGCCACACCTCTGGCAAAACTTGTGAACACGCCCATACCTGCAGGATACCCAGAAACGATGTCCGTCCGGCATATTCAAGTAAACTCCCGGTATCAGCGGGCTCTCTGACTTGATACAAATCCTAGCACGCAGATACCTCATATTCCTTACAGGGATCTGATAATGTCCACGTCAACAACTTCCCCAATAAAGTTTTAAAAAAATTCTGTCGTGCGGCAAGCAAAGCATGAAGACGGGAGGCCATACAGACGAACTCCGATCATAATTTTCGTCACCCGTACCCTGTTGAGAGGAATAGACGGGTTCCACCTTCGTACCGCAAAGAAACCCCCCGCAATTGCATACGGAGAATTGTGTAACTCCGCAAGCCTAGCAGCAGTTGACTCCAACTGAATCACATAAAAATTCTAAAATCTTTGGACCACATGCGCCGAAAAACCCTAGTGCTCATGCAAAAAATGATCAATTCTCCAACGACTAGTTTCGATCGTCCAACCAGAATCCCAGGACACGATTTTCATAGAGACCTTCGATGTCCAGAAAATTATCTGGGCTCATAGTGACTTCCCTTGCCATACGGTGGTGCCTGTAGAATGCTTCTGGGGCTACCAGTCCTACATCTGGATTCCTACGTTCCTCCGAGAATTCAGAACCAGGCACAGTTTGTGTCACCATATGAAATTCGACCATTCATATTGCCACTAACAGACTTGGAACCAACACACCTAGGATTATTTTTCTATTTTATTGACCACAATGAGAAGGCTCTTGGGTTGTTCAGAGAAGAAATTGTGTGATTTGAAGATACCAACACACTATATCTTTCCACGTCTATTTATACTAAATGAAGAAACTTCTTGAACTTCCTTCACCCTGGATTTGAAAATCCTAATTATGATTTAGAGCCCCCAAAATTCCTTTTTCCACAACGAATATTTGAAGACCCAAATCAGACAAAACGATTGTATGTTTACTTACCCACGTTCGTTGCCAAGCCTCTGATATCGGCCAATCTCCTTCCTTGCATGCGTCTCACATTAATTGCCCAACTTGGGAAAAGAAACCGCCTCCGCTGATAACTCTAGAACTCCGCTTCCAGAATCTTTCCTTTTCAAAAAAATATAATTGTACCATCCTTTCTGAAATTTGATTTCTATTTTAGACTAACCAAGTATATCCAAATCGACCGGTATTATTTGGTACTAATCTCAATTTAAGAAACTACCGGTATTATAGCTGCTTCCTTAAAGGAGAGGAAATGTCCTAGGGTTTTATGGTATACAACTTGATTTTTAGTTTTCAGATTTTTGACTCGACTAAGGTACCTTGTTACTAGAAGCAACTATAGTAGAGCAGACTTGGTACTATGACTGAAGACTTTTTTTATCTTCCTAGAGTAGCAACCAAAAGGCTTAATGGACTACCAAGTAAATTATAACCATCAAAGACTGAATACTGATAATAATGGCCAGTATGAAGCAAATCCACCAGAATGACAAGACGAAATCAAGAGTAAACAATCCAGAAATAATACATATAGTTCAACCACCACCAAAACTTTATATCCGTAAAATCTAAAGGTAAGACAACTCAAGATTTCTAGTTCCTGGCCTTGGCCTCAGATGGCTTAGAAGCAGCTGAGAGCCTGGATCTCTTCTTTGCAATGCTCTCACTCCTCCTCTCCCTCTGCTCCTTGAGCCTGCTAGCCAGCAGCTT
>JAULKM010000013.1:7231191-7244431 GCA_032355605.1 Rubia tinctorum
CCCGTTATCGCTAGTCCCTATAGATTATGAGTCGGTATATTAAGCGACCCTATAGTAAGATATAGGGTTGCTTCTATGCATCCTATTATATTATCTTGAGAAGTTTAATTTATAAGTGTCCTAATATATATTCATTAGAACGCTTATAAATGTCCCAATTTTTTTTATATTGGGTCGTTTTGTAATATCCTAATTTCATGCTCTATTAGGACACTTTCAACATGTGTCACACAATTTTGGGACGTTTAATTCATAAGCGTCCTAATATACATATATTGAGACGTTTTTTTGTATAAGTGTCCCTATATAAGAATCCTTATATCCTTTTGTGTTGTAGTGATTTTTCAGTTGACATGATTTATTTTTATGTTAAATAAGATTTAATAATAAAATCAATGCTAACAACCCATTTTGATTTCAACAACTAGTATAACATATTCTAATTATATATATTAAAAATTAATATGCCAAAAATAAGAAATGAAATGGAAAAGTAATAAAATATAATGAAATAATTTTTCATTGAAATAAAATTTATAGTTAAGTGCTAAAATAACCCTGACTTTATGATGAAAGTGCCAATATAACTCTGCAATCTCATAATGTGCCAAAATAACTCTTGACCATGTTGACTTTTTAGTCAACTATTTACTGCAGGAATAAGGTGAAAATACCTTTTTACCCTTATTTTAAAAATAATAATAAGCCAAAAAAATATGAAATGACGTCCCTGCCCCTTACGTTATTTCTCCTTTTCTCCTATATTTCCTCTTGCATTTTCTATTCTTCCTGCACCACCCTTCTTCCCGCCTTCTTCAACCCGAAGCACAGAAACCAAGGCATTGCCTCGTCGCCCTTCATCTCTGCAATCGTTTGTCGTTCCTTATCGGTGTCATCGTATTTCGTTCCTCGTCTGCAAACGGCCGGCGAATTTCCTTGTTTTGCATCTTTCATGTCGGCTTCACCCCCTAAAATAGGGCATTGTCTGAAATGATAATCTCTCGTCAATATGTGTTGGATATTTCTCCAATTGTTACCTCTGATTCCCCTTATGGATTTGGTTTTGTTCATTGTTTGAGATTTAGGGGTAAAATGTGCCATTGGGGGTGAATTTCCTAGAGTTTTTTTATATAGTTTTTAGAATTTTGCATGTTTTATTGTGATTTCCGGGCTCGTGGAGATGTTAGGGTTTGTTTTGCTTAACTGTGTTAAGGTTGGTTTTGCTTAACTGTGTTAGGGTTGTTTATGGTGTTAAGTAGGGGCTGGTTGTGAAGTCTTATAATGGATGAGGTTTAGTTTTGTTTCATGTAATGTCAGAACATGGGAAGTTTTTTCATAAAATTTGTTGTGTTTTGAATGGTTGTAATGTTAGGTGGTTGCTCTGGATTTACTTAGGTGCCTTTTTTGGATGTAGTTGTTGTAATGTGCTGTCTTCCTTGTGTCTCTTGTATGTTGTAGAGGCATTCGGGGTATTAATTATGTGCTGAAATAACCTTGTCTTTTATTGAAAGTCCAGATATAACCCTAACTTTATTGACTATATGCCGAAATAACCTGTATAACTTGGAGGGGTATTTCGGGCACAACATTTTCAAATTTTTGCTAAAGTTATTTTAGTCATTTCCTTTTTTCTCTTTGCTGGAATTTACACGGTCAACGCCGGAAAGATAGAGTTTGAGCATTTTATTGACAATCAAACATGATCATTGAAAACCGTGAAAAAAAACAAATGAGCCATTTTATATGGGACAGAGGGAGTAGTTTTGTTTGTATGTTTGTATTGGGGTTTTCATTAATTTGGATGTGTCAGGTCTACGTTTATCAAGGTGTTTACAGTTTGAACAATATAGATCGTGCTCTGTATCAAGTGGTGTTGTAGTTCTTGAAAATCCCTGTTTGAAGAAGTGATTGATGCGTTATACACTCCTTTTAGATAAGTGGTCATGATTTTTATAGGAAACAAATTAATATGTATATAACGGTAAAATAATTTGATTGGATCTCTATTTGATATGTAAGAATATAGACAATAATTAGTTTGACATGTAATTAATTTAACTATCTTTGCAATGGATTAGTTACTATTAGAAGTTAATTCTACTTCTTATAATTACTGCTTCACCTTTTTCCTAATACCAATTCAAAAGAAAATTGGAATACCAATTGGCAATTGCAGATTCAAATGCTTCTTGCCATATATTTTTACGGTAATGATATTGTCAGTAAAATTTCATAGTAAAACATAATAGTAAATGATGTGCCATTAAAAAATGACTAATACATCCATTCTTAGTTACACTTTTTAAGAAAGATGATTAATTAGTGATTTAGTTTTTTCATTAATGCCACATCATTTATTTTGATGTTTTACTATCAATTTTCATTGAGAGTATCATTACTCATATTCCCTCTGTTTCTCTATTTGTGACACACTTACCTTATTGAGACATTTTTTTAAAATGACACACTTTCCATTTTTTGGCAAGATTCTTTCAATCTCATCTACTCATTCTAATTTTTACTTTCTACATTCAATTTCATCCACTCATTTTCTTCACATAAATTTAAGAGGCTAAAATTAGTGTGTCACCTTAGTAAAACGGAGGGAGTATTTTTATTACATCAAATTATAATAGGACGAATTCGAATTTCAAAACAAATTACTATAATTTAAGGCTTAAGATTTACAACTAGAATATTAAAAAAATGCCGCAATTTTGGTCTCACGAAGGACAAAGAACAACAGCCTTCTCCAAGTCTGGAGTTGGCTGTCGGCCGGCATTCTTACGTTCTTGACGGGTAAAATACTCAAACATTATTTTCTACGTATGAGTATAAAAATCCTACTTAAAACTACGTAAAAATAAAAGTTGAAATGATTTTTTTGGTACGTTTACTCTTCTCTCCATATTAATCACGAGTTTTCTATGTACTTTGATTAACATGCCTTCATTCCCATTACAAAAAAAATATCTTCATAACTTATTTCTATAATTACACAGCTTAATTGCTCAAATTTTGATTGTAAATATCTTTTAAAAAATGACCCTTTAATCTCCATAACCGAACTCGTAATAATCCTTCAATTGCAGTGCTTAACTAAATTGATATGTGTAAGTCTAAAATCAATATGTAACTAATGACATTAGTACTTTATACAACGTTTCCATTCAAATATTTTTTTTAATCAAAATTATTCCACAAACATTATCTATTTCACAAACGAATTTAAAATCTAGGCCCTTTGATTTTGGCCCATGTGTGCTTAACCTAATGAAATGGGACCAAACTTAATTGAATTGAGTGGGGCTTAATTGAATCGAACAAAATTGAACAAAATTAAGTTAAATATATTAAATTAAAGCAAAGTTAAGTGAACGGAACTGAATTGAGATGAATTGAATTGAACCGATTAAAAACGAATTAAATTAAGTTAAATCTATTAAATTGAAGTGGAATCAAGTAACCAGTACTAGAATGAATCGAACACTCTCAAGTTGGAAAAAAAAAAACTAGACTCTTTTCAGTAGCATAAGAGCATCAAAACAAATAAGGGAATTAGAAGAAAAATAATTAAAATATCATCATCATCATGTAATGATTAACGTTATTGAATTAGACTCCACATTAATCACTCCCAAAGATTTAGTTACCAAGTTCCACCAATTCCCCTACATTTCCTACCATACTATCATAAATCTCCCCATCCAACACGCTAGCAACCCCATGTGTGTCTATATTTATATCCTCACAACTCGGTTTGTATTACAAGACTGATTTTTCCCAAACCCCACACGCGTCCAATTCCAAAACGCCAATCGCGAATCCTCGTCACTTTTTCCCATTAGACCTTTCAACTTTCAAAACCTCGGATCGTTCGAGGCAGAATCCCTCTTGTTTTCGCTTTCGTTTTCTCCACGCACGTATATATGTAATGTGTGTGTGAATCTTCATCGTCGTCTCCGTTTTCCACATTCGATCGTTCCGACGATGATGATGATGAAGAACCAGAAGTACGTTGATTCCGGGTTTCCGACAACCCACAGGCTGTTCAAATTCAACGTTCCGTTGAAGTTCGTGAATCTGTTGTCCAATCTCATGTTTCTCGCCATCGGATTAACCGTGGGCTTCTTTTTGTGTCTGCAATTTAAGAACGTGACGTTTAACTTGCAAGTGAACGACGGGCTTCTGTCTCTCTCCACCGCCCAGCTGCCGGAGGTCATGCGGCCGCCGCCGGAGGTGGCAGCGGAGAATGTGACGTTTCTGAGCCCGCCGGTGGAGGAAGTGGCGGCTCTGCCGGTGCCGCCGGCCATGCATGGGATGAGCGAGGCGGAGCTGTTCTGGAGGGCGTCGATGGTTCCGAAGATTGAGGAGTTCCCGTTCGAGCGCGTGCCGAAGGTGGCGTTTATGTTTCTGGTACGCGGTTCGGTGCTTTTGGCGCCGCTTTGGGAGAAGTTCTTCAAAGGGTATGATGGTCTTTACTCCATTTATGTTCATTCCAGTCCCTCGTACAATGGGACAGAGCCGCCGGAGGACTCTGTTTTTCACGGCCGCCGGATTCCCAGCCAGGTAATTTTTTCAACATTCTTCTTTTCATCTTTCATAAGTTGGGTTGGAATTTTGGTGTGAATTTTTTTTATGTTTCTAATTTTTTTTGTTGAATTTAAGACCGATCACATGTAATCACTCGAAAATGATCATGAGACATGTTATAACAATATGTGATTAGTGGCCATCTTTCATGTAATTTTATATTATTAATTGACACTTAGGACTTAGTAACTTGCTTATAATAATTAAGTTTTTGTCACTCTTAATTAGGAGTATCCTTTCTCACACAATTAACTCCATCTTCTTTTTTAGTTTTGAACCAATTTTAAGTGAAATATTAGATGGATGCGTTTCTTTAGAGACTTAACTATTCTTGTGGGTGATTCTTTGATGGGATGCTGAGCTTTTGGTTTCTGGGATAATTGGGAAAGGATAATTTTTTGGGTGAAAAAGAAGTTAGAAAGCATATGATTCCATAGGCTAAAAAATACCATATCTTTTGCACTTCAAGTATTTCAAACACTTTTTGTTATTGGTTACAAAATTGCAGGCTCTAAAATTTTCTTTTGAGAGTGACTTGTTGAGAAAAGTTTGTTACCTAATACCCATATTGGTATGGTTGTTCAAACCAAAACAACTCTTCCATAAAAATCACAAAATTGCTCAAAACCTCTAGTGATTGAATTGCAAAATCTTACTACAAATAATAGAAAGGATCATTTAAGATTCAAATAAACACATTTTGTACGTTGTAACACTTTTTTTCTCCTACTAGTCCTTGGTCTAAAACACCAATATGCTAAAACTAGGCCGTTTTGGGCTCTGAAACATGGCTGTCTTGCACGGATGATTAGGCTTAGGCAACATTAAAAACACATGTCCTCGCGTTTAGGATAAAAGATGCAACTTTTCTCCATACCCATCCCATGATGTGAACCAACCTAAGAACAATGAATACCTCATTCTATGCTCCAACAACCCGAAATTCATTACACCAAAATCGATGTTCTAACCAAACCTTGTGATCGTTCTATTACAGGAAGTTCTATGGGGCGACGTGAACATGGTGGAAGCCGAAAGGCGACTACTGGCAAATGCCCTCCTCGACGTCTCCAACCAGCGCTTCATCCTCCTGTCGGAATCATGCATCCCTCTCTTCAACTTCTCCACCGTCTACGACTACCTCATCAACTCCAAACAGAGCTTCCTTGAGGCGTACGACGAAGAAGGCGCAGTCGGCCGGGGGCGGTGGAGCCCACAAATGCAGCCCCTGATCAAGCTCCGGGATTGGCGGAAGGGGTCCCAGTGGTTCGAGCTCGACCGCGATCTTGCCGTCGAGGTGATTTCCGACCGGCGGTACTTCCCGGTGTTTCAGGAGTACTGCAAGGGCTCGTGCTACGCAGATGAGCACTACTTGCCGACGTTCCTCAACGGCAAGTTCGAGCGGAGGATCGCCGGGAGAGGGTTGACTTGGGTTGACTGGTCCAAGGGAGGGTCCCACCCCAGGAGTTTTTACCGTGATCAAGTGACTGTGGAGTTTTTGGAGAATATGAGGTTTGGGAAGAACTGTGTGTACAATGGAGAGATTACTAATATTTGTTTCTTGTTTGCTAGGAAGTTTACCCCACATGCTTTGGAAAGATTGTTGAGGTTTGCACCCAAAGTCATGGGGTTTGATACATGACGGTATTTTGTAGTGTTAAGCTTGATTAATTTTTACTGATTTTTTATTGTTCTATCCCGATGACTTGTATCACGAGTGACGAAGTATCAAGAAGTGAAATATACTTGTTGATTTTTGCCCCGATAACTTCTATCAAGAGTGACGAAGTATCAAGACGTGAAATATACCGGTTGATTTTCGTCCTATCTTTGAAATTAGAGTATAAAATGGCATAACATCTTGAAGCGTATGGGGTGAACAATGCACAAGTGTACTTAGGAGTGGCTTTCTTTCTGTCTCTTGGTTTTGATGGTTGGTTGATTGACTGTCCATGTTTTGGAGGTATGCATGTTGATTTCAATGGCATAAACATTTGTGGTTATGCAATTGGAGCGAACAATAAGACACACACCAGATCCAAGTTCAACAATAAAAAATAATAATTATTCACGCTAAGGAGAAAAAGCGTTAATGACGGGCGGTTTCCGACCGGCGGTACTTCCGGGTCATTAACGTTAATTCATCAAATGCAATTTCAGGTAATTTTAAGAGAAAGACCTCTGTTGGTCTTCTTTGTTGGTCTTCTTTCCAAAGAAGAGCTTTATTATTCTAACATGTGGGACAATTTGGTTCAATGTTTTAGTATCAGCTACACATCATAAGGATCAGATCATAGCACAATTACACTATAATTTGAAAGATTAGAAATTTAAATCTCATAACTTACTCACTTTACAAATAAAAATGTTCAGAAGTCTAAATCTAATTATTAGAATCATGGGTAGGATTGTTCAAATTGCCCGACCCAACCAATTTTCAAGTCAATGTCCCATTTGGATCAAGTGGGTCGGGTCAAAATGGGTCGGGCTGAATTTTGACCCATTTTCAATTTTACCTCATTTTCTTGAAAAAAAATATGAAAAAAAATTAATTTAATACATTTTATCCTACACTAATTTAGTTCAAAAATAAGTTTTACATTTTTCAATAATAACATAAATTCCTTTTCGGGAGAGAGCACAATCAGTTTACTAGTTAGTTCAATTTACTTCATAAGCAAACACGTTTAAATTTTGAATTTTTTTTTATAAAAATAATTTTATAAAACTACTATTAATTATAAATACAATATTTATTAAAATATGAAATATATATTCATTATTATATGAATAAATTTTATTAAAAATATATATTCTTAATTGAAATATTAATAGTATTCCAACTAATTAGAATGAAAATAATTATATTTTTTATTTAGTGAATAATTTATAATTAAATAAAACTTAATATTAGTATTTTAAATTATATGAAACTAAATTATTATTATTTAATATTTAATTATTAATGTATAAAATTTATTCATTTTATTTGGATAAACTATAAAAAAAATTACTATGATTTGAGTCAATTTGGGTCGATTCGTGATCCGATCCTACCCAAAACTATGGTAATTTGACCCGAACCAATCCGACTCATTTGACGCTAAGTTTTGGATCAATTTGGACTAGGACAACTAACATGCCCCGACCCACGGGTCAGCATGACCAACCGCAATCATGGATTCTATTATAAAAATCAATTGGTACAATTTAGGGGTAACCCATAATTTTAGATACTCCACAATTGTTACAATGTAGGAGTACGAGTATTGAGTTATTACTTTATCAACCACCAATGTAGGACCCTAACACGCCCACTCACGTGCAACGGTATAAATCATCGCGCAATGTGGATAGAAAGGGGTTATGAGCCAACCATGAGCTATGATACCATATTAGAATCATTGATTTGTATCATAAAATCGCACTGATACCATATTAGAATCGTGGGACTCTGATACCATGTTAGATATATAGACTCCTATCATAAAACTGCATTGATACCATATTAGAATTATGGACTCCTAACATAAAATCAAGTGGTACCATGTAGGAATAATCCATGATCTTATATTTTCAGTTATTACTCTGTCTTTTTTTAATAAATAATCGGGTTTATAAGGTTCCCGGCCCTTTCCTATTAAAGATCAGTTGTTGCCGAAAATGGCTTACATCAAGCGATACCCGAAGGCTTACATCAAGTCGTGTCTGGAGGCTTACATTTGAGGCGCTAAGAAGATAGTACAATTCTAAACTAAGGTCTCAAATGGCTAAAACAGAGATACACAAAGGCACTAATGGATAATGCACTACTAAGCAAAGGCCAATGTGGCAACGGAGAAAGGAAAATCAAGGAGTTTCCACCTCCCTTAGCCGCCGCCGTGTAGGATGTTCCGGTGAGAATGACACCGTCGCACCATTAAAAACCCGATGAATCCCACGTCGCCGTCGCGAGTTGACCCACAGCAAGGAGACTTTTAACTATGAGTCTGACCCAGACCATGCCCCAAAGGCTTCGGGTCAGATCTCGGCTCGGCCATGACTCATATTGCGACTCGGCCATGACTCAGATTACGACTTGGCCATGACTCGGATCTCGGCTCGGTGTTAACTCATATCTCGACTCGGATGTTGACTCAACCATGACATCGCTTGGAAACCCACCGGACAGAGGCGACACGGATAGCTACGTCGGCCGCTCGGAGCCGCTTGGAATCCATCTCCGGCCGCTTGCTGAGTCTGCAGAGCACCTGTTTCCGTCACATCTTTTTACGGGGGAGGCTGTGTATGGGGGTAGAGGGTGTGGGGGTGGGATTGGGGAGGGGGGCCGCCGAAGGTGGTGGTGCGGCGGCAACCCCCAAGGAGAAGAAAAGGATCGCTAGGTTTTTTTAGAAAGGGTAGAGAGGAAAGTGTAGAGAGAGAAAATGTTTCAGCTCAGTTATTACTTTGTCAATCACCAATACTAATGTCATGACGAAGCAAACAAAAATCTAATCTCATTTTTGTCTTTTATTCTTAAAATTAAAGATTCAAATCAATTCTTGGAAAGAAGGTTATCAAAAGTTGAAATTTGAAGTCAATTCTCATACTCTCAGTTGGAGTTAAATTTATGCAGGATCTTTTTTATGATATCTAATAAATATGTTTGACTTTAAGCATGCATAGCTACGGAAGATAACGGTACATAAAAAATTAATATTTACAAACTAAATATTATGAAGAATTTAATAATATCTCATACGATGAAATTATTATTCACCTATATTTAAATATATAGTCAAAATTCGATACCATTGACTGAATTTTTTTTGGTGAAGATTTAGGCTATAAGACAGGGGGAAACAGAGGGAGTGGGGGGAGGCAGTAGTCAACTAGTCATAATGCATCACCGATACACAGTATTTATTTATAAGTCAAATGACCCTCATAAAGTGAGTCATAGTCAATTAGTCAATAGCCGAAAGTTTAAATCTACAATTTTGCAGCCTAAAGACTTAGGCTAGAAGCTAGAAGTTTCCTTCCATGTATATTTTAGTTGGTAATTTTAGATAGTGAAAAAATATATATATATAACTTTATCTAATTTATATAAGTGTAAATATAAATTTTTTTATAATTAAAAGTGCAAATATAATCCTATATAGTAAGTATAAGTCCAAATGCTGGTAGATTTATGTCGAAATTCAGTGATCCTCCTGAAAAGACAAGAAAAAAGTTATACTTCTTATGCGAGTTTTTGTTTTGTTTCCTTTTTGGTTCCATCCTCTTCGTCTATTATCAGTCTATTTCATTTCCTTCTCTTTGCCGATTCAATTTTTGATTTTGTGTTTTGACCGTTTTTTCCATTGCTGCAAAACGGCGGAGAAAGTGGTTGGGTAATGGGTTGAGATAGGTGGCGAGACGAGGAGAGGGATGAGGCCGAGTGATGGGACAGTGGAGCTTGAGCAGGACAAGGAGAGGCAGATGGTAACGGGCTAGGGTTTAGATGGTGGTTGGTTGAGATAGATGGCAGGCTGAGATGATGGTGGCGGGGGAGAGGAGGAGGAAGGGCTGAGATAGTGGTGGCAGGAGCAAGGAGGAGAAAAGGATGAGCGGCGGCGAAATGGCAGGACGAGGATGGGAAAAGGTGGCGGGATTGAGATGGTAGTGACGGGAGAGAGGAGGAAGGGATGGGCAGCGGCGGAGCAGCGGGACGAGGAGGGGAGATGGTGGCGGGCTGAGATGGAGGTGGCGTGGCGAAGCAGTGGAGGAGGTGGCGTGGCGGAGCAGTGGAGGAGGTGGCATGGCAGAGCGGCGACGGTGATGGCAGCGGGGGAGGTGGAGCGACGACAGAGGCGAGGCGGCGAAGGTGGTGGAGCAGTGGCGGTGGTGGCAGAACATCAGTTTGGCAAAGGTAATTTTGTCTTTCAAATTTTTGTATTTGGCCTAAAGGGCATTTTGGTCATTTCTGATTGGTCAATGGCTGAAAACGGCTAGTCAATGCCGGAATATAGTTTTCATGGTTATATTTGCACTTTCATTAAGTAGTTAGGAATGTTTTTGTATTTTGAATTATTTCAATGTTATATGTGCACTTACTGAATTATATAGGATAATATTTGTATGTATTCCTTATAGATATTAGAATTTTCTTAAAGAAAAAATAGCGATATCAAAAGGTTGTAATTCATAATCGATTTTGTCAAATTATGTACATTGGTTATTATCAACCTATCAACTTTTATAATTGAGAACCGGGGAACACATGCTATGACTAAAATCTTTATTTTCCTAACTATGAATCTTATGTTTGGAGGGATTTTCGGATAATTTATGATATAACGTAGCATTTTCACAGTCTTACCTAATTACTAGGCGCCTCACCCCTCTAGTACTTGCCTCCTTCATAAGGTTCAAGATGGTTGATAATTCTATTTGCAGAGTTGATAGAGTATGAAAGATGGTCATTCCCGTCCATCTCGCCATCGTTTCACTCCTTTCCTTGATAAACTGCAGAAATCCATGTTTATGCTAAAGTGTGATGTATTACTTTCTAGAATTTTTACATGAAACGTCGACTCCCTCCGTCCATCTGCATCTGTCTTACCACACAAAATAAATATTTTTTTTAAAGTCATTAAAATAGTATAAAAATAGTTTGTTAGCAAAATATTATTTCATTTTTAAATTATTATTTTTTACCAAAAATGGAAGTAGACCACTAATAAAGGGACACTAAATAGGGCAAGTAAGACACTTATTAGGGGACGGAGGGAGTATTTATAACATGGAGAAAGTTAAAATGGGGGCAGAGGAAGCAACTTCACAAATGTGGAAAATGTTTCTGCATTCCATTTATATTATCATCGGTTCCACAGAAGGCCACTAGTGAACACAAATGTGGTGCTGTTTGGACTCCTAATAATAGAAGGAATTTGGATATAGGATACAATTAAATTAAGTGAAATTCATCATTTTCTAAATTAGAGAAACCTTAAAATGGAGGCGGAGAGGCTACCAGGAGACATCTCAAATTCCATCCTACAATGGCCAAAACACCTACAAGAAGAAAATCAATGGAAATAGTGGGAATTGTTTGCAATACTAAACTACTCCAGAAAAAATTTGCAGCGCCAGAATCAGAAAAAGAAAATCCCTTCTTTACAGAACTCACGTGAGATGAGGGACACAAAACAATTCAGTTTCTCTCCTAATTAGCACTAATTACCTAGGTTCATCATTCACTGAGTAGCTGGGAACGCATCTTCACACACAGAAGGCGAATCAGTCACAGAATCCGGCGTCTCGTGCGCTGGTGAAACCTCAACTCCTCTAAGCTCTTCAATCATCTTCACCACAAAGTTAACCTTAGGCCTTTGATCCGGCATTGCAGAACAACACGCCATCGCTATCTGCAACAATCCCACCATTTCCTCCTCGATGCCTTTGTATCTCATCAGCTCCAAATCAAACACTTCAGCTGTCCATTCCTCCCTCACCACGGATTGCACCCACCTCGGTAAATCCACAGTGCCGGTGTACCCATTCCCGTGGACTCCACTGTCCACGACAGAGGGGAATTTTCCGGTGAGCAGCTCCAGCAGGAGGACCCCGAAGGAGTAGACATCAGAGTACTGAGAGAGCTTTCGGCCGTCCAAGGAGGATGCTTCTGGTGCCCGGTAGCCGTTGGCCTTAGGGGCTGTGGAGGGCGTTGCAAAGGCTGAGAGGCCGAAATCTGATAGCCGTGCATTGCCAGTCTTGTCGATCAAGATGTTTGTCGACTTGATGTTGCCATGGATGAGCTTGAAGGACTTGCATGAGTTGTGGATGAAGGCTAATCCTTTAGCTGCTCCGGCTGCGATTTTCAGCCGAGTGGTCCAGTCCAGCGGGGTTCTTCCAGGTCCCCTGTTCCCTGAAAACAAAGGGCACTCCTAAGCTACAAAAACAAGATGATAAATTGAAACAAAGAGAAGGAACCCTACAAAATAATGTCTTTCCATCAAATCTTGCCCCATGAAATCAATGGGAAATAACACAAAAGGACAGGTTGCAGATAAGATAGCTAAATTAAGCATATTATACATAATGTAGGATAATCCAAAATTCCCACATCAAAGTGGTCCACTGGTCCTCTTATTCTAAGTCTCAATCAAGTAAGTTGAGAAACCAAGTGCCCAATAATCCAATGCATGCTAAGATCCCCCTCATATGAAGCAAGATACTTGAAAAAAAATCCCTGGAGGAATTCTTTTCAGAACACTACTTACTCCATTTTGCCTGATCTTTACAAAGTAAACCCAATCTATAGAAAAATCGAGAAAAACACGAATAAGATCCAAACACGAAGGCGAGATATGATCCCGAATGCTTACTACCCCTCAACAACTCAACAAGCTTCCAAATTCAACCACAAGTGCCTATTTAGGAATGACAGGTCACTCACAAACAAGAACCAACAAAACTAAACAACGCACAAATGTCAAACAGAACCCACAATACTATAATCAACAATCCCACAATAGTATGTTATAATAATGCTTACCATGAAGAAGCCAAAACAAGTTGCCATTAGGCATGTAATCATTGACCAAGAGCTTCTCATCCCTAGCAAAATAGTAAGCCTTCAAGCTTACCAAATTGGGGTGCCTCAGCCTCCCCAGAATCTCCA